>JABXJD010000017.1:1935000-2255000 GCA_013375575.1 Percina caprodes | reverse complement strand
TTGAGAGACAGCAGATGACTGTGCGCCCATAGCAGGAGGCGTCTGGCTATTTCCAGCAGTTGGGCTGAGCGTATGCCGCCCTGGCGGTTTATGTACGCTGCCGCCGTCATGTTGTCTGTACGCACGACGACGTGTCTCCCCGTCACCACCGGGGTGAAGTGTTTCAGCACTTTCAACACCGTGGACAGCTCCAGGCAGTTTATGGGGGAGAGGGGAGGAGGCCAGTCCTCCCACCACCTGTGACTCGCACATTCCCCCCCAGCCAGTGAGGGACGCGTCGGTGTACACCGTCATATATGACGTCACTCTGCCCAGGGAAACCCCGGAAGACAGGGTCCGGGGATTCCCCCAGTATGACAGGTCTGACCGGAGGGAATGAGGGATGGACAGCATTCGCCATTTTTGGCGAACGGGATCGAGCCGTTGACGATGAAACCACCTTTGGATCTTCCTCATGTGGAGGAGACCCAGGGGAACCACCGTGTGTGCCGCGGACATCATGCCCAGGAGCCGCATCACTGACAGCGCTGACACTGTTGTGTGTGGCCTGCGGGACAACAGAGAGGTCAGGGCAACCTGTCTCGGTGCTGATAACCTGGCTCTCATTGTAATCGAGTTCATGTCCACGCCCAAATAAACTATTGATTGTGCTGGGACTAGAGCGCTCTTTCGCCAATTTATGGCAAAACCCAGCGTTTGCAGGTGCTGCAGAACCTCCATAGTCTGTAGCGCCGCCTGCTCCCGAGAGGGGCTAGGATGAGCAGATCGTCCAAATAAAGAGGACTCTGATGCCCCTCTTTCGTAGAGGCTGGAGCGCTGTTTCCATGCACTTGGAAAAGGTGCGGGGGCTAGCGAGTACCGAACGGCAGCCGGTTGTACTGGAAACGGGCCCTTGGAAGGAGAACCGCAGGAATTTCCTGTGCCTGGGAATGATTTGGACGTGAAAGTAAGCGTCTTTCAGATCCACGGACGTAAACCATTCGTGGCGGCGCACACATTCCAACACGTGCTTGACGGTTAGCATGTGGAAAGGGCGCTCCATGATGTATCGATTGAACTGTGACAGGTCGAGGATGGGACGCAGTCCCCCTGACTTCTTCGGTGTGAGAAAGTAGCGAGAGTAAAATCCCCCGTTCTCCTCCCCTGGAGGGACGCGGAGATAGCTCCGCTCAACAGCAGCCCTTCTAGTTCCGACGTCATAGCGTCTGACTCTGCTAGGGATGATACAGTAGTCTCCAACACGCCCGCGAAAGGAGGCGGGGGGGAGGCAAACTGGAGTGTGTAACCCCGTGTTATCAGTTTTGACATCCATGAGTCCATGTGTGTCAAACTGATGCCGCGCTGCGCTCTGATAGCGGGCGAGCACATATCTGAGTGTTGTTCACCGACATGGCAAGCAGGGAGCGCAGAGCCCATCCCGCCGCTGGGCGAGACGAGTGATTGTGTCGCCCAGCCCATGGTAGGGCTTTTTCGAAAGGGCAGTGGCCAGCCGTCGCCTTGTGGGGCGAGAGCGGACACTGGGTTAACGTGTCCCTTGTCCCGCCGGCATCGCCGTGGGGGAAGGGGTGGTTGAGCGGCGTCGTCCACCGTGGGTGGATCATTCCCGCTGCCAGCATAGCGAGGAGGCAGTGGTACCCCGCGTGCAGCAGCGGTCTGGTGTGTGTGGGGAACGACTGTCATAACAGCACGCTGTTTAGAGCAAACAACGGCTGTTTGGCTGAGGGAAACGGCTCTTTAGTTGTGAGTGTGTGGCCCTTAAAAGGGCCGTTGTGTTTCCAACCCTCAGCTGGGGAGTGACAGGCGATCCCGCGTCCCGTCATTGCCACCGTCTTTGCTGCTTGCAGGGTGGCTCGGGAGGCGGATTGGACCAGGTGGGAGCCGCTCTCATGGGTCTCCGGCCCGCGTAGCTTGCCGGCCGTGTGGAGCCGGTTGCCGCTGCGGAGGGGACCAGGTGGGGGTCCTGAAGCCGAAGCTTGGGAAGACGCAGCCGCAGCAGGTGCTGTGGGGCGCTTCCTTTGTGGCGGTTGTCATGGCGACGGCGGGGTTGTGAAGGAGCCGTTTTCCACGAGCCGAGCCTCGAAGCCGCTCCGCGTCCTCCGCCGCTTGATGGAGATGAGACGTGGCAGTCTGTAGGCGGGGCCCAAATAGTCCATCGGGAGCTATGGGGCCGTACAGAAGCTCGCGTCTAACCTCCGCAGGCAGCTGGGACATGTGGAGCCAGATGTTTCGCTGGGCCACAGTCTGCCAAGCCATGACCCTGGACAGCGCCACCGTGGACGCCGTGGTAAGGGTGAGGATGGCGGTCATGGCTTTGCCAATTTCCGTGGCCAGCTCCGAGGAAGGGCGCCCGGGGTTGTGGCCATGGCGGAGACGGCAGAGGCCAGTAAGGCGATGTTGTTTTGTGCCGCCAGCCCTTGGGCAGCACATTGGTGGGCCCGGTCAGTGACTTGGGCGCACACTTGATCTTGGGGAGAGGAGGCGTGGGCTTCCGGTGGCCGAAAAGGTGGCTTTCGGGAGCAGAATTGACGCCAGGCTCCCTCCAGGGAGGGACCGAGGGAAATCCGCGTCTGTGTCGCCTTGAACCCGAGTAAACGGGCGTAGCGAGAGACGGGAGCCTTCAGTTTCCCAGGCTGTGAGAAGGCCTCCTCCACAAAGGCTGAAGCTCGCAAGCGCGGCCAGAGTGGTGCCCGTGAAGAAGGCTGCTCCTGGGCGTAAATATCCCGCTCAAAGGCCGCGAGCGGGGCTGGCGGCTCCGCTGGGAGCGCTATGCCTCTCAGCTCCGCCGCCTTCCTGATGATCTCCGGCAGATCAGCGAAGAGAGCCTTAGCGGTGGAGGTTGGAGCCGACTGAGGCAAAGGGAAGGCCGCAAGCGGTGCCCTGGCCGTTCGGGAGACGGGGAGAGCTCCAGTGGGAAAGCGTCAATCGCCGTCTCAAGGCCCAATCCTCCCAGGGGAAGAGGGGATCCTCCCAGGGGGAGGAGGAAACCAGTTACGGAGGCGTTGTCCGAGAGAACTGAGCCAGCGGACTCATGCTCATCGAAACGCCGTCCGCCAGTGGTTCCAGGGTGTCGCGGATTCCCGTTTGTCTGCCCAGCTGCCGTCCCGTCGCCACCAGCCTGACAAACCAGAAAAGTTTCCGCCCGTCGATTTAGCTCTTTAGATGACAGGCGGGCACAAAACTGGCAGGAGGCGTGGCGGGTGAGAGCCTGGCCGGCGTGAACGGCGCCGAGGCAGGTCTCGCAGCGGGGTGGAGGTCCGGCGGCAGGATGTAGCCGGTCCGGCAGGAGGGCAGATGCGAGCACCGCTGGAGAGTCTTGAGCTTGTCTTCATACTGCGACGTTTGAAGAAAAAGTGGGAGACGAACAACGGGTCCGCTGTGTACATATACAGTAAATGCGGACGTAGTTGAGGCCCGTGCTGGACGCAAGGGCGGGAAAAGAAAATCTTCACGACTGCGCATGCGCGAAGGGATAAACCCAATAGCGTAGCCCTTAGAGGGCGAAGCCTATACGAAATAGAACAACAGTTCACACACACTAATTAAACATTTCTAACAATACAGGCAAACATAACTGTTACCCAACGAGGATGCTTACCAAACTAAATAATTTACATATGAAAGATTGCATATAGAGTTTTTAGCAGAGAAGGTTCAAGGAGACTGTCTATACCTGTTGTGGAATGGTAAGATTTATTGTGCTTTCAGTTTGTCACTAGAGTAGGAATGAGAAAGAAATGAACGCAGTGAGAACAACTACCACAATGAAATGGGGTCATAATTTAATTTTCCTCAACAGACACACTCTTAGCGGCTCTCTGAAAAGCTCTCCTGCCCAACATGCATGTGATTGAAATAGGGGATGAGGACTCAGTGTCATCATCTATTCCATTATGAACATGTACTCTCTCAGCTGACTTGAATAAAAACAAAGTTAATAGCATTCTCGTCAAAATAAAGTCAGCTCTATTTAGCGCAGTCAAAACCGAAATCTATTTGCTGCTTCCTTTCTGTCAAGGGAGACGAATATGTACTGAGCCAGACACCTCCAGTTACAGACCACATAGTGGGGGATAAACAAAACAAAAAAAAGCCTCTACACACAGTGAGCCTAAAGATGTCAGTAACGGATTTCACAGAGAAGATGAATGATAACTAGTTAAGTGGAACATGGCATGCTTTTCTTCTGAATGACAGAAGGGCACAAGGGAACCTTTTGTCATTCTCCTCCGCCTTGCCATCTGATATTCTCTACATCTAATAAATGGCAGAAAGAACCTCATCTTTACTGTTTGCTGCATCTCTGTACAAGTTTATCTATGAGTTGCCAGATTGGATGAAAGCAACATCAAATCATCGGCAAGAGAGATGCAAACAAGCTGCCAGATATAATCAGAGTGTAAAGTGCATCTTAGAGGGCATGGATGGTGGAGTTCCACTGTAAATCCTTTCAGAAAAAAAAAAGAAAAAAAAAAAAAGAAAGACATCAGTATTGGGTTTTGTTTAGCTCCGTTGCTGCAAGCTCGCATGATAAATCTGACCTTTATTTACTCATTTATGCAGCAGTTTTTATGTGAGAGCCAAAGCTAAATACTGTATGATCAGGAATTAATCCTTATTACATACAGTAAAAGACAAAAAGACACTCCATTATTATGACAAGAACAGTCTAGCAATGTCGATTTGTAGACTTAGTCGTAACATGAATGCCATGGATGCCCTTAGTTAGCCCATGGTTCCCCTTGGTAGATGAAGAATGGGGAAAACCATGGCTGTGTCTCAAATCGCGCACTTTCGTGCACTTACAGACAGTAACTCAAAATCCACGATGGATACCATCAAGAGGCATAAACTGAAGGTTTTGCCATGGCCTTCACAATCTCCTGACCTCAACATAATTGAAAATCGATGGATCTGGATAGACCTTAGAAGAGCAGTGCGTGACAGACAGTGCCCAGAAATCTCAAAGAACTGGAAGACTTTTGTAAGAAAGAATGGGCGAAGATACCTCAAACAAGAATTTAAAGACTCTTGGCTGGCTACAGGAAGCGATTACAAGCTGTGATACTTGCCAAAGGGAGCAGTACAAGGTATTAACTCTGCAGGGTGCCCAAATTTTTGCAGACGCCATTTTTTTGTTTTCTGTTATTTTGAAAGCGTAAATGATGGAAATAAAATCTAAATTTTTGTAACATATATTACGAATGTCTAATCTGTCATTTGATGCCTTTGAAATTTTTCCATCTTTTCTTGGCTTTTTGCAAAATTAATACAAATTTTTACCTGGGGTGCTCAAACTTTCGAGTATATATCCATGTCATCATGAAGATTAAATCCAGCAGTGTATTTTGCCCATGTACTGAGTGCTAACTGTTCCATTAACACCTCCAACTCAAATTTTACATGAAAATGTGTTAATATTTAATCGGCGCCGTCTTACCGCCACATTCTTCGCTGTTGTCAGGTAAAAATGTCACTGTCAAAGAGGCTGAAGCAAAAAGTTGACATGGAAAAGCCCAGCTGTAATGATGAATCAACTGATAAGCAGGCTATGCATTCGTCAAGCATGCCTCATTTGCAATGAAACGATGCTGTTGCAAAATAATGCATCTGTTTTAGCCTTTTAATGCATCCATAGATTTATCGCTCCAGCGGAGAGGATTGTTCCTTTGACCAGCAGTTAAGTTTACAAGAATTTATCCAAATTTCAAGATTCCTGGCAAAGCTAAAGACATACAGACTACAAACCGACAGCTTTTGTTTTAGTTTGTTTGTAAAAATTTGCTATTTTCAAATTAGAGCTGTGTTTGTGAAAAATAGCGTGGTGGATGAGTGGACTGAACAGATAGAAATATCGCTTTCTACATGTTAATGCCTGTCTATACATTGAAAAGTATTGATTTTTTACTCACAAAAAGGTTTAATTGTAGCCTACTTAGTTACAGTAACGAGACTCGTGAGTTCATCTGCCCCAGCAACCACTGGTAATCCTCTTTGTATTGTTCCCAATCAGGTAGGATACTGTGTGTTTTAACGCACACACATCTCCGCCCTGCAGAGTGTGAGTGTGTGTGTGTGTGTGTGTGTGTGTGTGTGTGTGTGTGTGTGGAGGGCGAGCATCACTGTACAGAATCCCGATATGTGACTTGAGATGCAAATACAGGGGGGTGGGCTTTTGCTCTACCTGTCTAATGTTACCTGCTGTAAATGCTTGAAATGCTAAATAACAGAATGTTTAAGTTTATTGTCATTTGCACCTTAGTACAGAGTACCACAGCAATGAAATACAATATGCATTTTGCATTCTCTCAGCACCAGTCAATAGTAACGGTTATAAATAACAAATGGCATTTAAGAACATCTAGAATATCCAAGCACAGTAGACATAGTGATTAAGTTCAGACCACCGCCCACCTTCCTGCTATGCCATCATGCAGTGACCTTATCACCTGGGGGTAAACACTATCCCAAAAACGTGATGCGCACGTTGGGATGCTCTGCAAACGTCTCCCTGGTGGAAGGTGGGAGAAGAGCTTGTGTGCAGGGTGACAAGAATCCTGCACAACACCTTGTGCCTTCTTAGTACTGCTTTTCCAGTAAATGTGTTGGAGTGGTTCAAATGGAACCCCAATGATTTTAAATGCAGTTTTGACCACCTTTGTCAGAAGATTAAGGTCATGTGAAGTAGCCCTACCAGACCACACTACAATGTTGCCTGTCAATATACTCTCAGTTGTACAACAGTATAAGTTCTGTAGAATGTTAAGGGACATACCATATTTCTTGAAACACTTAAAATAAAATAAAGCCTCTTATGTGCCTTCTTAATGGCACACCTGCTATGAAACCACCATGTGAGGGAGTCTGAAATTTGGATGTCTAAGAACTTAAACGTGTTGACAATTTAGAGAGTTGTTAATATAGACAGGTGTATGTGTGAGTTTGTTCTTCCTGAAATCTATCATGACCTCCTTAGTTTTCCCCACATTAAAAGGTCAGATTATTTCTGCGGCACCACATGATCAAGTTACTCACCTCATCCCTGTAGACAGTTTCGTTATTGCCATCAATGAGTCCTATCACAGTAGTATCGTCTGCCAATTTCACAATAGTGTTATTGGGATGTTTTGTCAAACAGTCATAGGTGTACAGACTATATACTAGAGGACTGAGACAGCAGCCTTGAGGTGCTCTGGTGTTTAACACTATCCAAGTATATAGTGCCAACTCGAACTGTCTGGGGGCAGCCTGTTAGAAAATCCTGTATCCACCTGCAGATGGAATTGCAGAGGCCCAGGTCTAACAGCTTAGGTATTAAAATAGAAGGTCTGATAGTATTAAAGGCACTGGTATAATCAACAAATAGCATCCTGACATACTTATCACTGCCCTCTAGGTGATGACACACAGTATGTAAAGCCAAGGATACAGCATCATCCACAGCTCTATTTGATCTGTATGCAAATTGTAATGGATCAGTAGAGATAGGAATGCTGTGGTTGATATATGTCTTCACAAGCTGTTCAAAACATTTATCACAGAAGTTAATACTACAGGTCTAAAATCTTTCATAAAGGTGGCAGTTTTCTTAGGCACAGGAATTATGATTTTTTTTAAACAATTCAGAACCACACAAAGAGAGAGTGACAAGTGTCAGTCCCTGTCAAATGTCAGTGAAAATTGTCTATTACCTGTCTTTAAGACTCGTGGAGTAATGCCATCAAGACTAGCAGTCTTCCCTATTTTCACATATTTAAAAACTTTACATGTCAATGACTGAGACCTGATGTGCTTGCCTGCTGAACGGATTCCCAATTGGAGATAATGTGTGTGTGTGTGTGTGTGTGTGTGTGTGTGTGTGTGTGTGTGTGTGTGTGTGTCTGTGTGTGTGTGTGTCTGTGTCTGTGTGTGTCTGTGTGTGTGTGTGTGTGTGTGTTCCCAATTGGAAGTACTTTGACGTGCACATCCCCAGTTGGAGATAGCCCCAGCGCCAGTGCCTTTAAAACTAACACAGAAAATGTTCAAGTCATCTGGGAAGGAAGCAAAGGTTATTCTGACGCCACTAGGTTTGGCCTTGTAGCTAGTAGCCACATGTAGGCCTTTCCAAACGCGCCTAGAGTCTCCTTCAAAACAATTTCGCTCTCTTGTGGTTTTTTTAGTGGACTTGATTGCATTCCTAAGCTCGTATCTCCCATTTTTGTAACGAGCATCGTCCCCAGATTTAAAAGCCACTGTCCTCTCATGCAATTTCACCCGTACATCACTGTTTACCCATGATTTTTCGTTAGGGTGAACGCAAAATGTATGCGTGGTAATACAGCTGTCCACACAGAATTTAACATAGTAACTGCCTCGGTGTACCCATGCAGGGTAGCAGAATCACTAAAAACTGACCAGTCAGTAGAAACAGCCTGGCAACATGAGCTCACCTTCAGCAGTACAGTGCTGTACTATCCTCACAATGAGTTTCTCCCTATTTATCTCCTGCTTGTACACAGAGAGCAGCTGTACAGAGGAATAATTTGATTTCCCAAAGTGAGGCAGGGGGACAGATTTATAAGCTCCCTTGAAGGTTGAATAGCAGTGGTCGAGAGTTTTGTTGCCTCTGGTGACACAGCTGACGTGTTGATAGTATTTCGGCACCACTGTCTTTAGATTGCAGTAATTAAAGTCATCGGCTATGACGAAGAGGGCTTGCGGGTGCAGCCTCTCACACCTGAGCAGAGCTCCTCCAGGGCTACCTTGGCGTTGGCTTGGGGAGGGATGTATAGCACAGTGAGTAGGACAGATGGCAATTCTCGTGGTGAATAGAACGGTCAACATTTGTTGGTAAGATGTTCAAGGACCAGCGAACAGGAGTGGGACATCACTTCCAAGTCACTGCACCACGAGTTGTACACCAAAAAGCACACACCCCCACTTTTCAACTCTGAACAAAATGCAGAGAATCCATCCAAGTGTATGACGCTGTCCGGATTTCATCCATCTTCGCTGATAGATTGCAGGTTTGCCAGCAGCATGCTTGGTATTGGATGCCGAGTAGGTTGGTTCCGTAGCCTGACCTTTTTTTCATCCTTTCGGTTGTCGAAGTTTTTTTTCCTCAGTATTGGATGGGATTTGTAATATAGCAAAATACAAAACTTCACTCAAGTACATTTTAAATCGATTTTAAAACTTGAAAAATACACAACAAAAACTACTCAATACAGTAACATGAGTAAACATATTTCATTTTCTTTCCACCTCTGCTAGACATTAACCAGCACAAATGTCCAAATTAGTTGAATCTCACTTCAAACGTTTTCCCTGCCAGATTCCTAGTACAAAGTCTGTGTTATCTCTGTATGAGCCCAAAGTGTGAAAAATCAACGCAAGCATGGTGATTTATGCCACTAGCGCAAAACCGGAAGAAACAAACATCCAAGGATTACGCAATATAGTCTGCATCATGTCATGTCTCCTACACGCTCTACCCAGGCGCCTAAACCAAATGCATCTGACGCGGGCTCTCTCTTTTTGTGTGCTACATGTGTGAAAGGGGAAATCCGGGCTATGTCGGGACCTGATTACTGGGACATCGTCCAGAGTTCATAAGTAAGAAAAGTAAGAAAGTTTTGAGATGTTTTTCAATGAAAACATTTCCTGTTGGTGAGGAAACCAAAACACTAAACCAAAAAGTATAAAGCTAGGGGTACTACTGTCAGGTGTTAATTATCTGTGAGTTCATAAGTACCTTAGAATATCTTTGTATGCTGAAGCACAACGCTTTTTCCTAATTGGAAATAAGGGCCAAGCCCAAACCATTAAGAACCCTCCAGAGCAAAAGTACACATTTGTATGTGTTTGCAAACTAAAACACACAGTTTTATATCTTACATAAGAAGCTTTTGAAGGACTCAACCATCCTCACAGGAGAGAACTCAAGACATCTAAAACCTTCAAAAACAAGTGTCCCACAATTAGTCTCTACAGAATGTCTTCAAAAGATATTGTACTTCCGTGTCTAGTATGCTAGTAGGGATGGTAAGTTTGTTTGAAATGAGCACTTCAGCATCTTTTCTGTGCTGTAACCCGGCACAAAACCCAAGAAAAAAACATCTAATACTAAAAAAAAAAAGATATTCATATGGAAGAACAATAACAAAAGAGAGACTTTTCAATGCTTAATCCTTTTCTCAACCAAATGAAGTACGCTTCCAAATACTTCCTACCTGCAAGGCTTTCAGTAAGGGTGAGCAAATAATTCACAAGTCTGTTCTTAAACACAGAGCTGCTGAAAAGATTAGTCAATATGGCTGTGAATGAGAGATAAGTGTAGACTAATTTCTCATGTATTGGGGCCATAGTTCCTACAGAGTCACAGTGGGCTGTCCTGCTTCCTGGAATGCTACTAGCTATGACTGATCAAGGACGCCAGCTGATAACTTTGCTATACTTGGCAGATAATTTGTACAGACTGAAGAAGACATGTGGAGGCATTTGTCTACTGAAGATACTTCCTGATTTGCCTTACAGTGCATGAGAAGTGAAATCTTTGCATAATAACAGCAATGCAGCCCAGAGACACATTAGCCCAACATGGTTCAGTCTTAAATCTGAGGCGTGATGGCTGAGGTTTCTTTGGGGTGATCGGCTACACACAAGCATGATGAAATCTCACTGAAGTAGACAACATGGCAGCCTGTCATGCTGGCAAAGAGCACAATATAGCAAATATGGGACACCTGCTGTGTGACAGGCAGCTGATAGCCAGGAGGAGGCTTTTCATCGGATTCGTAGCAAAACCTAACCGTGACCATCAGTGGAGCTCCATCCCTACATCTTTCCCAAAAAAAGACAAACAAGCGGAGATACCCTGTATCTGTTTTCATCTCAAACACTTAAAAGACTGAAAAAGCTGCAGGACTAAAAAGCTTTCTAACCAAACAATGACAAGTGCAGCAACTGACCCGTTTATTACGCAGGCCGTGCTAGCGAACATGCATCCTTTGCCAAAAGATACAACAACAGTTCCCCCCCCAACTTCAAGTAAACAGAATTCTGGAGTTATGTTATCCAACTTTCACTGCAAAAGACTATTTCATTTGAAAGTTGCACACTCAATTATGGTAGAGGGCACGACAGATATCGACTAACATGTTTTGCTGTCAATACTTTGCAACAAAGGCTCAGAGAATTCAGAGCAGGGTATAGTGCAGTTGTTTTGATCCTGTATTATTTTAGCCTGAAAGCCACACATGTCACAATCTGAGTGAAGGAACTATTTGAGAGAAAAGCATTTCAACAAAGTTGGCAAAACTGAAAAGAGACATGTTCTTTTACATACAGCTATACCTTCATCTTCGAATACCCAATTGTATGTGCAAACTAATTTGTCAAGGCACGATGAGTTCTTGTAAAACTCTCTGACATGGGAAATGGGAATATGAAACATAGAACGTACATTAATATGCAATGGGTGTTCTTAGCACTGACATTGCCTTTGTTTTCCCATACAGATGTGATGCAATTTAATGACTGATGTGGCAATATAAAGCATGACACCAATGACACCTTTGAGGTTACATGAAAATTCCATGCACAGTATCTGACACTCTTTAGCACTAAATAAAACATCCTGTTGTCCTTCGTATGGGGCTGGAGATGATTGACTATTTTGAGTTAAATCAGTGCAGACATCCCGCTTGAGCTTTAATCACATCAATTATATTTCTAAGCATCCCACACTAATAGGCTACTAACAACTGATGAGATAATTTAACCACTTATTTTAAATCGTTTTCCTGAAGTGCCAACTTTTATGCACACCAACGTCCACTGGTATGAAAAAAGATAATGTGGGAGCCTGAATAGCTCAGTTGGTACAACATGTGCCCATATGTAGAGGTTTACTCTTCGACGCAACCTCCGCAGGTTTGACTCTGACCTGCGGCCTTTTGCTGCATTTTGTTCCCCTCTCTCTGCCCTTTCATGTCTTCAGTTGTCCTGTCGAAATAATGGCCTAAAATGCGAAAAAACAAATCTTAAAAAAAAAAAGAAAAAAGACAATGTAATGTGTATTAAGGCTGGAATGCATGCAATGAGGGGCCAGCGGACAATTGGCACAAGTTTCTGTGAATATTAATAGGGGAAACTCTGTACCCTATAATCTAAACCAACATTTTGAGCACAACTCAAAGAGGTTGGTGATGTAATAGGCTTGTTCAAGATGAGCCAGGTCTGCGCAGAACCAATCACCGTCGATCGCCGCCCAATGCATGCCGGTTAGATTTGTGTCCAACTTGATCCCGACTTGCTTCAACGACATGCACACGTGGACAATGATAACCTTATGAGATCATGGCGGCCGCAGAGAGACTAAATCCGTTCAGATCATTTACAGTGTGTTGCTAATTAAAATCAGCAACAGAACGCATGTAGAGCATTTTGACAGCTACTCTGTCATAATAAAAACTGGACACTGTACGAGCTGATATATGGGTCTAATAACATTTTATTAAATTGGAACTAACAGGATGTGAGTGTTTTTGTGACTTCCTCTTTAGCGTGCTGGAAACGGCTGGAAACTGTCCAACTCGATAGTGGATTTATTTATTTATTTTATTTTTAAATCGCCCCCTGCTGCTGCCGCCTGTTCTAATCCACTTTACAGGCGAGGTGCATTTTATCTCGAACAAGCCTAATGTAATGGATGCTGATGTTGACGATGGTCGTCGTTGATTATATTGTGTCAACTTTGTAGGTTGATATTTTCCTACCCTACAGGTTACTTTGACGCTGATCTCCATGCACCTTGTACTAGTCTGTATTTGTACTGTTACGGTTGTGTTCCATTTGGACTGTGTGTGGAACTTGTATTTATGTGTCTTGTATGTCTTGTATGCGTTCATACTTTCTGCACACCTAACTACCCTTCGGGGACACAAAAAAAGTTATACTTCCATATTGATTTTATGGTAATTGTTACAATGTTAAAACAGATGAGCTCGCAAAAATCTGCATTTCTTTGCTGGTTAAATTTTAAATTAAAATGACAACAAAAACAATTTTAAAAATATTATATAACACACGCACATCATATACGCACATGGTCATAGATAAGGGTCGAAGCTACTGTGCCTCAACAGTTTTCCTGCAGCTTAAGCCTGATCTCATTAGAGGCGAGGACAGAGTGAGAGGAGGTAGTGTGGAGAAAATCATTTCTGGTACTATACTTCTTGAAAAGAGGATGTTCCGCCCACACTGAAGATTGGAAGTCGATTCTGATGTTTCTACTGGAGTGAGAAGTTCATTTCATGATTTATGAGCCAGAAAGGAGTAAGACTCGACAGTAGGTGGATTGATGACCAGAGCAGCATCGGCAAAATGAAGACCCTTGCCAAAAATGAAGGAAGTGGACCATGGCCTTGGGGTATGAGGGCTGTGGATGACTTTGAAGTTCTGTGCGCCAGCACAAAGGTTTTAAATTGTATATCATTTGAGAAAGATAGCAGTCGTAGAAGTGTGGTAAAAGTGTGAGCTGGGAGAAGTTGGAATAGCTGAAGATGAGACGGACAGCAGTATTAAGGATGTAGGATTTAACGGGGTGGGGGGCTGATGAAGATGATGTTTAGACAATTGTTTACAACAAACATACAGATCATGGTGAAATAAGCTATGAATCATGCTGATAACTTTCTTTTACATCCATTAGATGACAGACCTTTGATTCACAGTTACATGTTTTTCTGCATCCTATGCAGCATGTGTGAACTGAAAGATGTTCAACAAGACTATTCTCTCGAACTAAATTAATACAAATCATTAGGCAGCCTATAATTGTACTGTAAGTCGTAATTATCCAGTCTGTAAAATAATACAACATGTCTGTTCCAGGTTGCAAGCTATCAATTTTCTGCTTAAATTAAAGAGGGATAATTTACATTGTGCAAAATGTACTTCAAAATCAAGAACTTGAAATAGCTTTCAAGACAGTTTTTCTCCTAGAACAGCATTTTCGTTCTCTTTCATGTGGAGCAACTCTCCTCTGGGGTGGAAAATTGAAATTTTAACAGTACCAAATCACTGTCTCCACCATCCTCTATCTTTCCTCTTCCTTTACTTGTCTACTGCAAGATACTAAATTGACAAAGCAGGATGCAGAGCATAAAAAACACAGCCAAACCAGCAGCTTTTATAATGAAGAGATACGGCAAAGCAAAGCTTTAACTGACGGTGAAATACATAACATTATACATATCCAGATATCAATACTCAGCTGCTGTTGAAGGCCCTTTGTGTCTATATTCTTAGACAACTTATTAAACTTGACAAATATATGTGTGGTGATATCGACTCTGTACCTCCCTGAGTGAGTGAAATATGGATGGTGTTGGCATGTAGTGGGACTGACACCTGGGCAGGAAACAGCTCATAACTTCTGGCCACCAATTTCCCAGCAGGTGTGTGTAAGTGAAATGTGGGAAAACTGCAAAAGAGTGCAAGAAATGACAGTAGAGTCAAATGTATCCATCAGTACAGATGGATTAATCTGCAGTCAGGCTTAAAGGACAGATGGTTTGAGTCATGTCAAAAGGTTACTAGGATAGAGGGTCGTATGTTGTACAAATTGTGAAGCCCCTAAATTTGTGGTTTATGAAATTAGGATAGATTTTAAAAAATGTGACTTGACTTAATAAGTATGCTTTGGTGCAGTTAAAAAGAGAGAAAGCAAGAGACAGGCACAGAGAGAACGCATTTTTAAAGAAACCAAAACTTGCTTTGTCCCTTTTAGTATTTCATGTAATTCTATGTAGCTCTGTAATTTAGCAGTGATGTGTCATTTAAAGGTTCAAATGTGTTAATGGTGACATTGGAATTAACCACACCTACACGTGTGTCCTGTGTGAAAGACGTACAGTATAAGAGTTGTGTGCGGTTGTTGAGTTTAGTTGACAGAGCTCATTAGTGCTTTCCTGCCATTCTGTGTCTGATCTCACAAGTTAGTCTCAAAATATGGTAATGTGCCAGTCTCATTTTTTAAAATGTCAACAAATGCCATGAAAAGGCCAAAAACAATGCATTAGTCTATAAATATATAAATAAATAAAAATTAGTCTATATATGCTTTTTGATTCCCCTACCCTGTGACGGGTTCTCAGCCCCAACCCCATTGGTTCCTTTAGGATTTAAACCTTTAGTAAAAAATTTTTTTAAATATGGTGACTATTTTCAGCATTTTGTGTTTGAGTATTAACATCAGCAATGTGGTGTAGTGGGATTGACTAAAAATATAGAATATCACCAGACTTATCCTTTGAATACTTAAACAGCTTGGACCCACACTTTCAAGTTTTAGCATAAATACATAAAACCAAAAATACTGAAACCTAGAGAATATTAGTACCAGCTGCTTAGCACATATGGAACAGGTGTCATGCTTGGGGATTCTTGTGTTAAAAGTAGGACTGCACAATATGAACTGAACACAAAAGGCATTGATAAAGAAAAGAAAAAAAAAGTAATGATATTGCGATCAGGATAAGAAAAACTTTATTGTGAAGCCCTAAAAGCTCTGCTGAGATTATGGAAAATCAAAATCAGTAACTTCATGATCCAGAGTGAGTGCAAATCAGCAGCAGAATATTGACAAATACAAAGTCTGGGTCAAAAACATACCGATTTTTTTACTAATGTGGAGTGTATTAAAAACACAAAGACAACAAATACATGGCCTGCCTTTAAATAAATATAAAATATCACTCAGAACACTAAACACCTTTGACAGCTAAGAACACTTTATAGTCTTAACATATCTTAAACAACTTAAACGTCTTAAAGATATCTGTCCTTGCTGTTAATGCGGCTGTCCTTTTGCTAGATATAGTTTTTCTGTATCAAAGTAACTGTCAAACATTAGCAAGGATTATGCAGGGCCCTCATGTAATAAAAAAAATCATCTGTTTGTCCTCGAGTGGGAGACATTTGCTTTGCACAAAAAGGTGCTATAAGTTCACTGAAATCCCAATACAAAATACTGAGGTTAATACTTTGGTAGTCAAACACAAATTCTTTCCTCTAGTTTTTCATTTTTTAAATTACATTACTAAACTAAAATGTCAAATTTTTATAGGAACAAATGTATTGGGAATAGATGAGGTTTGTTTACCAAGCTACAGTAAGTTAGTTATTTTATTTTTATTTTTTGTTTCATGGTGTTATAAAACTCAGAGCCCACTAATAAACTGATCATTGGAAACATGGTTATGAACACTAGATGTGGGTTTCAAAGAACATGTTCAATCAGTGACCCTGAAGCAATGACATCTTAATTACAACATTTCAGTAGCAAAGATTGTCAGACCGTCCTTGGAAAAACACAGTGGCAACTTGATTAATTACCACTAATTGGAAGGAACATGAGTGTTTTTCATCTGTCCTTGGATTGTGTAAGTGGTCGAGACACTTAACTCTTTTGTTTCTTATTGGGCAATTGTTGTTTTGTTTTTTATGTTGTTCTGCAGCTTCCCAGTACTGTGCCTCATGTATTCAAACCTTAAATCCCAATACAGTTCTTATTATCAGCTCCAAATAGTGCCTTAAGAACACCAAATAAATCCAGAAGTATTGATTTTTGAAATCATGATCTGTAACCTTGTGTGACTGTATAACATTAAATTTTAATATCAGATCACAATCACCACTGGTGGTACATTTGAAGTGAATTTGTTAAGATAGCGTTTGAGCAATATACTGGCTTATTAAAGAGACATTTTTCTAAAAGCAAAAGACTCAGTTTTGAGCCTTAAAACAGTGTCTTTCCCCCCCCCCAATGATGTGGCAGCTCTTGGGTTACTTATAAAATATCATAATTTAATTTAAATTTGCATTGTTTGTATTTTATTAACCTTTTACAGTGGTTGGTTGTTATTACTTTGCATGATGCACTTTGCTTTACAAAGTACATATTTTCTGTTTTCACATATTTGGAAAAACATCTCACTACTTGCTAAATTATCTTTGAGCTGTAGATTTGAGCCATGTCAAAGCATATCTTGCTTATTTGGTTGATTATGTTTCCTCAGCCTTCCCGTTGGGAACCTTCTTTAAAAAAATAAAAAAAGCACCCTGATTAACAAAGTATTTGAGCTGCCTGATAATCTGCATGGTACAGTCAAAACAACCATTTCTCCTAATGAGGTCATTATTTAGGCAAATTAAGTCATTCATTATAAAATGTTTCAATGTCATACATACAGTACTTCTCTACACATAAGACATGAACAGAATTCATATGAAGTGCAGATATTTACAGGAAGCAGAATGAAGAGACAGCACTTTAAAAATGCAAATACATACAAGATCTCATCAGTTCATCCACTCTGAAGGGGGGATCTGGGGTGTAACTGTTACTGCCTGAATGACACTTTCATGAATTATTCTCCAGTTATAATAATCACACGAATACACGCAGATGACACAGTGACAACACGTCTTTCCGCTTGCAACCTAACACAGCGGCGGGACATTAAACATGGATCATGTCCTCAAAGTAGGCCACTGCAGCTCCAGACACCTCCACAAAAACTCTCCATGCAGCCGAGCATAGAGCTGGTGCTGCTTTGATACTCCAAAAGGCAATCCTAGCACATTGTTTCAGACTGCAACCACTTAGTTGCATTTTAAACTTTAAACCTGGTAAATGTGGTCTTTATCTTGTCCAGCTTTCCTTTGGTTGATCAGTTTCAAGGTAGAAGGAAATGCTGTTATTGAGTGAGTGAGTGAGTGAGTGAGTGAGTGAGTGAGTGAGTGAGTACTGTAAAGTATGACTTTCATCACCATAGTAAAAATTGCTTATTGCGTATCATATCAAGTGTAGCTACTTAACATAAAAGAGAGCACTGGTTTTTGTGTAAAAATGCATATTACTGATCAGCACACAAAAGAGAGAAATGCTCTCACGCTTTCAGCTGGTACAAAACTCAGATTTTGTCAATCCTGTTTTGGCCTTTTTATTCACTGGTTTCCAATATGTTTTAGAATTGATTTTCAAGATTTTACTGATTACAATACTTTTAAAGCACTTCATGGTTGATCTCCCTGTAAAATTGTTGAATTGCTGCTCCGCTATATCCCTGAGCGCAGCCTCAGATGCTCAGACAGGGCTCCGCGGGCTGTTCCTAATATCAGGCTCAGAACTTGAAGGTGACTGGGCTTTTGCTGTCAGGGCCCCTCAGCTCTGGAACGCCCTGCCTGTTGATCTGAGACTTGCAGAATCAGTGGCCTCTTTCAAATCATTTGTTAAAACGCATGGTTATGAAATAAAACTTTTTATTAATGCGAGAACATTTTATTTATAACATGTCTTATGTTTCTATTGTTATTGCCTTATTGCCAGTGAAAATCTTTAAGTATTAAGCACTAGGTTTGACTATAGTCCTGTAGGTAGATAGATCTTTGTCATTGTGCTCAGAGTACAATGAACATCAGTTTAGCCGTTCTTCATCAGTGTCCAGAAAATGATTAATGAAAAGAACAAAAGTTAAATAAATAGAACAAAGTCATAGAGCAAAACAAATTTCATTGTACTCTGAGCACAATGACAAAGATATATCTATATACCTAACTAAAGAAACACTGAAAATAGCACAGCGGAATAGTCCATTGTACTACAGGATTAATGCTGAGGGCTAAAAGACAGCACTGACAG
This sequence comes from Percina caprodes, assembly GCA_013375575.1. Lineage (NCBI taxonomy): Eukaryota > Metazoa > Chordata > Actinopteri > Perciformes > Percidae > Percina > Percina caprodes. The sequence goes on along the minus strand of JABXJD010000017.1, from coordinate 2,236,315 downwards.
ATTATGTTAATGGTTTTCACTTAAGTAGCACCTCATCAAACTATGCCCTCCTGTTCACTCGTGTTTTGGCCAAATGTTGGACGACAGACTGCAAAACATGAAGCGATAACTGTGAGTGACAAGCATCTCTAAAAATACACCAACTCTGATAGAACTTCATATCACACAGACTTTTGAAAAGGGTGCAACAACAGTCACATACTTTCAAACGGTGCCACTTACAGCCCAGATAGCATTTTCCACTAAAGCAAAGCAGTCAGGCTCACTAGTTGAGGCGTGGCTTTACGTATAAACTCAGTTTCTTGGTTTTCTTTCCCTCCCCACAGTTCAGACAGGAGCTCTGAATCCCAACCTAGCTTCAAAGCGCCGAACAGTCTGGCCTCTTGAGATAGGTTACTGTTTCACATTGCATCGGTTACTCTGTCACACTCCCCCACCCCCGGCAAGCCTGGAAACGTGCTTCCGTTGTGCCTGTTTAACCATGCTAAATCATATTCTACTCTTGGGTGTTTTGACATTTCAGTAATTATCCAATTTCCCCTTCCTATTTCTAACCCACCATAGAGTTACAATCATGTTATACTGCTTTCAGTTATGGCACCTTCCACTCAACACCCACTGAGAGACCCTCGAGATTTTTTTCTATACCACATACCCAGATCGGGGATTACTTAATACCTGGGGAGTCAAGTGATCAGAAAAGCCATTTGGAGAAAAACTGCAGCATACCAGTAGGAAATGTGTAACAACCAAGTTAAAATACTTGAAATATATGCAAATTGAGCATCAGCATGTTTCCTCAAATATTAAGGATCATAAAGGAATACGGATTCTGAAAAAAAATGTACATCCAAACAAACCAACTATTTCTTGCAAGACACATTACCGAGAGCATGTTAATGTGGATTTAGTTTAGCCAAAGATGTCTCACGCGGTTTCATATCACTCTGCTAGTCCATGACCCACAAAAGATGAAAGCTCAAACGGTCATCTTCTTGACCTAAAATGCATCCTAAAATCTAAAAAATTTTAAATAAGCATTTGTGGAGTGTATCATAAGGGAGATGTGTTGTGGTTTGGGGTTTTGTTTGGGATTAGTTTTCCCTTTTGGCCTTTTGGCCTTTTGGTTTTTTGTCTTGTCTCGCCCCTAGTTTGACTTCCTGTGTCTACCCGCTCCTGTGATTACCTGATGTTTTCCAATTGGCTCCCCTGCCCTCTCGTCACCTGCCTCGTTACCCAATTACCCTGTGTATTTAATGTCTGATTCCCTTGTACCTCGTCAGATCCTTTTGCCTTTGTCCTGCCAGTTTACCCTGTTGGTGTGTCCAGACCATGAGTTTGTTGGGTCATATGCTCCAGTGTTCCTGTTACCCCTTGGACTTTTATTGCCGTGAGTTTTTTTTCCCTGCCTTTGTTCCCCGTTTTTGCAATTCTTTTCCCCGGGACCTTTTTGGGAGTTTTGGGGATTTTGAGACTTTGAGTTTTCCGTTGGTTCCTGTGTTCTTTGGACTGTTTATTTTGTTAATAAAAGCTTGTTCGGCTCTCCCCTACTCTGCGTTTGGGTCCTCCTTCATGCCAAATCGTAACAAGATGGGAATGATGACCAAGCAAATGAGAGTTCATTGTTGTTTCAGCAAAATATCTTGATGACTGAAAAATCTTTCAAAGTGTCACAGGGGTATTTTTGGGTTTGTATATGAAAATGGCAGAAGTTGGAAACAATTTCAGCTACCTGCCAGTCAATAAGTAATTGGCTTTTTAGAGGGGAGCAATCTGAGGGATCCTGGGGGGAAGAAATCAAACAAAACAGCTTTGTGGCTCATCAAATGAAAGCCACTATAACAGTAAAAACTTATGAGTATTAATGCAGAAGAAATCGCTGGTATTTCAAATATGTGCTATAAATGTCTGAAGTTAAAGGATGAGGATCTGTGCATTTTCCCACTGCCTTTGGTCTAATCATGCTTCAACTTTGCAATGTTGCTTTATTGTGACGAGCAACACATTGCATTTAGCTTTGTCCCATATGTATAGAACACATATGTATAAAACTTAACATTTACAGTGGATTCCACGCAGATTATAAAACATTACATCTTCAAATGTGCCACTCAATGTCAAAGCTTTTAGAACATTGCAAATATTGATGTTCATTTTCAATATTAATTTAGAATTGTTGGCCTGTCACAATAAATTTTGCTGGACAATAATTTGTCCCAGAAATGACTGCGAGAGACGATACTATTGTCGTTCTGAGACCATTTTCATCTAATATAATAAGGGCATAAAAATGCAGGTACAGTAAAGATCAATAAATTATTTCTAAAGAATATTTCACACAAACTCTAAGACATTTTAAATATCCACAATAAATGAACAAAACAACCAAAAACAAATAAAATACACTCTCAGTTAACAAAACATGCACTGGAATAAAAAACAAACAATCAAAAACAATAAAATGGAAATTAAAAACCACACACAACCAAAACAATAAACCAAATGGATGTAAACAAAATTGCACTTCAAAAAATATTAAACATTAGGCTGAGACACCGAGACAAGAGTGATACAAACCTTAACAGGCAAAACTGCCAGTTAGGACCTTTGTTAACAAAAAGTGCAAAAGTTTTATTATATACAATTTCCCCAGCATAAAACTTTGTTCAAATAAAGCAAAAGTGAATTGCAGTCTATGTCCACAGCAGGGTGCACCAAGGACACACACACAGAGAGAGAGAGAGAGAGAGAGAGAGAGAGAGAGAGAGAGAGAGAGAGAGAGAGAGAGAGAGAGAGAGAGAGAGAGAGAGAGAGAGAGAGAGAGAGAGAGCGAGAGAGAGCGAGAGAGAGAGCGAGAGAGAGAGAGAGAGAGAGAGAGAGAATTACACATCGTTTTAGGATTGTACAGTAACTATACAAAACCGTTAATTATATTGTTTTATGGAATTGTTTAGTAATGTGGTGTGTTGTATACTATCAGCGCAGTATAGATTCTATGTGACACCTACGTATGCATTATGTATTATATATGCATTTTCTGTAAACTGCTTTGGTAACAACATGTTTTCTTTGTTCATACTAATAAATCAAATTGAATTTTTGAGAGAGAGAGAGAGAGAGAGAGAGAGAGAGAGAGAGAATTACACATCGTTTTAGGATTGTACAGTAACTATACAAAACCGTTAATTATATTGTTTTATGGAATTGTTTTGTAATGTGGTGTGTTGTATACTATCAGCGCAGTATAGATTCTATGTGACACCTACGTATGCATTATGTATTATATATGCATTTTCTGTAAACTGCTTTGGCAACAACATGTTTTCTTTGTTCATACTAATAAATCAAATTGAGAGAGAGAGAGAGAGAGAGAGAGAGAGAGAGAGAGAGAGAGAGAGAGAGAGAGAGAGAGAGAGAGAGAGAGAGAGAGAGAGAGAGAGAGAGAGAGAGAGAGAGAGAGAGAGAGAGAGAGAGAGAGAGAGAGAGAGAGAGAGAGAGAGAGAGAGAGAGAGAGAGAGAGAGAGAGATTAGTTGCTACTGTTTTACAACAAATGCGACATACCGACTCGCTCAGGTTAAGTGGTTCGCCATGGTCATTCAGTTTGAATCCAAAGTGCTCCCACACTGCAGCTGTCACGTTTGGCTTTGAACCCAATTCCATCTCTCTCTTTTTTTTTTTTAATTCCTCCAACTCTCAACTAGCGTTTTCTCTGGCTATACTCCTCACATGGCCTTTTTGCTGCACTCTGTGATATGCGACGCCAGGACTCCCGCCTCCCCACACAGAGACCAACTGACCTTGACCAACTGATTTACTGCATGTCGCGACAGGCCTGATGTAAATGTAGATCATGAGTGAACATAAGTGCATCCTATTCAAAACTTTAAAGCATCACACACAACTCCCCAGTGTTTTTTCCTCACAGCAAACTTACAATTTAACAATGTCAGCTGGTAACATTTACTTTAGTTGCTCATTTTGTTCCAATATCCAAAATTAAATTGGAATTTAAAGAACATAGAGCCAATGTTTTAACCAAGAGAAGCAGGGCTGAACTGCAAGTGTAAGTCCTCAAAAACAAAAAGCTGAAAACAATTGAATTGAAGAAAATAAGATATGCTTTGTCTCAGTGATTATGACTTGGGAGATTTGTATCAGTCAGGATTGTAAAGCTCCAAACAGCTGACCTTAATACCCAAATAACTGAAGAGGGCAGGGCTACGAGTGACGACGCCTCTGAATTTCACTATTTTTTGAGCCAACATGATCCAGATTAATTTACAAGCAGCAGTCATGAACAGATAGACCTCCTGTGTGGTCAACACTGCACATATCGAACTGTAAGACAAGTCAAGACAGCCAAGAAACGTTTTAAATTGTGTTTGTCGTCACTAAACGCAGCTCAAATTAAACTGTGAGAAGTTGTTCCACCTGCTGTCAGTGCAGAGTGGGAGTTCTTACCAACTGTTCTTTTACATCATTTATGAAATTAATACTTCCACATTTGATAGTCAAAGCGATTCATTGAGAGTCCGTCATTAGTTGCAGCCCTAGTGCATTTCCTGCTCCATACAACCTTTTCAAAGCTGATTTTTTTAACATAAAACGCATTGTTCACATCAGGCTATCAGGACATTTAATTGGGCTGGACTTTAAAACCACAAAATTTAGATGGGCCATTTTCAGCCTATTTAAACAGACTCAAATGGTGTGTGTGTGTGTGTGTGTGTTGCTCTCTGTTAACTGACAAAAAATGGAGTAAGTACATAATTTAAAACCAAATCACTGCAGTACTATGCTATGTCTAATAAATATAGGATAGGCAGACAGGAAGCAGCCTTTCGGCGCACATGTTGGGCTGTTCAGACCCATCTGCAGCGACATTTGGGCATCAAGTCCATATTTCCCCGAGATTGCAAGATAGCCCACTAATAATATAAACGATATCAAGGATATATTATATTTGATATGAATTATCTGATCCTGCTGGGCCACTCGGAGATTGCTTCTAGGCCAGATGTGGCTTGTTGGCGGCCAATTGAAAAGGCAGAGTTTGCTAGCTAACAGTGTTTATTGCCCCCGCCTTTCTTGGCAGGTTGGTCGGTTTCTTAGTGCATCACCACCAAGTGTGGCTGTGGGTGTTTGGCTCTGGGGCGGCTGTGGCTCAGTTGGTAGAGCTGGTCGTCATGTACTCACAGGGTTGGCAGTTCCTCCTCTCCATATGTCAAATTGTCCTTGGGCAAGACACTGAACCCCCAATTGCTCCTGATGGTCATGTCGGCACCTTGCATTGGTGCGTAAGTGTGTATATGGATGGGTGAATGAGGGGCAAATTGGATAAAAGCGCTATGTACAGTATATGCAGCAAGTGGAATATCTTAAAACTGGCGGAGGTCACGTGCATTGCATCGCCCGCATGCTCGCACTACCAGTGGTCAAAAGCTACACAGCTAATTAAACTCAGCTCTCTCCAACATCTTTTCCCAGCAACAGGCAAAAGGCTCTGATGAAAACACTGAACGCTATCCTGCAGCAAACAGCAGACAAACAGTTTTAGACTACACAGTGAAACATCTACGTAGCAGATAAGGAGCCACATTTTTCCCTCAGGAGTTGGTGGAGACTGTATGGTGGTCAGCTAAAAAAAGCAATTGTTTGCTAAAACATTCACTATAACTTAAAAGGTGAATTTTAGTATTTTTCAACTAATTTCCCCATGTTTTTGTGTCTAAGTAACTAATGGGAACAACAATTTTAGAAATTGGTCCAGTGGTCAGCAAAAGCGCTGGAGCCAACAGCTGCGAAGTGGTCTGCGATGTAATTGCATGGAGCGACAGTGCTTGTTTTTGCAGTAGCTTAGTTTTATCAAAAAGATTTTCAAGTAAAACAATGGCTGGTGTTTCCAAATTGTGCCAACAAACTGTCTACAACATTCAGCTTTTATAGCCTAACGTTACTTTTTTTGGATACAGACAGGCTAAAGTTGTGGCTAGTTTTGCTACAAATGGATCCTAATACCTTAAAGAGGAGAAGAAATCCTATAATAAAGCACATATTCCTAAAGAAAAACGCTGTTCCAAGAGTGGAGAGGTGCAGACAGAGCGAGATAATGTTAATAGCTGAAGTTACTGTGTTGACCTGGCATTGGTGCACACAAAAGCATGGCAGGATAACTTCTCAATCTTTCCATAATGTTACAAGACACTTCTAACAATCTGAGCCTGTCAGTGGCAGAACCATCACGTTAAGTGGATGCACATTGAGGATGCAATATGGCGCTGTGTGATAACATCTCAGCCCGGTTTGCGGCAGTCAGCTGCAGCACCCTTGCTCAATACTGGACATGGGGGAATAAATATGAAAAAAAAAAAAATCCATTAATGTAGTTTTAAATGCCACATCATTACTAGAAAAGACCCAAAACATTTAGCTATAAAAAAAAAAAAAAAAAAAATATTCCTTATGTGAGTCGGAGATATTTAGATGAAAAACTAAAATGGATGCCTTCTGGTTCAGTAGGCTCGATTTTATTTCAGGGACGGGTTCAGTGTTCTGGCAACAAAACTATTTAAATGCAAGTATTCAGAGAGGTGGCCCAAGTTGGAAAAAATACCTCTCAGAAATGGTAAGCACTACTCCTGGGGTTATTACACCATCTTGTACTAAAAGGAAGATTTATGCTTTTGAGGAAAAGAATGAATTCTGGACAGGCTTTGTGCAAAAGTTAATGACGTTTCTCTGGGGGGGAGAAACATTATCATACCACCTTAGTATTATATGGTCATGAGAGAGTCTACTTGTTTGCTAATTGTGCTGGGATTTACAGCATACATAGCTTGAGCAAATCATATGGGAAGAGTGTGGGAGAAAATGAAAAGTAGCTTAAGGAGGAGAATGGAGAGAGTGAGCGATAGAGAGAGATAGGGGACGCAATAAATCTAGGACAGGCACTGACTGCAGGGTGGGAGGGATGGTGAGGTAGAGAGGATTTCACAGAGAGAAGGCAGAGCTGAAGAGGGAGGGAGGTAAAAGCAGTCACAGAGAAAAGAAGAGAGCCTTGTGGCCAGGTTGGCTCAGTTGGTAGAGCAGGCACACATGTACTTGGAGATGTATGCCACGATGCAGAGGTCTAGGGTTCGAGCCTGACCTGTGAAAATTTCCTGCGTGTCTCCCTCTCCCCTTTGTCACTTAGCTGTCCTGTCCATTAAAAAGGCAGAAAAAAATAAATAAAAGCAAGTCTGAGACACATGGTTTGTATGGGGGTGGGGGGGGATCTGATTTATATTAATCCGGCCAAGGGGAAGAAGGAGCTCCCTGACTTCACATCGCTGTTGTGGGATTGAGATGTTAACAGTTTACCTTGTATTCCAAAATAAATGCTGGCCAAAGTTTTACACCACCATTATGAAGGAAGTGAATGTCTTTACCGGTATTACTTTTATTTTAGCTGTTTGACCAGAGGAATCGTTCCAGTGTGCTGAGGACTTTAGTTTATGAACGCCAACAAAACTTCTTCATTACAATAAACATAGGAGAGTTGCAGTGACCCAATATTGTAAAAGTGCTTTTTCTGAAGTATTTCCACCCTCACAAAAATTGAATTATAAGGTAGTACTAGTGTCCAGAAAATTGTTCAGATCCAAATACATTGTAAAAACCCCATAGTGCTGGTAAGTGATTGCCTACCCGACTCTACGAAGCTCAACATACAATTTTAGCTTCTTTCAGCGCCTTTATTTATTTTGTTTTTTTACAGCCCCCAACTTTACAATTTACTACTAGACAGCAAAAAGAAAAAAAAACAGAGCATTTAGCAGCTAAGAGCCAGATAGTTGGTAGAGACTAAAACAGCTAAAAAGGAGAGGGAGTGTTGCCAGAAAGTGCCTCCAGGTCTGCTGGATGTGGAAGTAGGAGTCTGTTTCCCACATCAACTTTACAAAAGGTGATAATTATTGTTGTGTTTACAGCTTCTTTTCCTGCCCCCACAAAATTGCCAAAAAACCTCTCTGATTCAAACACACCAACGGCAGCAGAGCACTGGCCAGGCCATCAGGAGCAATTCGGAATTCAGTGACCACCTCAAGACATGTGGAGCAGCAAGTCCTTTATATTTACTGACTCATAATAAATGTCAGGGCGATTTCATTAATAATGACCATCAAAAGTTTTTAATTCTATAAACTGAGATGATGCTGCTGATCAGTTGCATTCAGTCAACATATAAACAGGCTCACTTAAACAGAGAACTACGGCTAGTGTATTAGATAAGACTCTATGGCAACCCATTAAAAGAGTTACCGATGACTGATTTTGTTGCTTTCCCACATCTTGTGATGAAGAAAAAGAAGAAAACTCCTTTGAAGGTGTCCAGACCTTGGCAGTCCTGGCTTGAACACGTTTTTTGTTTTGTTCTTGTCTTAATGTCTGTCCAGTTAATTTGACTTTAGCAGCTAAAACTGTGTGGAGAGAGGCTGCCTAATTAGTGGTTTAAGTCTAGTTGGAGACACTGTGGGCTGTCTGCTGGAGAGCTACCAGACACCGGGTAAGAAAACCTCTCCACAGCAGCTCTGGTGACTCAGCCACTACTGACGGTATTGACTTTGAGCTTGGCCACAAGTGAGAGGCTGTTTTCAGTTCAATGTGCTTTTAAATTTCCCTAGGGCACAAAGCTCTCTTTATTGCTTTCTTTTTTTTAATTATATCTTAAATACCTTCTGATAAAAAAAAAAAAAAGCATTATGAAACCTGCTCAGGTAATGTGACTTGCTCAAAATTTGTATATGTCCTCTAAATGTTTGAAGTGCAGTGTCATTGACTGTGCATAGCTCCTGTATGTATGGCCTGTTGTCTTGGGGTCAGTCTTTTTGACTGAATTAGGATCAAGGGTTAAACCGGTTGAATATGAATTATGTACAAATGTCTCATAACCAATAATTAATGTTTACCACACAAGAAGACCAAATTTGATGCACACATTGCCTGGATAACAACATGCAAAGATGGGTTATAACCAAGCCATTTGGATCATTTTGCTAATAAGGAAAAGAGAAAGTGTTGATTGTCAGCAGTAGATTCATACATAAACCTCACATAATCAGTAAGCCCAATGCTGGTACTCAGAGGGTTAATCAATTCATGGTTGCATGCGTTTCTTACCATTCTTGCCATTTATAACAGGCTATTTAAAAGGGCAATTGCTGCTCTCTCTTTTCAAAGCCCAGATAAAGTAAATATTTTATTGTCACATTTCAATTTTGTGACAACACACAAACATGTCACTACCATACAATACAATACGGCTGCCAGTTTACAAAGTAACAGTCTCTCAGACAATATTTAACATATCCTGAGTGAGGTAGAATAGTGTATAGCTAGAAAGCATATACGCAAAGCCCAGATACATTTTTAAATCAAGGAGCGAAATGCAAACAGCAGAACATTTATTATTAAGTGTTATCATCACCATCATCATTATAATGCACCATGGACAGTAAAGTTTAAACCACTGGACGGGTACATCAGGGACCTCAGTGAATACTTTTCCAATTAAAGCACCTGATTGAATGGAAGTTGCTCAGGTGATTTTAATGTGATTTCAAATTTTAATTGAAATGGTGTCTTGAAGGTTAGTATAATTTAAGTTACATGCTATTATTCATATTTTTATTATAAGTTCCAATTACTGCAACTAATTAGTTGAATTTTTTCTTCAAGCAATTATGGAGACTGTATATCCATAGGCCATTAATGACTGACTACTGACTTCCAGTAAAATCTATTTATTTAGAAATTGTGGAAAATATTTTGAGACTAGAGAGATTGTGATTGTCATCGTGACTTTAAAGGTTTCAAGCAGTCACAAAGTGCCAAGATGTTATAAAAGGTCTTAAAGCAATCCTTGGTTACCAAACCAAAAACAAAATTACAAACACAGCCAAGTCAAATAATTATGTATAAAATATTACACTGAAGAGACTACAGCAAGGCAACTGTTCAGGCACTCTAATATTTGATCTAGAGCCATGTAGAGAGCTGATTATCCAACTGTTAAATCAGGGTTAATTACCAGATGCTGCACTAGTTACATGACAGATACGTTTGCAAGTAAATCACATACATGAGAGGGGGACTTTTTTTTAAACCCAGAAACTGTCTCCAGAATTATTTTTTTTAGGTTGATTACGGGTGCTATAGGAGGATGGTGTGGTAGGGAGGAGATCATTCTTTCCAAATAGCCAGCTAAAAGGATAAGCACTGAATTAACTGTGGAATAAAAGTTTAATCATAAGATCATTACATGCTATTTCAGCCAAGTATGTGTAATCACTGTTGATTTGTAGATTTTCTCAATAAAAATTTGCATCATCTAAAAGGAAATACTGAGCTCTCCGTGTAGCACAAAGCAAACTTTGTCATATTTTGACATTAGAGGATATATGCGCACGCATAGATTACTAATGGGCAAGGGTCAGGGGTCCGAGGGCTTTACCTGCAAGATGTCCAAATACTCCACCGTTGTCTTGTTGGTGAACTCTATTACGTGACACCGGCTACTATGTGGGGCAGCTGCTGTGCAGAGCGGACACTTTCAGTTTATAATTTTAGCAGCCGACTTTGATAACACTCAAAGGGCCTTATTTTAACGATTCAAGCGCACACCGTTAAAAGCATGGCGCAGGTGCGTTTGAGGCATGTACAAATCCACTTTTGCTAGTGAACAGCAGAAAAAAAGGTTCTGTGTGCCAGGCACATGGTTCAAAAGGGTTGTAATTAATCATAGGTGTGTTTTGGGCGTAACATGTAATAAACAAGAATCAGACTGTCATGTCCGATTCCCTTTAAAAGCCAGGCGCATTGGATGATATGGTAAACAGGAAGGAGAGATTTTCAAGAGAAAAGAAACTTATCTGCTCATGTGTGATGTGAAAGCGCCAGCAACCATAAAACATATAGATAGGGCTGGGTGATGTGGAGAAAATCCAATGTCAAGATATTTTTGACCAAATACCTCGATAGTAACGTGGATATAATGACTAAGTGGGTAAACATCAGTTATAACAGTGTGGTAAGTTCAGAAAATGACATTACTGTAATGCAGCCTTTAAAAACAGGAAAAGACAACCGTGTGCCATATTACAATTTACAAAATCTAAGACACTATCTAGTCTCATATCACAATATTAATATATTACACCATTTTACATTGAAATATTTTTATTTTTGATCTTTTGGATGTGTGTGGGTTGCTGAGCGCCCCTGTGTAATATACAGTGGCTGACAGGGGCCAACGCCCTGCAACTTCAGAAAACATTTAGTTGACACTTTCAGCATTTAGCAAATGCGCTGCATATATACACACACCCACTCAAATACATATATGCGATGCATCTCTCTCATCCAGCTGTTCCACTTAGCTGCTCCCTCTAGAGGCCTGAAGAACTTCCGTTGTGTAATCTGGATGCAGTCTTTTTTTGTTGCATTTGTTTTCGTGGTTTGTGTGCTTTTCTTTTTTGCATCTTTTTTTAATTTGCTTTGTGTTTATGTATTTGGTTGTGTTCTATGCAGTTATATGCATATGCAGTATATGCAGCATGTTTGCTGAATGCTGCACAAGTGTGGTCAAATTAATGAAGTCGTTTTCTTAATTTGCTTGTGTTTTGTCTATTTGCATGCGTTTTCGGAAGTTGCAAGGCCACCGTAGTAACAAGCATAGTGTGCGCACATTTTACTAATGCAGTGTAAAAATAATGAAACGCTGCGTTATTGACTTTAGACCAGGTATTTGTTGGTCAATGGTGCGATTACTTTCTGCTGCCTCAAGATAGCAATATGCACCTCTCTGTAAATCAACTGAGCCCATGGGCGCACAGATGGGTGCAAGTGCATTTGCTATTTAAACTACATGGACGGTGGACAGGAAATTGACATTAACATTGTCAGATTTAAACTAGTAAAGAAACCTGCGCCGGGCTTTGCGCTGCACCGGGTGCAAGATATAAAACAAAATGACGGTGGGGGTGGTGACTGGGCATGTATTAATGTAAATGTATTTGTGTATTACTGATCATCATGTGACACCAAAAACACTAACTACAGCAGCAAGACTCCTACAAAGACAAGCACAACAGCCATACAGAGAAGCAAAACGACTACAAAAATGGACAAAATTACCACAAAGAGAAGCAAAACAGCCACAGAGAGAAGCAAAATGACCACAAGAAAAAGTGAAATGGCCACAAAGAGAAGCATAATGACCACAATGAGATGCAAAATTACCAGAATGTGATAGAAATCGAGCACAAGGGGACACATAATGGCCACAAAGAGCTGCAAAGCCACATCTGGGTGTCTTTTCCTATGTCAAAGGGTTGGGAGGGGTTCCACCCCTAATAATATGGCATGAAAGGTCTTGATGTTTATACTCATGCAGGATTTCATGCACGTATAAGTCTTTAGACTGTTTGCATTAATGTCTCACAATGTGTAATATATTTGTAAATTTATTAATTGCCACAATTATGATTTCATGGAATAAGTCACTGGTTTTGTGTTGATAATGTTAAATTCAAAGTCTTACATGTATATAAAAAAAAAATAAATAAAAAAAAGGCTGTTATCTCTTGAGCTTTAGTTTAATCAACAGTGAAATCCATGCAAGCTGTTTGAAATGATGATCAGACAAACAATGTGGTGAAAGCCCTGTAGAGTCTAATAACGCTTAAAGAGAAACACATCCTGTTTCATGTAATAGCCGCATTAAGTGGCAGAACAGTTGAGCTGAAAAATCCCTTTGTGGTTTTTAGCATTTTAAGGAAGAGCACAGGCAGATGATCTAAAACTTGCACTGCAATTTGCACTAAAGTCATAGCTTGAAAAATAAAAAAAGAGTGTATGATAAAGGATAAAATGGCTTGTTGAATACTGCTCAGTAAAGCGCTGAACACTCCCCAAAAAGTGTTATGTACTTGTGCTGTGTGCAAGTACTGCATGGTACAAAGTTTTTATTTTCCACTCACAGTTCCTCTAAAACATGTTTAAATGCTGAAAATTAAGATGGTCATAAATTCGATTTTGCACTTTTTTTTTTGATTAGCACTTCTGTTCATGTCAGGATCAATTATTTTGACGGACTGCTTGATGGATTGCCAAGAGATTCATAATGGTCACATTTGTGCAGGGCAACACTTTCTGCTTGCTTTGAAAAAGAAAAGCATGTTCAGAAATTCAATGGAGTGTAACTGTTGAAGTCTTCATGGTACTGAAGGTGTAATACTAGTTTGTGTGCTTTTGGGGCCAGCAGGGACTACGCTCTGCAGGGACTAAGCTACTGCCGGAGGGTCGCCCATTTAATTCCCCGGCACAGACCAAGTATGGCAAGTGGACCAGTAGCTGGAGAGGTGCCAGTTTAATTCCTGGGCACTTCCAAGGAAACCTGCCTTGAGGAAGGCACTAAACCCCCAACTGCTTGGGGTGCCATGCTGTGAGGCAGAACCCTCGCTCTGACTTTAGATAATGCATGTGTATAGGTCCTGTTGTTTTATATATATATATATATATATATATATATATATATATATATATATATATATATATATATATATATATATATATATATATATATATATAAAAATCCCCTCTCACCCCTTGTGGGGTGGTATGTGTCATCCTCAAGCTTGGGTCCTCTACCAAAGGCCTGGGAGTTTGAGGGTTCTGCGCAGTATCTTAGCTGTTCCTAGGACTGCACTCTTCTGGTCAGAGACCTCTGATGTTTTACCTGGAATCTGCTGGAGCCACTCTCCCAGTTTGGGGGTCACAGCCCCCAGTGCTCCGATGTTGCCCTTACTTTCCACATCTTTTCTAGCTCCTCTTTCAGCCCTTGGTATTTCTCAAGCTTCTCGTGTTCTTTCTTCTTGATATTGCTGTTGCTTGGGATCGCCACATCTATCACTACTGCCTTCTTCTGCTGTTTGTCAGTCTGGATCTTGAAGTCCCACAGGATCTTAGCTCGGTCATTCTCGACTACCTTAGGAGGGGTCTTCCATTTTGACCTTGAGACTTCCAGCCCATACTCATGGCAGATGTTCCTGTACACTGACAGCTACCTGGTTATGGCGTTCCATGTACACTCTTCCTGCCTGCACTTTACACCCTGCTGTTATGTGCTGTACTGTCTCAGGGGCATCCTTGCACAGTCTGCACCTGGGGTCCTGCCTGGTATGGTAGATCCCAGCCTCTATTGATCTTGTACTGAGTGCCTGTTCTTGTGCTGCCATGATTAGTGCCTCTGTGCTGTCCTTCAGTTCAGCCTTTTCCAGCCACTGGTAGGATTTCTTGATATCAGCCACTTCTTCTATTTGTCTGTGGTACATGCCGTGCAACGGCTTGTCCCTCCATGATGGTTTCTTAATCTTCCTTGTCCTCACCTTCGAGTTTCTGCTGCCTGAGGTATTCACTAAGCCCTTCATCTTTGGGGGACATCTTTCTGATGTACTCCTGGATCTTCGTTGTTTCATCCTGGACAGTGATCTTGACACACACTAGCCCTCGGCCTCCCTTGCTACGCTTGGTGTACAGTCTCAGGGTGCTGGATTTGGGGTGAAACCCTCCATGCATTGTGAGGAGCTTTCTCGTCTTGATGTCAGTAGCCTCTATCTCCTCCTTTGGCCAGTTTATTACACCAGCGGGGTATCTGATGACTGGCAGGGCGTATGTGTTGATGGCTCGGATCTTGTTTTTCCCATTCAGCTGACTTTTCAGGACCAGCCTCACTCTTTGTAGGTATTTGGCTGTGGCAGTCATCCTTGCTGCCTCCTCATGGTTTCCGTTAGCCTGTGGCACCCCAAGGCATTTGTAGCTATCCTGAACATCTGCAATCTGGCCTTCTGGTAGTTTGAGCCCCTCAGTTCTGATCATCTTCCCTCTTTTTGATACCTTGCGACCACACTTGTCCAGTCCGAACGCCATTCCAATGTCGTTGCCGTAGATCCTGGTCGTGTGGATTAGTGAGTCGATGTCTCGCTCATTTCTGGCATACAGCTTGATGTTATCCATGTAGAGGAGGTGACTGATGATTGTTCCGCTTCGGAGTCGGTATCCGTAACCAGTCTTTGTGATGATCTGGCTGAGGGGGTTCAGGCCTATGCAGAACAGCAGCGGGGATAATGCATCGACTTGGTATATGCCGCACTTGATGGTGACTTGTGCAATTGGCTTTGAGTTGGCTTCCAGACTTGTTTTCCACAGCCTCATTGAGTTCTTGATGAAGGCTATTAGTGTCCTATTGACCTTGTACATCTCCAAGCATTCCAGTATCCCTGTATGTGGCATTGAGTCGTAGGCTTTCTTTTAGTCAATCCAGGCAGTGCACAGATTGGTTTGCCTGGTCTTGCAGACTCGAGTGACTGCTCTATCCACCAGTAGCTGGTGCTTGGCTCCTCTGGTGTCACTGCCTATTCCCTTCTGGGACCTGTGCATGTATTGAGCCATGTGCCTACTCATCTTAGCTCTATGATGCCTGACAGGAGCTTCCATGTTGTGCAAAGGCAGGTTATTGGCCGGTAGTTGGATGGGATTGTTCCCTTCATGATCAGGATTGTCCATCCTTGGGTTAACCATTCTGGGTGGGTCCCATCCATCAGCAGTTGGTTCATTTGTACTGCCAGGCGTTCATGGAGCGCAGTTAGTTTCTTCAGCCAGTAGGTGTGGATCATGTCAGGGCCTGGTGCTGTCCAGCTCTTCATACCTGCCACTCTTTCTTGGATGTCTGCTGTTGTTATGGTTACTGGTAACCATACTGGTTACTGTGTTGCGGGATGCCTCTTTCTCCCATATGTTCTTCCAGTATTCAGCCCTAGGTGGCTCTGATCTTGTGTTATTACCCTGCCACTGAGAGTACACTTTGGATGGTTCGGTGGAGAACATCCGGTTTATTCTCGTGGTTTCTGCTTCTCCCTTGTATCTCTTTAGGCGGGTGGCCCGAGCAGTGAGTCTTTGTTTGGCAGTCTCTAGAGCCTCAGGTATCGACAGCTTGTTGTATTTCTTAGGTAACCCCTTCCTTACACCTTTCTGTAGCTCTGAGAGCTGACTAACCTCTCTTCGTGTTGAGCATGTTGATGTGTTTCGAAGCATCCACATATCCCATAGTATCTGCATGTAACCCCTCTCACTGGGGTTGCTTGTATAGTAGCATTGCATCAGAGTCCATGATCCAGAGTCCTCTAGTCCATGTATGTCTTGTTCCAGTAGCCCATTTCTCATCAGGTTGCCCTGGTTCCCTAGCAACTGACGCGTTAACCCGGGCGACGTCCGAGCCGGTATGGCTCTTGTATTTGGGGTTCCACTGAGGTAGGCCAGTAGCATTAAGGACCTTGGCCTAAGGGTCCACCTGGACACCTGTACCGAAGTCAGTAGGCATTAACCACTGAGCTATCCGAGAGAGAGAGAGAGAGAGAGAGAGAGAGAGAGAGAGAGAGAGAGAGAGAGAGAGAGAGAGAGAGAGAGAGAGAGAGAGAATTTCTCTGTTTTGGATTAATAAAGTTAAAGCTTGTGTAGCCTGCGGTACGGATGAACAGCTAGATGGGTTAAAGGTTTGTGGAAATGTGGCCAGAAGTGCAGAGGCTAATTTGTCTTGCAGGACAAACCATAACCATATGGACAAGAAAGAGTGTGTGTTTATAAAAAAAAAAAAAAATCACTCTGGCAAGAGAACATCCTGTGGGATGTATTTTCCATCCAAATTTTCGATGTGCAGTTTGAGAGCCAGCCCTATTTCCTACAGACTAAATTTAAACTACTAACTCGTATTGCCATATACTTTATGTTTTGAGGAAAAAATGTAAGCGCTGCCTGGATTATGGTTGGTTGCAAGGTTTTTGAATTGAGGGTGGTGGCCGTTATCCAATATAGCTTTGTCAGTTTTATGTGTGTAAACTAATAGAAACTATAATGGAACTCTGAGAAGGCAGGATAAGGTCAACGGTGCATTCCAGTGCTCCTCAGATGATCCCATTTGCCAAGTCGGTATTGTCATTCTCCTCACTGTGGTGTTTTCATGGCCTTTAAGTTATAATGTAGAAACAACACGGACACAACAAAGAAGATGTATTATATTTTTTGCTCAGTGTAGAAACAACACGATCCAGTATTTGCGTAACAATGAAAAGCAAAGGAAACAGATCAGGTTAGCCATGCAATACGAAAAGGGAACTCATTTTTAGGATTATTCTGACACATGAATGCAGCACACATGATCTATCTTGCAAAAAAGAAAAACAACGTCTGTCAATCCTGTGAGTCGGACCCACTCCAAAAAGTCACGTGTTCTACCTTGGCCTGTTATGACTGAGTATTTCTAGTGGACACTAAAATGCCTTTCATGAATAAGTGCAACAGAGTAATTAGCAGAGAATGACAATGAGACAAGGCTTTTTATGTAACAGGACATTAAAAGAAAGTTGCTCTTACATAAACTCAGGATTAAAGTTAGTAGAAATGGGTCCTTATTCTTTCTACCCAGAGTAGTGTAAAACACTACAGTAATGACCTGATACAACAAAATGTTGGCTGTATCAAGAATACTAGGATCTCCCAGATTATCACTTCAATCTATTTCTGCGGGCAGCCTTAAGCCGAAAAACAAGTTTAAAAAAAAAAAAAAAAAAAAGAATCAATGCTTTTTCCCCAGGGACAAACAACCTCCTGCCTTTTTTTATCTACTGTGTATCGCACTGTGTTGATCTTATGACTCAGACTTGATTATCTTCTGTTGCATCTCTTTTACTCTACTCATCTGACCTTTTGCACTCCTTGAAGAGAATTACTTTGACATACAGTATACTGGCGGGTCAGCTCAGTGTAGGGTGGGACCTCTCCCTTGAAGACACTAGACACCTGTCATTTTTGTTTGGCACATAACATTAATAAATAGAAGAAATTAACATAGTTTAAAAAAAATATATATTTAAAGTTCTATACACAGTACTTTTGAGCATTATGTGCAAAATCTGTATTTTCACACTTTGTTACAAATCATTTTTCCAATAGTTTTCAACAGAATGCTACCTAAATATATATAAATGTATTTTTTTCTTTGAAAAACCTCTGAATTATCATGTGCAACAAATATTAATGGAAATCGCTACTTTTCTAAGACTTCACTATGGTTGATCTGCCAGCCATATCAGCAGAAAGCCAAAGATAATGTTGACGGAAAAGCCTCAACCTCATTATATTCCTTAATTTGATCTGAGTGTTGGATATAACACCATCATATAAAGTCCTTAATGCTAGCACTTGATGAATCCCTTCATGCAATTCACAGAAAATGATGAGACATGTGGGAGATAATTAAAAGCTTGCAGTCATACATCCAGGTGCATCAAGTAGCAGTTGATGAACATAAGAGCATTCCTTTCCAAGTGTGTGCATGAAGGAGGTCCCTCAAATTGCATATTGCCATTAATGATCTACTGCATTTTCTTTAATTCCATTTCAAGTTTAAATCAATAAAGACCAATTTCAACTTGGCACTCTTATTAAAAAAAAAATAAAATAAAAAAAACTTTAAATCACATGGTTCAAATAAATATGTCATTTTAAAGAGCAGCGTATGTCATCACAGATGTTTTAGTCTGCTTCCTTTTGGTGCCCATGTTAACCAATTTGACTGTTCAGACAGAGAGGATGCACAGCCAAATGGAGCTCCCCAGTCAACTTGCAATCTGCCGCGAAATGTCGCCGTATGGTCCATTTCTCCTGCGCACCGCGAGCGGATCAGGCAAGACAACACATTGAAAATCTATATATAGGATAGGCTATATGATAGCTATAGGATATAAATTACTGTATCTTATACTGCTGGGCCACTCAGAAGGTTGCCTCTGGGACGGAAGTGGCCCGCGGGCAACAAATTGACTGGGCAGAATACACATCAACCTAACCAAGACATTTTTCATCCTGCAGGAGCTGTGTTTCTCTGCTGGTGACACAGCAAAGTCACATCACGATCACTGCTCCTGGCACGTGGCCCCATCTGGAAACATCACCCCACGAATGCATACACTTGAAAACACAAATAGACTACTGCGGAGACCTTGCCAAACAGCAGTTGAAGCTGGTGACAGGAGACAACTTTTAGCCAAGGCTTTATTATTCATGCACTGGCCAAATGAGCTAAAAGATAAGCGTCCGGCTGCGAAAATGCGATTTTAATTTTCCAACCACATATTGATTATTATATTGACCCCATACAAAACACACGGCTTGTATCCGACCAGATTTAGGAAACAGCTTTTTTCCCTTTGAAATCGAAGAAGTCCAAAAGAGACATCAGCTCAGAACTGGCAGAAACCAGTGGAACCCAGGTCCACCCGTGTGGACAGAAGTAGTTTTCATGGAAGAGTTGCAGCCAAAAAGCATTACCTGTGGTAACTGAGGTACATGGTGACTTATTGTACTTAACTGGTTAGCAGACATGGCAAGCTCTGTCTTATAAACTTCAACCTGATGCAGACAGCATTTGGTAAAATATGTACACCTGGTGGTTATTGAGGCCTAGTGTTTGAACAGCACTGGTGCTTGCGCTCCTCTGCTTATGCGGGGAGTTTTTTGTCACACATTCCCTTCCGATAACTGATTCACCTCTACTTTTCCCAGATGGTAAAACCTCAGAAGGTTTTGTTGGTGACACTTTATGTAACGGTTAATATAACAGTACATCAATTATCATAACTTAATGCAATAATATGCATTAACCATTACTTAAGGTGTCTAATAAACATTCATTAACAATCCTCATGTTTGTTCATGTTAACTAAGGTAGTAATGGATGCATTATTTACCATTAGTTAATCACAGTTCATTAAGGTGTCCATTTTACCGATAGTTAATGCAGTAAGAAGCCTTGACTGTCAATAACAGCTATTTAAGTTGTCTATTTTACTAATTGTTAATATAATAAAAAAGCCTAGACAAACCGTTAGTATGGTCTTGACTAACAGTTAATAGTAAACTACGGTTTATATTTTAACATTAGTTAATGTACTAAAAAGTCTAAACTGGAAATAACCGCTAAAGTGTTTATCATTTACAAATGATGTTATGTATTCAAGTGTATGCTAAGGTATTGATTGAGCCATTGTTTAATGGTTTGTAAGATGCCATTTACATTACTTATTAAAGTAATAACCATCACTTTACAGTTAATCATACAGGAGCTTTCAGACGGCAGAGGTAATCAGTGCACCACACAGCAGTGGCTGATAATTCATGTAGTATGTTTGAATGAACTGATCGGTGGTTTAATTTATCTTAATTGCGCAGGGCCAGGGCTTAAAGTTAGTATCGATCTGCAGAATCATTAGCAGACTACTACTAGAGTGCAGTCTCTGCAAAGAAGATACATACAGGCAAAGTGTTTATACATCTACGCGTCTTCAAGACGCATCAGGCAGATACATATTTAGCCGTCAGTGGAGCTGCTGTCCCTTCTCCTAGGAGAACTTCCAGCTTCTTTTCTGGTGTTAACTTTGGGAAGTTTTAGAGCTCTGACTATATTTCCAAGAAGTACATTTATTAGGGAAGATACTTTTTCACAGTAGAGCAGGAAATGCATCCCTGACCTAATTGGGGGGGGGGGTCACCAAGCTTTTATTTAGTCAGGAGCCGCCTCGTCTCCGTATCTCTGACAGTGTGCAGATACTCTGTCAAATACCAATTTAGTCTACTTTGCAACTTGTTGTAAATACTGGTCTTTTGAATGATTTGAGTGACAGCCTGCTCAAGCGCATGCAGGCACTCACAATGCGAGTGAATGCCTCAACTCAGTTCCAGTATATAGGCCCTGTAACATGATATCCATCTATCTATCCATCCATCAATCTGACATTTAGCAACTCGAACCTGCAGCTCCCTCCACAGATTTGCTATGGGATTAAAGTCTGGAGACTGGCTGGGCCACTCCAGGACCTTAATGTGCTTCTTTTTGAGCCACTCCTTTGTTGCCTTGGCCTTGTGATTTGGGTCATTGTCATGCTGGAATACCCATCCACGACCCATTTTCAATGCCCTGGCTGAGGGAAGGAGGTTCTCATCCAAGTTTGACAGTACATGGCCCCATCCATTGTCCCTTTGATGCGATGAAGTTGTCCTGTCCGCTTAGCAGAAAAATACCCCCAAAGCATAATGTTTACACCTCCATGTTCGACGTTGGGATGGTTTTCTTGGGGTCATTGGCAGCATTCCTCCTCCACAAACTCGGCGAGTTGATGCCAAAGAGCTCTATTTTGGTCTCATCTGACCACAAGACTTTCACCCAGTTGTCCTCTGAATCATTCAGATGTTCATTGGCAAACTTCAGACAGGCATGTATATGTGCCTTCTTGAGCAGGGGGACTTTGCGGGCGCTGCACGATTTCAGTCCTTCACATCGTAGTGTGTTCCAAATAGTTTTCTTGGAGACTATGGTTCTAGCTGCCTTGAGATCATTGACAAGATCCTTCCGTGTAGTTATGGGCCGATTCCTCACTGTTCTCATGATCATTGCAACTCCACGAGGTGAGAGCTTGCATGGAGCCCCAGGCCGAAGGAGATTGACAGTTCTTTTGGGTTTCTTCCATTTGCGAATAATCGCACCAACTGTTGTCACCTGGCAATGGTCTTGTAGCCCATTCCAGACTTGTGTAGGTCTACAATCTTGTCCCTGACATCCTTGGAGAGCTCTTTGGTCTTGACCATGTTGGAGAGTTTGGAATATGATTGATTGCTTCTGTGTACAGGTGTCTTTTGTACAGGTAACAAATTGAGATTAGGAGCATTCCCTTTAAGAGTGTGCTCCTAATCTCAGCTCGTTACCTGTATAAAAGACACCTGAGAGCCAGAATACTTATTTCCCTCATTCAAATGCAAATCAATTTATGACATTTTTGACATGCATTTTTCTGGATTTTCTTGTTATTCGGTCTCTCACTGTTCAAATAAATCTACTATTAAAATTATAGACTGATCATTTCTTTGTCAGAGGGCAAACGTACAAAAACAGCAGGGGATCAAATACTTTCTCCCCCCCCTCACTATAACAACAACATCTGAAAATGATAGACGACATCTTAGTTAATTAGTTTTTAGTACCCTTATTATAAAGTGCTACCAATTCTTTTTTTAAGCAAACATATTGTGGTCAATTAATGATTGTCTCTTAATGAGCTTCTTGTCTCGTGGTCAGTTTAGGTTCTAGATTAAGGTCTGCACATTTGAGGCTCTGTTCTGGTTGCTGAAGGTTATGCTGATGTTACATTCCAAAAAAAGTAATCAATTTCTCTGGTGTAAGTGGGGGCAGCACAAATCCATATTTATATAGATATTTTCATATTTTTCAAGGACAACATGAGGGATAAACTGTGGGAAAATTGGCATTGGCGATGACAGAAACGTGTAACAATACAAAAGTAGTAAAGTCCCTTTACCCCAAATTCCTACGGTCATAACGATTAAAATGGAACGAGGTTAGAGGACCTGACATGACGGCACATTTAAAAAGTCATAATAAAGCAACGCTCGCATTCCCCTTCACTCCTCAAAAGTTTGGGATCACTCACCGAGAACACACAATTTTTTCAGTTAACAGGCTCACCTCTGGCGTGTTTAAGCAAAGGGACTTGAGTACTGCCATGAAAAATGGTTTCAACAGTGTAGAATGTCACACTGAAATTGTGAGGCGGATGAACCTTGCTCTTTGCTTCTTTTTTCATTTCCCAGAGGGTCAGGGTGCTTGCTGCAGGGAGTTGGACCTCCCATCATTCATCAAGGGTCATGCTTATCTCCACTTGTAGCATAGGTCTGTCAGATCCCACACTTCTTAACAGAACATTAAGGCTCATAATGTCACCTGTTCTTGCTCAGTTGGATTTTGGAAAAGTTGTTTAACTATCTTCTTGTACATGGGTAAAGCCACAGCACACAAGGAACTTTTCTTGACGGAGGAGGAAGATGGTCGGGTACGTGTGACGCCCAGCAATGTATGGTCACATTGTGGTTTCATTTTGGATATTCTGAATAGTCAGCCAATGTATATTGCTTTATTAAAAAAGGGCCTAATTTCTTTCATTTGGTGTAAATTCATTTGTAAGCTGTATTCCACGTGGTCAAAATAATGTCAATACACTGTATGAATGCTTTTCCGTGTTTTATACTGGATGAATCTTGTAATAAGAAGTTATTGAGGGGAACACCGTAATGTGGTTGGAATGCTACAGCTAAAGCCGAGCAAGCTATCTGCACTTATAGAACATGTGTCACGTTGGGTATATTGTCCCATTTTGAGGCTCCTATGTCATTTTAAGTCATGTTAAATGCTGTTTAAGCAAGTGTGTGCTTGAAATACTGTTAAGATGTACAGAGTTAACTTTTACTTGTGTAATGTCTCACACCAGCTGTGCTATTTTGTTAATAGAATTAGCAGCATTCTGCTAATATGTTGCATATGCATTCAGCCTGCACGTCTGGAATCTTATTTGTAACAAGTAACGTTGCCGTTTTCAGTTTAGTACAGTTATTAAAGCTGTAAGCAGCAGACCAAAGAAGTTTGGGAAAAGTGTATTTTACTTTCATTTGGATATGAAAACAAACAGAACACAATGCAACATTCTGAAAATGTGTTTATTTAGATAACTGAATTCAAATTATGTGATATTACGGTAACTTGATGTTTTTATGAAAAAGGAGTGTGAAATTGAGAATATATTGAAAGGACATGTTTATGTATAAAATAAAGTCTGGCAGAAGCGAGACGGAAACGCAATACCTGTTGCAGGTCTCATCATTTTCCTGTTCCTTTCAGAACATTTTAATCTGACCACATGCCTCACGCCCGGGGCCTGTTACATAAGCAAATCAATCTATTCTGTCAAAGAAAGAAGAGATTATTAGTTAATGAAGGTGATCATTTGTAGTTCACATATTTGTTGCTTGTGTATGTATTCTCTACTCATTAGAATCTAGATGTCTCAATGGCTTTAGTCTGTAAGAATAAAAACCAAAACGCACCACTGACAACTTTTCCGACAGCGATGACAATGAGGATAGTGGGGAACAAACGGCTGACTTTCACACTTTGATCGCAATTAATTATCAAGTCCCAGAAAGCGCACAGTGTAAATACATTATACCAACAGTGGGTGTTATTCATGATATTATACACTTCCTCTCTAGCAAGTCATAAAAAGCTGAAAACCTTGAATCCATGACAGCTGTAGCCCTTGTTGCAGGTTGTGATATGCCACACTGAAAGCTACATCATCATAACCAATGATAACTAAAATGATTCAAAGCTCCACTCCAGATATAGCTACACTTTTTAATTCACTTAACAGATTTTATTTTTAGCATTTTTTTTATACATACTGTAATCGGCAGATAGAGTATATCAAGCCGATTAATAGGCAGGCATATCTGCGGGCAGCCTAGTATTAAAAAAAAACAAAAAAACATGAATAGGCGTAATTTTTTTTACAGCGCACCCAGACCAGCACCCTCCAGCTCCTCCCCTCCTGAAGTCTTGCGCTCAGACACTATCGTTAGTAGTAGCACGTTGCTGATGTTCTTGTCGTGGAATTAACTGTACTAATAAAACCGTAGAAAC
The DNA here is from genome assembly GCA_013375575.1 of Percina caprodes. Classification (NCBI taxonomy): domain Eukaryota; kingdom Metazoa; phylum Chordata; class Actinopteri; order Perciformes; family Percidae; genus Percina; species Percina caprodes. The sequence continues at coordinate 2,211,680 of JABXJD010000017.1, read as the reverse complement.
ACTGCAGCCACACTGCTGTGAAAGCTCCCCGTGTGTCATTTATCAGAGTTCTGTTTACCATTACCGATTACTAGTGATGGCCAAACAAAGCTTTGTGAAGCACTGTCTTTATTTTCTGAGCTCACTAGATGGTGCTCTTGGTTTTAAGAGAAAGGCCTAAAGCATGGCAATTCAGTGTATTCTTACTCCTTTGTTGAAAAGGGAGTGCCATCTAGTGGGCTCAGAAAATAAAGAATGCTTCACGACACTTCATTTGGCCATCCCGGTCTCTTCAACTCCAAATCTTTATACCGGAGCTAACCAGAGTTGACTGGCGCTAACGGAACTAATTATTGGTAACGGAGCCTTCAGTGCTCCGTGCCTGTATCCATAAACTGCATTTATGTTCTTAGGCACAAATTAAACCCTATATATTTTATTAAATTGGCTGGATGGGTTTTAAATTACAACAACAAAAAGAGTTGTCTGAACAGACATCTGCTCGGATGAGATCTTAATGAGTGCAACAAGACATGTAGGAACAGTAGGATCCCCAAGACAGACAACAAATGAACAATGATCTAACAAAGTGAACAATTTACTTTGGATAGCCCTAGTCTTATTTGCTTTAACATGAGTTAGGAGGAAACAGTGTTGAGATTAATAATATGTCACTTTCTGTATGGATCATAATATTGTTAAAATTGGTAGTTATTTTATTTATGAAAGTTTGCAGATTTGTGTTCTTAGAAGTTTGATAAATGCAAATAGGTTTAAAAATGTTTGTGTTTGGTGGAGTGAGTAGAAAAAGGTGTCCCTAAATGTTAGATCAGCGCCAAAAAAATAAATAAATAGCAAGCGCCAGTCTTAGAAAGTGCAATCAGTGGCGTCACAGATGCATGACATACAAACATATGCTGTGGCACCCCCTTAGGCCAATCAGCGCAACTTAGAAAAGCAACTGCGTGTAGCAGACGGACAGCCAGATGAATAAATAGACTGATGACAGCAGGACAGATCGGGGTCAGCTCATACCAAGCCCCAATTTCACTGTGTGAACAAAAGTACTATCACATTATCAGTTTGTGTAAAAGACCAGGCATATTTGTACCATAATCACCATAAAAACCAAATCGGTTTGTGGAAAGGGCTAAAACTTATTTACCAGGGAGTAGTCCACATGCTGCAGAGCGGAGGAGGCTCTGGCTCGTCCACACAGCATTCCAGGTTGGGAGAAGACTCAGATTGGACAGATAGTCTAGCTAGTTGTCTGGATTTACCCTGCAGAGATCTGAGGAGCAGTTAACCATAGTCCTCCTAAATCCAGAGTTTAACATTCCAAAAAAAAAATAAAATGCATGTATCGGCACCGGAGCAATCCCAGTGCTTTTTTGCTTAGAGTTGTTCACGATATTTTCTGACCATGACAAAACAAATTGGCAGTACCGAACCAAGGTTATTATAGTGATTTTTCATTAGTTTTAGTTTGATTTTTTTCAAATTCAGTTAGGTTTTAATTAATTTTAAACCGGGTTTGCTAGTTTAGTTTTTTTTTTTTTAAATGCTTAGTTTTAGTTTGGTTTATATTAGATTTATTATGTTTTAATCTTTTTTGTAATATGGATTATTTGTTGGGGGATTCAAAAAGGTCACAAAAAAAGTATTGTGTAATAACTCAAAAAAAAAAAACATAAAAATTTAGAAATATGTATTCAACAATAACACCAGTGCATATAATAAGCACAGATATGTAAGCAGTCAACAAAAGACGCTGCAGTGACTGCAGAATGTGTTCCAGGAGAAAAACCTAAACAGCCAACAGACTAAAGAAGACAGACATAAACAAGTGTTTTGAACTTTGGTTCAATTAAAGTGGGGAACTTTTAGAAGTCAATCGACTCACACAGTTGTGTAGACATCCCAGTATTAATCCACATATTAACAGACGTTCCCTCCAGCTTTGGGTGTTCCTGCGCATTTACTAACCATCGGATTGCCTGTGAAACCACGCCTGTAGCATTCTCTGTCCTGCGGTTGTCTCAGTCATGCTGTTGGCCCTACATATCCATACGTCCATGCCCGTAACATTACCAGGGTTAGTTTCTGTTTCAGGGAAAGGGGGCTTGGCGTTCTCCTTTACTTTGTTAAGGTGAGCTAGATTAGCCTCCTTGGGTTCGTTTCTCAAATGTAGGCAAATTTCAAATTCTTGGGATGGTTCCCTGTAATAAACTGTCCACATATTTTACCACCTTACACTGCAAGGCACTTGCTTTTATCTGACAGTCATAATCAAATAGGACTCTGCCACTTTCTTCCGACTTTTGGTACCGCCATGATGCCAGGCGTGGGGCATGGACCAACAGTATGTTGTTATGTGTTCAATTTTACATTGAATGTTGTAATTTCTGGTTTCCAGTCGGAAATTATACACGTCTACAGGAAATGTCATGGTCGGAAAGATATACCCTTATTTGCTCTAAGACATTAACAGCACATTGTGCATCACCACAAGCCTGTAAACATAGAGGTCTAAATGAAGGGAAGGGAGAGTGTTGCAGCGCTTGAAAACCTTTTTTATACAGTCCATGTTTAAAACTCACAGAAGAAAGTAGTAGCGTTTGTGATGCATTTGTCTCGTAAAATTCAAGAACCAAAGCCATAATTATTTTTTTTTAATTTTAAATACAATTTATCAAACCTTCATTCAACCTTGTGAATCTTCTCTTCAACCGTCTTCTCTTCATCGTGAATCTTCTCGTGATATCTCCCCCTGCTGTCACCTTTAATCCTGCGCGTGTGAGGTTACATTCCCACTGAGTACAGGTACCATTTTTCTGTTTTGGCCTGAGTGGTGGAGCAGCCATTTTGCTTAAGGCTACAATGTACCCAAGCTACATCCAGGCCTGCATCATTTGAACATTTGAAGGGTATTTCAAATTAGATTAGGTTATTACCAGCCAGTTTATTTTCACGGGCTCTTATATTGAATGTGCATTATAATGCATTTGTGATCTGAAAAGTGATTTTGACCAGATACATTTAATTACTGACCTACTTTTTCTAAGTAAATCTTATGTTGTTTTTTCATAAAACAGTTGTTTGACTATTTTGATATTTTAAGTTAAGAAAAAAGGTATTTTTTGTTCAAAAGTGGAAGTGTATGAAAACAATTTCTACACATTTCATGTTACAGTGTGAATATTAATGCTTAAATGGAGATTTAAAGGACACACACACACACACACACACACACACACACCTCTAACCCAAGCCATTAGATAGTGCCCTATATACACACACACAGTTTTTCTATTCAGTCTGATGCAAAGCAAACCTCCAACATCCAGTAAAATTGGTTTCAAGTATTTCAGAATTAGAGTAATGAAGTCTATGTAAAACTTTTAATTGTGTGAACTGTTATCTGCTACTGATTTAGGTCCAACTCTATTCCCTTTTCTTCAGACATCTCTATGACAAATTCATTATTCTAAGCCTCTAAGGATGGCACTCAAAAGCTGTGTCATCAGTGAGAGCAGATACAAAGAATGTGGAACTTCATCATTCATCACTCCAATTTACCAATCTGTTTTCCCCGCATTGTGTAATTTAATGTGAAAAACAAACACTGGCACTGTTAAATATATAACTGAATTCAGCACTTAGCTGCATCCTAAACGTTCCCAGCATCCACCTCATCTTTATCCAAGAATGGTATGGGGACAGCCAAGACTTAGTCACTCATAGCCTCATAGCCAAGGCTTAATAATGGCCATAATAAAAGTGTAATAAAAATATAATTCTTCTGTAAAACTGTACTGTATGAAGAAATGTACCTTGATTATAACCAAATGTATGTAGTTTATTTTACACTTTCTGTAATTCATTACAGATCAAACAGAATCCCAAAAAAGTAATAAGATTTCCCAGCTCCATGGCACAAAAGAACTTTTAATCTATCTGGGGAGGTTGATAGGGTTTTAATACCAATGACTCAATTACTCTGCCAGCAGCTCAGATTGGTGTAAAGGAATGGCAAAAAGGGCCTTGTGGGAGCAATTTAATACAGTAGTTAACAATGTCAATTGAAGTGCTGGACATGTCATATGGAACAGCTATGAAGGGCCATATGTATAGGATCACACACACACACACACACGCACACACAAGTGTCCATGCTGGTGCAAATCTCTAAATTGGGGAAGTTAAGCCTTTTGGGAAGGTGAATGATTTCTGCGGATTTGGATGATCAGAGCGAGCATACATGCATGTGTATATTTATTTATTTATATTTTATACATACATAGCCATTTTTTTTCAACAGAAGCAAAAAAATAAATAAAAAAAAAGAGCAAATTTAGTTATTTTTATTCTTTGCATACTTCATACCTGACCAAACCTGGCACCCACATTACCCACAATGCAACTTCAATGCCAAATATTCAGTCGGAGATTTGACTTTGTTATTCTAGTAGCAACTAATGTTGCCTAAAGCCCCGAGCTTCAAGCAGAGATGACAAGCTGGCTAACCGAAACATTCTCCCTCTTGATCCAAGGTTTTATACCATTTTATTTAATAAAAAAATTTGATGTAGAAAATTGGTGGAGTTCCCCTTTAAAAATTGTAAATCCCCCACCTCTGCGGACGCTAAAACCCACACATTCCCTGAAAAATAAATGCAGAGGACATGACCTCAGCGTCCTCAATGGTAGCAATGACCTTGGCTGAATATTAGGCTGATGGACATTTTTGTGGCAGATTTATTCACCAAATAAGTACCGTATGTTTGCCTCAGCATTTAAGGTTCTAAACATGCTACAAATGCTTAACCTCTAAAAGCACAATTTGAATCATTGGTACTTGAAAGATGGCAGCTCACTGATTGAGGCTCACTGGTTTTGCTCTTGTGAAAGTCCTGTGTTGTTTGACCCATCCACTACCCCAATCCACACCTCTAAGTGGATTCTAAGCCTTTTAAACTACTCTTCACCGTTGATGCTCTTCATACTACGTATCCTTATAGCACTGCGGTCAAGCTGCTGTTATGCCTTGTGTGTCGTTTCGGACGCTGAAAGCCACTGACTGGTTTATCAATATGAAAAAAAAAGGCCTCGTTACCTGCCAACAGGGACTTCTTTAATATCGCCTCCATCGAGGTTCCAAGCGAGCCGAGGCGATACCAAAAGATGACGTGAAAACCTGCAGACTGATTAGTGACGATTCTCTCCGACCAATCACTGCGTGATCAAAGCAACAGATGGGGGTGTCCTGAACAAACCCACAATTTTTAACAGTTTAGCCAGCAGAGGGTTTTTTGCTGCCTCCAGCTTCTTTTAATACAAAATGTGTCTTCTGGGTGTGACAACAGCCCCATGCCGAGAATCAAAAACACCACACCTTCAACGTTCTGTGTGTGTGTCGTGTTAGGTCACGGCAGTTTCCTGCGGCGTCGCTATGACGACCAGCCGCGCTTGCCTCACTCATGAGGGAAAGATTCTGGGAACCAAGCAATCGGCCCGTTCCAAATGGGCACTCCACTAGTAAAGTAAAATTTATAAAGACTAAATTCGACAGTGTTGCAAGTCCTTGGGATGCAGAAATCCCCAAACACTCTTAGACTAAGCAGCTGCAAGAAAGATGTGCACGTTTTGCACACTGACACACACAACAAATCAGTTTCACTGTTCTGGTAAAAAGGCACTCTGCTATTTAGTATTTGCTACATGCAGTGTGGCACGTGGAGCTCACGTGGCCCCCTACCATTAGAGTATAAATTAGAACTATATTTTTCATACTCTAATTGGTATCTTTTCTAGTGAATTAAATGACAGCGAAATTAATCAATTTCTCATTTTTGCTTTGGGCCTCCTGGGACGCCTTTAATACCCCGCTTTTAGAGCCAAAAGATTAAACTAGGGCTAATTGAACAGGTTCTTAATGCACGTCCACATGTCGCATGCAGGAGACAGAATAAAATATGTATGAGGTCTGCGCAGCTTATTTTGATGCAAGTTCTCTTGTTTCACGTTACTCCATTAGGGAGTTCCAGCAGGGGATTGCATGTATGTTGCATGGACAGTGTCAACTACTTCAATGTCAGGTTAAGAGCTGAGAGGACCTTAAAGATTCAAATTCACCAAAGTGATTCCTCAAGCAGAATTCACAAGCATGGCAGATGCAGAAATTGAGAGGCAGGGTGGGAAAGGGATATCACTAATTTAACATAACTGCTTAAGGACAGGTTTAAGTGCTACAAGTCATTTTTTATTCATCCAAGACAGTGAGTGAGAAATGTTTACTGAAAACGTAAGATTAAAATTCCAGTAGTAGTTTTCACAGACCACAGAGCACACAGTAAAAATATACACCCAAGTCAAGTTGGGGCAGAACATTTAATTCTATTGTAGCAAAATAATTGACCAAGTTATATTTTTACAACCGGCCCATAGGCACGTTTGCACTGCCAAACTTTCAGCGGACCTTAACGGCCTTGCATATGCAACGTAAGATTGTGTTACAGTTCAACACTCATGTCAGCTTGATCTGTACAAGCACATGGCTTTCATGAAATAGGCTATCAGTATTGTTCTCAAAAACACAAAAAGTGACTGGTTGGTACAGTGAGTGAGTGGCTCTGTCTGAGTTAGTGGTTCCTATGTATTCTGCCATATCTAGATAAAGCTGAATGGGATAGTATGGGGTTCATAACCAAGACATTTCATTTCTAACCGGGCCAGAATTTTATTTTTAATAAATTTTAAGTGAACTGATGTGCATGATGTAACTTTTATTTTTATATGGGGAAAGATGTGCCAGCATTTAATTGGAAATTTAATTAGTAATGATTTCACGGGTCAAGATTAAGTTCCGTTTGACAGTTTGGATCACATCCTAAATCAATGGCTTGCTGGCGGGAGGTGGAAGCAGAAGAACTAACACTAAAGCCCATAATGCATTTACATTTTGTTTTTTAAGAAATTCTGACTCATGTTTGACACTTTTCAGTATCGTTTTCTTTTTAGATTTGAATGCTTATGAGTTCTCCATTGTCACCATCAATAAGTACGTATGAACTGAATATGACAAAACGACAAAGTCCTTGTTTTGTACACATGTTCACTGAAGTCAGGCAAATCGAGTGCAGTCAATGTTATGGTGGCCTCATTTGTAAAGCATTTGTTTTCCTGCGTTAAAATCAATATGACTGAGATTCAAACTAATGTTAGCAGATATGCAGACTACCCTCAAGCCTAGACAACATTATTGATTTGAGTTATTTTGAGGACAAATGCAACACAATGAGTAGAGGCATGTGCTCTGTTCACAAATCGGTTCATTTACTTTGTTTTTCATGTGTATTTGGCAAAGCTACACACACGCCAAGGACACACTGTTATAAATAACAAATTTAACTTAAACACCTTTCTTTCATAATCATAGTCAAAACTGCTGCTGCAAATAACATTTTTGAAAGAATGCCACAAGGTTCCATTCAGAGAATCAGACTTCTGCTCTTAAATTAGACAAATTCACAATCCATGAAAGAATAAACCATAGAAATTCTTTAAGTACTAATGATTACAATTTCTAAGCAATAAAAATGCTAGGTTTAATTAGAAAATGCCAGATATAAATGAAAAATGTTGAATTAAATACAACAGTGCTGTGAACTTGTAAAGTGGATTCAACAAACTTTCAGGAATGGAAGTGTTCCATTAGAATAAGAACTCATGGCCGCACTACGGACCAAACTGCAATGTTTATTAACATTGACTTTGAAACCTGGAGTGATCGCTAAACACAGACTTCTCTGCACATGAAAATGCCGACATCCTGTAATATTCAGGGGATTAACAAAAAGGAGCTCACAGCTACATCTGGAGGCAGGTATATGGGAAGAAGCATTCATCCTAAAATCACATTAGAAATGTCAATGTCAGAATTTGATATTACATTTTCACTGTCCATACACATCTCTTAATATGACTTGGACAGAATATGAAACAGAAATGCAGATCATCATTTCCTGGAGTCCAAGGTGCAGATATCAAATTGTTTATTTTGTCCAACCAACAGTCCCACAGCAAATCGTCTGTTTACAAATTACAAGACAAAAGGTAAGCTCACTTCCTATTATTCCTATACTATTTAGCCACAACTGACTTAAGGCAGGCTTTATACAACTGTTCAGATGTGATAGTACACTCCAATACATGTAAACAGATTTTGATGTGTAAAATCTCTGTAGTTCCCTTTAGAAGAAAAAAAAAAAAAAAGAAATTCAAAAAAGTTGGAATGCCCACATTAAGACGACAAATAATTGCAATATAGCAAGTATTTACTTTTCCAAATAGTCTCTGTCAGTTAAATCTATATTCTATATCTAAATACGTGACAGTCTGGAATAATTGCAGAATGTGTTGACACTTCTACATCTTGCTGTGTAAGTGGGATTGCAGTCTGCCGCTTGTACTTACAATAATTCCTGCATGACATTTTTTAATCCTGGTATCATAAACTACCTACATAGTAATTATGGACAACATTAGGACTAATCTAAAAAAGGAACACGTAGCTTTTTCAAAAGCACAAATCCACATCTGCCATTCTGACAATAAGAAACAGTAGTGAACTTTTAGAGCCCTAGCCAGATTTCGTGAACTGCAGCAGGAAAAGCAATTCCACAGCTGAAAACAATATTGCACTGAGAAAGATTTAAGTGTTGGCTGATTGTAGCAGAGGAAGCTGGGTGGCCAGACTGGGGAATGCATGTCTGAGTCCTTTAGCAGATTTGTAACACTAGGAAATCAGTGTGGAAAGAAGAGCTATTCCAAAGATATGTTGAAAGCCAACTCTCTGGTTGTATTTCTTCACTGTTTCCACTGCACTGATATCTAAAAACTTCATGTGGAGGCTAACGGTCCACTGGGAATGGCTGATGATATGCAGAGCAGGATAGCCAACACCTCTATATCACATGGTTCATCTGTTTTGACTTCTCCAGCTTTAATAGTCAGCCAAATGTCACGTACTGTATGTATAACTAATCTCTAAACACCCACGTCTCTAATGTCTAATGCTATTCAAGAATGCATTTTCACATTTTGCCTTCTACATTATCAGAGCTATGTTTAGTTATGCATTTGCCAAAACGTCAATCTATTCTTTCAATTTACACTGTCCTGGGAATCCTACACCAAGTAGTCAAGTTCATTGTGCACTGTTTGATGACTGAACTGGGTTAAATGATCCATTCACATCAGTATACGATGAGCAAACGTTGCAGTACTCCTTCAAAAAAGTGGAGTGTAAAAGTAAAAAAGGGTTTGAATATACAATATTACCCTTTTCCCACCCAAATAAGCATGTATATGCTTTTTCATATTTCTTACTTATTGAACCTCTCTTTCAAATTCGGTGCAGACTAATTTGATGTTCATGCACTACTTGGATGGAGACGGAACTTGTTGCTGAGACGACGGAAGTTACCGCCAAAGACAGCATGCATCATAGCATCATGCCAGAACAGGGGTGAAAATTAGCCACCTGGGTGTTATGTTTCCATTACTGCCGATGGAAGCAGGAGCCGATAAACACTTGAGCCTACAGCAGTCATTTGTCCCGGAATGAATGCCGATTTAACCTTTCCCACTTAAGACAAAAGCCAGATGTAAGTGGGTGTTAGCACTGCTATCACTTCTTTAGTTTAGACCTTCTGTGATGTTATACAATTTTCCCTGCGAAGCCCCAAGCACTTTGTACAACAAGGGAGGTCTCGCACCCCCTTGTCGACATGTGTCATCTGCCATGTCACATTCCATTCTCTTTTCAAATTTGTATTCTTCTTAGAAATGTCACACTTTCAGAGTGTCAGGAGAGACAACTTATTAAGCAAGAGATATTGCAATTTCATGAAAAGACCGTCAGAATTAAAGGATTATACCCTTTAAACACCACAGAAAGAAAGCAGTGTGCCACAGTGGGTGCTATCTAGGTAATAAAACCTGATAAGGTGTTAAGTCCAACTGACAACAGAGCTCACATTCATGTCCGAGAAGTGGCCATTCCTTACATTATTGTGCATCTCAAATAGGGCTGGGCGATGGAGAAAAATCAAATATCACGATATTTTTGACCAAATACCTTGATATCAATACCGCAATGATATTGTAGTGTTGACTATTGGTTCTTTCACAAAATATTTACACAATGGAGATTTTTGATAATTAATCATCAGTAATGTAGATATAATGACTATGTGGGTAAAGGCCAATAATAGAACAGTTACAACAGTCTAGTAAGTTCAGAAAATGACATGACTTTACTGTAATGCAGCCTTTAAAACCAGGAAAAAACACTTAGGCCATATTACGATATCTAAAATGATATCTAGTCTCATATCACAATATCAATATCTATTTATTGCCCAGCTCTAATCTCAAATCTATTTACAGGTAATGTTTCCTACAATGCAAATGAGGAATCTAGCTGGTAAAAAAGGTTCCCAAGTCTGACTCACATACCACAGGCAGTAAAGAAAGCTATTTCAAATCAAAGGCACTGTGGAATGTGTGTGCGAGGTGCTGTGCACGACAACTGATTTCATACCAAAACGATACGGGATCGCCTAATACAGAGGGCAGATTGCTTTCCTGCTGAGCATGGTTACAGTCCTCCATAGATTTGTAAGAGAGTTTGAAGTCGTTCAATGCAAACACAAAAAGTGCTTCTATCTCTTTGTCTACTTCAGTAATCCAGCTAAATCTTTGCCGTTTTGAATGAAAACACGTTATTCTGTGTATGTCATGGGTCCATTTCTTTTTTGTTGTTTTTTCCCCACCTTTAATTTTTTGACAGGACAGTTGGGTGAGAAAGGGGAGAGAGAGAGGGACAGGTCGGATTCAAAACCTGGACCTCTGCGTCGAGGCATAAACCTCTCAGTACATGTGCGCCTGCTCTACCACTGATCGACCTGGCCACGTCATGCGTCCATTTCTTTTCTCAAAATATGTGGCGTTGTGAAAAGATTAAAAAATAGAAATAAAAGAAATGCCTGTAAACGAAGTGATGATGGCAAAACTGTAATACACTTGATCTGCATGTCTACTGTAAATGTATCATACATGGTCAGTGATCATCTGCCACTAATTTGTCTAATTATTGTATCATTATTATTAGTCCCATCACACTCTAAAATGGCACACCAAGACAAGCAGGTGGTGGACTATTTCAGAAAACCAATTATTTTCTATAATTTCCGGAGATACCCGGAACGAAGAGCAAAATATCACACAACTTCATTCCATGAAGATGGCAGCAGATTGGATGCATGCATATGACAGATCTATGAACCTATAATGCATGTTTTATTCACTGTACTTAATACTCTCTCTAAAGAAATAGGGCTTTTTAGTTGATTAACAAACAAGTGGGGGTATATTCAATGTGGTGAATTGATTTCTATTGAGGCATTCATGGCACACAAAAAAAATAAAAAATAAAAAATAAACATGCATGCTTTCAAGATTCTGACATTAAGGTCTGCCAAGAAAAGGGGTAATGCATTGTAGACAAGTGGTGTCCTCCTTTCAGCAACAAACCCTGAAGCTCTTGGTAGAGGTCTTGCACATCACGCTACATCTGAGGGAGCCAGTGCTTCATAAAAAGGTTCTTTTCAAATCGCTTATAAAAAAGGACAACATCCTTAGAATCCACCAAGCAAAAGCAGAATTACAGTTCATAGTTGGGCTTCAAAAGATTTTTACGACCGTTTCTTAAATTAAAGAAATCCAGCATTGGCCTTTTCCACCGGTTTCATACAGAAAATCAATTAAAACAGATTGGCAGGCCTACCTGGAAGATCTGCGAGTGTAATTACAGATAAAGGCCACGAGTAAAACAAGGACCTGTCTTTTCAGTAACAGGTTCTTTTTCTTACCGTTTCCACTAGAAGGATGCCCTGCTGTTCAGAGAGCACAGATTGATTTTAGCCTTGAGCTCAACTGTCACTGAAAATTTAAAAAAAAAAAAAAGAAAAGGGTGCCATGTTGCAAACAGGTTTACCATTTTCTGATGCCGACAAACACCAAATAGCATTGACTAGAAAGCTGCTAACTAAATCTAAAAACCATATGCATCATGCAAGCAAAACACAAATAACATCAGGTGTCCCAACAACAACGCAGCAACCTGACATCACCGGAGTACAGAACAAAAACCACAAAGGCAGTCACAAGTTGTTGATGCGTATGGACAGGCAGTAAGGTTTCTATTGTGTACAGTGCAGTGTTTCCATACAAATATAATGGGAAAAAGAAAATCTCTTCAAAAACACAGCGATAGAGCAAAGGTTTCGTCTCACCACATGTAAATCAATTAGGCTAGAACATGAGAGGTGGTATGTCACACTGCTGCTTTGTCTGCTCTCTGTCCAGTGTCTACTCAGAGATAGGCTGGTGCTGGGAAGGCTGCCAACTATATACAAACCATGACTGGGCAAACATTGCTCCACAGGCCCTGTTATGCAGCTGACTGCAGATGCAGCTCCCAGCAATCAGTGGTACTCAATCACTACATTTGACACACCTAGTTCCATGCAACACTGTTAGTCATAATCTATTCAACCCATTCACACAGGCTAACCACAAAATAGTCTTTCAACATGTCAGTTCAAAGCTTTCCCTGAGGAAATCATTTAGCCAAGGTGGTAAACCTCCCAGGTCTCATGATCAATTTATAAAGTAGATAATCACCTATTAAATATAATATACTGTGTGAAATACTGCCACTGCTCTTATTCTTTTTAGAGCTGCAACAATTACTCGATTAATTGATGAGACCATCGACAAAACATTAATTAGCGATTATTTTAAAATCGGTTGACAGTTTAAAATCCTTTTCAAGCTTCTCAGATGTGAAACTATCCTGTTTTTACGTCAGCTTACACTAGTAAATTGAATATATTTGGGTTTTTGACTGCTGGTCAGACAAAACGAGACATTTCAAGTGTGACCTTGGGCTCTTAAAAGGCATTTTCACTGTCTTCTTATGTTTTGTAGACCAAACGATTAAATTAAAGTTTTTCTTTTTATGGTCATTGTGGTCTTCAAATCAGTTGGTTTTAGAAGTCCAAGGTCCAGATAGACTGTGGAACAAGTTACCCCCTGATATACTGTTACAGATGTAGCGCTTTTTAGGTCCAAACTCAAAACATATCCGTTTAGTCTGGCTTTTAATACTTAGCAGTGGTGTGACAATTTCATTTGGTTTCTTTGTAACCTTTACTGATTTTACTATTTTCTATGTTCACTCTATTGTATCATGTGATTTTACTCATTCTGTTAAGCACTTTGGATACCTGCTGGTTGTTGTAAAGTGCTATATAAATAAATTTTGATTGATAGTGCGCAGTTTCTGTCTCCCACATGACAAATTCTAAATAATCACCACCCCCATACCCCCACACACGTTTCTGCCCGGGAAAGTCACCGGACGCCACAATATTCTGAACATAGCCATGCAGAGAGAGTTGTGTGGAGCCGATTGTCTTAATTAGCTTTGTAGTGACTCATTTGACAATGGCTTGAATGTAACAGACATTCATTAATATCAAAAGGTTATGCACTAAAGCTTTTAGTGAGTGGATAAAAGTAGCATATAAAGTATGTAATATATTGGCTGAAGAATGGCTGGGTAACAGAGTACAGAAAATGATCAAGTATCAAAAGCTGGCATCAGATTCCTAATCCTTTTCTTTAACTTGATAGTTCCAATTTAAGTAAAAAATGTTGCTAGTTTTATGCATTAATTTCAGACAAAGTTCTTGTACAGCTGCTTAGACAACTATTTACCCGTTTGGGTTCTTCGGTTAAATAAAAAAAGGGTTTTGTACAGAAAAGAAAAAAAAAAATAAAAATGAAAGAATTCTGCTAGTCAAACCAAAACGGTTAATGTTACAGCACTAGGCCTACTATAAAAGAATTTCAAAACATACGCAACCCCACCATAGACCTAAATTCTGATGTCTTATTTGTTTTGACTGAGAGGAAACACGGATGTATCATGGCACGAGTGACCATAAAACTGCTTCAAAACGCTCTTATCAGCAAACTTGTGTCCTTGAGTTAAAACCTTAATCAATAAAGCGTTACATTTAAGCTGAGGTAGTTGCTATAGCTGTGGCTTAGCTTATATGGCGAGTGACCGATCACAATGGCATCTTGATAACAAATCCCTGCGAGGCTATAATTTAAATCAACCCTGCAGAAAAACTGAATCGCAAGCTTGTTTACAATGTAATGCATGACAACGGAAATTTGAGGCGAGAAGAACGAAGAATAATAGATTCATTACAGTACAATATTTTCCCCAGAGCAGTGTTAAAGACCATGATATTGCTTTTTCACACCTGGGGATTTGTCTGCTTAGCGGTTCATCCAGCAAGACTACTGCATTTCTCTTCAGGTATTCTTACTACTTGTTTACTTAGCATCTGAGTTTGACAAGGACAGAGTGGTTTAAACTTCTTGAGTGAGAGCAGCGTGTGTGGGAGTGAGAGAGAGAGAGAGACTTGAGGTCTCTGAGGCCAAGAACCTCTGAAACCATCCTCAGAGGCAGCCGGCCATGCGCCAAAACTGTTACTGCAATTACTTTTGACAGCAGCGCCTTCATTGTCCAGGAAGGTGGGCATCCCTGCGTTGAGCAACGTTGACCACGGGCGTTAGCGAGGGTTCGTGTAGGCAGAGTAAAGCAGCAAGCTTGCTTCGCAGCCTCGGTGAAGCCATCAAGGGGAGTATATTTTTTAGTGCACAAGTAGGCATTTCTTTTGTGTGGTAATGAAAATGAGGCAAGAATTGAAAATGAGTCAGAGAGGGAATATATTGTGCAAAATGCCTGAAAGGATGGAAGGAATGGTTATGCAGTAAATATGGAATGAATTGCATTCTGCCACAATGCAGCTTACTTGGAAAAGCTAGATTGATTCCTGCTAAAGTCTCATGCAATGTCCTACTCCGCTTACTACTGAAAACAGTGCTGTTGTTGCTGCAGCAGCACCAATAAAAACATGTTTGATATTTAAGGAGATTAATCATCTTTGGGATGTTTGATTTGGATTTTGTACACTTTGCTGTGCCAATGTCAGTCTATGTAGGACAGACTATGTAATAACCCGTGACTTTGCACACACAAGAAGTAATCAAAAGGAGATGGTAGACAGTTGTGTACTATGTTGGGAGTACATAGGCGTGAGCAACTGTAACGCGTTTCAGCTGTGATTGTATCTATCCCTGCAAAGTTCCCATATTCTGTGTTGCCTGATGGTGGTATTTATGTTGTTAGGGTTAATATTTTAATCTTACATTAGTGTAAATTCCTGCATTATTGCTATTGTAACTTATGTGGCTGCAAATGTCAATATTGAATTTACAGTAACCATACAGGGAAAAACACAGTACCAAATTAAATGTATTCAGGGGCTTACTTTTCCTCTGAGATACAAGTGTAACAGGATTAGTGTGTATATATATATATGTGTGTGTCCATCTTCCAAAATGACCAATCAGAACAGCAGCTACCTCTGCAGTTGCAGAAAATTGGCCATCACTTTTCTATGCAACACAATTATAAGCCTTAAAGCCTAAGGGGGGGGGGTAATTCAATTCAAGTGGGGGGTCACTCACCATATGAAAGCGCCGCCACACAGATGACGAGAGTCCATCTGCAATCCCGTACACCTGACATGGTAGAAATCCCAGCAGGCGTATGTTAAATCCCAGTTGTTCCAGTAGCCGATGGTGGATAAATAAACCTTTCTGCTGCAGGTGCCTCCACGCGATGCTGTTGCAGTTCTTCCGAGGGTCTTAAGTTGGACAATGGTTAATAGATAGGCTATATGAATGTTTCTGCACGAGTATTTGAGCGAGTGTGTGAAACAGTGTGTATGTAGCCCGTCGAGGTCTTGGAAAATGTGATTGGCCAGCTAGTCTTTACAGTGTCTTGGCGAGCTGCAAACCTAAGGCACGGCCAAACCGCGTCTTCTCCAGGCAAAAAGAGAGCGTTTTTCCCCCCCCACACGGGAGAAGAAAGTTGCAAGTATGCTGCTCCAAATTGGACAACAGGGTTAAGCGAGAAACCCAGTGTTTCTGAAACGGATCCAAGTCCTTGCGCGAAAGCCGTCCCCAAAAATCATAAATCAATGGCCATCAGTTGGGAGATGACGCGCGCTCTGGCTTAGGCTAAAACACAGGAATCCTGCGTGCTTGCCGCAAAAAAAGGCTAGACTAGTTTAAATAAAAAGCAGACAAGAATGAGTCTATGAGATAAGTCAGTCTCCAATGAAGAACTCAAAAATGAAATTCCTTGCGCAAATCATGGAAACAGTGGTGGAGAGAAGGGCGAAAAGGCATCCGACCGGGATCCGCACCGCTCTGGTTCAGCTGTCACTGACTTCTCGGGTTTCATTTGAAATCCACAGCCGATAGGAGAAGATGGGAATACATTCTGAGCTCTAAACGGTGAAATTTCCCCCTGAAAAAAAAAAAAAAAGCCAGAAATGTCCGGGCTAGCCGCTTTTCTCGGAGGTCTCCAGTAGTTTAACCTACCGCAGCGTGTTGAGCTGGGAATCACCGTGCGAACATTAGAAGAGCACACACATCCAGAAAAGTATTACTACTTTGTTGTTCCGCTTTACTTTGTGATTTTAAGCCAGAAAGCCGGAGCTGAGCATCGTCGGTGCTGCCTACCGGGAACAAGAAGCACAGCCAAGTCCGCCGAACTCTCCGGTTGGGTGTTTTTAATCCTAATTAGCTGACTTCACTGCAGCTGTGTGCGCTGTTTCCAGGGGAGACGGAGTTTTTTCAGACGCTGTCTTCACCGCAGCTGACTTGATGTAGCTTTTAACTCCGCTCCAAACTAAACGCGTGCACCTTAAAATGTGCAGCTCGCGCTCGTTAAGACAGCCACAATATCAACGCTCATATCCGGTAATAATCTTCAAAGTAAAAAAAATATATTTTTACTATATATTTTATTTTGGGTAATGTCAAGTGAAATAAATATTATTTTCGGTAGGTATGAAAATACACTTTAACTACATACAAGATAAGTATACCTTATTACATTCACGGTTAGATTAATACTAAATAATAATAATTAATAATAATAATACACTTTCAATTATTAAAATTAATTTGTGTGTATATATATATATATATATATATATATATATATATATATATATATATATATATATATATATATATATATATATATATATGCCTACAGCCTACACGGTTACAAGCAAAGATGATGCAATACAAACATCTGTTCAAGCAGACAATTAGTTCAAGATGGATCCTAAACGATCCATAATTCATGGTGACTAATAGCATCCACGTTATGGAAAGTATTTTCATTTATTTTAGGCTTCAGCCGGTATTCCTTAAACTCTAAATATCAGTCTAAATATCAGGCTCGTATCCTACTTTTACGTGATAACGTTTGCATGCTTTTATTTTAAAGGCAACACAGACGTCCGGTCGTGTCCATATTAAGTGTTGTGAACTTTTTGTAGCTCAAACCGGGCATGGCAGACAAAAATTAATCACGTGAGTGGTTTACCCGCCTCCTTCTCATCAAAGAGGAAAATCTCCTGAAGAAAGAGCCTTCACTCCCGCACAGTCACAGCTTCACTTTGTGCTGGTTGGGAGGTAATAAGAGTGTACACTTGTCTGTTCTTTAGTTACAAGTCCGGTAGTCTACACGTATAGGCTAATTCATATGAAGCATTGTAAAACTTACACATGTTTAGGTATTATAGATTTCTCACAGCTCATATGTTGATCTGACAAACAGGTGAAACTTAGAACATTACCATCGGCTGTATCCCATTTAGGTGTGTCAGTTCTCTTGTGTCTGCATGCTGGCTTACTGGTGCACCCACTTTTAACAGAGCTAACAACCTACCTGTGCTTTCTCTATAAGGTCAAGTCAAGTTTGTGCCATCAGAAAGGTATATTAGGGTAAAAGAGGAGTCTAATGGGTTAATTATCTACCATTAAGCTCTTTTCAGACATGTTACTGGCATCCATTATGTTAATGTTCCATAATGGCTTTTTTTAAAACATAGGGCTAAAAGACCTGAAAAAAATAACATCAAGGCAGAAGAGTGTTCTTAACTATCTCACAGGTTGCATCAGTGATGGGTTTTAAAATTTATTTTTACGTTGTTGCCATATAGTCAGAATTTGCAGTTGGCATGGAAGAAAGTTGAAAATATAGGGAGTGAGTGATTAAAAAAAGTACATTTTTTATAAGAATTTTTTTAGACTGATCGGACATGATAAGAATGTTAAATGTTATAGGTCCGGTGTGTGAAGTTCTTAGCCAGGCCGCTGTTGAAGCTGCATTTGATGTTTCTTTATTAAAACTCATACGGCATTGAGCCCCCATGGCTTTGGGGTTAAGACGGCAACCATAAACAACAACATCCTAGGTTTGAGGTCGTTTTCTCTCTGCTTCTTCATTATTCTCGTCTCTATTAATATGTTGGTTATCTAATTGCAGACGTGTTTAGAAGTTGAGGAAAGACAAGGTGATTGGGTCAGGGGTTAGGGTAGACCAATGAGCCAAACATCAACAAAGCGTAGACCTTTTTTAACAGCAGAAATATTGACTTGTCAAAGCAAGCAAAGCACAGGTGTAATTAAAACCTTTAGAGATGGCTCTGTTCCATTTAAGTGTAGTAATAAGTCATGACAGTGAGCCAGCATACACAGTGACAGGGTCCTGAAACCGCATCTGTGGTGTTCCTGCTATGTTATGTCAAAATGTCTGCTGTGGAAAAGGTTTGAGGTGCACAGTCAGCATAGCCGTGAACTGCAATATTTTAAGTTCAAGAGCTGGCTCCATGCGTCAGCTCCAATACTTAATTATTGAGTTTTGTGAGTGTCATCGAGAGATTGCGGAGTCCAGCGTAAGAACCATGCAGTGACTTAAATCATCTGTTACATTATAACTTTCAGTTACGCATGAGATGCAGAACTTTAAACTTTACTTTTAAATTTAAACTTGACATTCCCATGTTGAGTGGTTTAAGATATGTATTTCTTCCCTGTAGCCTGTCTGTAATGCAGGCAATTGCAGAATTCATTGTCTTGTATTAATAACCTCTTGCAATAAGAGGCTAACAGGCAAGTCCCATCGTGCCCAAGAACTTAACAAGAGCAGATTTCTCTGCTTTCGCAGCTAATCTATCAGGACCACTTATGCAAATCAAGTCACTTGCAATTTTCCAGTTAGAACACCTGAGCCACAGCAGCAGCAGGCAGCAGGAAGCCAGGTGAGAGAGCAGGCTGTGGTTCCCCACTGCACCAGCCTGGAGAAGACGGGCTGCCGCAGGCTTCACTGGTGCAGCTCTGAGATGACTATTAATGGTTTGTTAATACATTTGACTTTGTAATTCATCGTTTTATCCTCTGACATTTACAAAAGACTTATTGTCAAATGTAGAACTTATTTCTTCAAACTCTTGTGCCTCTAAAGACATAAGAGTATCTCATGGTGATGAATTAAAATGAGCCTCGTCTGGGAATTTATTACCACCTGGAATTACACCTGAATATTGTTTTGTTTTATACTGAAAACCGTCCTCCGTTGTTACACCTTTACATTGTAAGTTCTCAAGTTTAATAACATTCATTTAGTCAAATATGCTAACAAGTTCTCCTACCAAGTGTGGAGCCCATTCCCATGTGAGAAATGTTTTTGCTTACAGTTTTGCACATCAGATGTAGTCGTTTTGGAGGCAGCCTAATGGATTAACATCAGGACTTGTTGTACTGCGGTATTACTGAATTGCTGTTGTTTGATGCTGATACTACTGCGTTAGCTCTCACATTGTCATTTTGGCAACATTGTCTATGCTCATTCAGCTGTTTGACACATTTTTGTATTTCCATTGTCAACAACATAACGAGGGTTCTGTTTGATGGTCTGAATAAAAATAAAAAATAAATAAAAAATGTTCCCTGCAAAAGTGTTGCCATCACAATTTGTCCGTGTCTTATTCTTCCAGAACGCACACATTTTCTGGATCAGAGTTGGATTTGAACATGATTATTATGTGTTATGTCAAAAGCACTGTTATATGCTTTATAAATGCTGTGTAATTAAAATTTTCCCCGAAGCTGCTCCCACACAAGTACACTCACAATTACATCTGTTCCATCACACCTTTAATTTCTCCTCAGTTCCCTTTATAGTTGTAAGATGACAAAACATTTTTTCATCACACAAGCCCACACTGCCACCATATTTGCTCATAATCAAGTGTGTTATTATTTAGCAAGCAAGGGGCAATGCTGTCTGAGAAAGATCATACATTGATGCAACTATACCAGTCAATATTGGAAGACAGCAAAAAAGGAGCGCTTCTTTTTGGTGGTGGATGAACAAAGTCTAACAAGGTGCTCTTTGGTGCAGGGATAATCCAATAGTACCAGAACAGGATGAAAACCAAGGCACTCTTGTTGAAGAAGATATTAAAAAGCCAGTCATTAGCCTGTGCAATATTTTGTCAAGCATTGGCACATTTTTCCACTATATGATAAACTTGTGTCATGAAAATAAATTTTAAGTTGTGCTTTTCTTTTTTAAGATTGTTTCTTGGGCATTTTAGCAAAGGGGAGAGAATGAGGGAGAAAGACATGCAGCAAAGGGCCACAAGGTGGAGCCAAACCTGCGGCGGCTGCTTCGCGGCGTAAACCTTTGCATATGGGTGCGCGCTCTACCAGGTGAACTACCCAGGCCCCTAACATGGACTCTTCTTTATGATGCCATGTACTTCCATGGACAGGATTTAGCAAAATATCTATAACTATCTCCTGAAGAAGTGAACTGAAGTGAACTGAAGAATACATTGTAGTAAAAGTTTGTATATACATTCATGATGCCCAGAAGAAAAACTCAAACAATTTTTTTTTTTCCTTCTCATCTACCGAAAAGATTGGCATGATATTTTGAACACACATTCATACCTCCCTCGGGAGAAATTGTAACATTGGAGATACCTTCACTTTACATAGGCTAAAGCACAATCATCAGGTCCAAATTCTAATTTGTCCAACACTTTGGTTCACAATTAAATACCTGCAAAACTAATTAACTAAACTTTAAAATTCAAAAATGTTTGTACGCTAAAATTCTGTGCAGCCTCACCGAGCTGTAGACTTCAGACAAATTGTTTTAACTTTGATTGTTGCTCATTAATTCATTCAACAACTGTATTAATTCCACAAGGGGCAATTAGTTAAGAGCAGCTGTAGACAACACACACACACATACAACACATAAGCCCATAGGCTTACACTAACAAGTAGATAAAAAATAAAAAAACATATAGATTTTATCCATTTAAAGCTATAGTCAGTAGTTTCTGTCTCCCTAAGTAATGACAACAACACTGTCGGCGTGACCACACGATACAAGCCTTCTGTGATCGTGCACATGTCCCCACCCTTCATCCACTCAGTTGCTAGTAGCCAAGGAGGACATGGAGGATTAAAACACATGATGGACTCTTCAGAAGAGGTAATTATCTTCACTCGAATTTTTGCATGGGAAAGTCGCGACACAATCTTCTGAACATAGCCATGCTGAGATACAGAGAGAGTTGTGTGGAGCTGAAAGTCTTAATTAGGTTTGTAGCATCTCATTTGGCTATGGCTTGAATGTAACGGTTGTTCATTAATATCAAAAAGTCATGCACTAGAGCTTTAATGTTATAGAGAAATGATTAAGATTTGAATTTTTAAAGTTTAACTTTTGCAAAATCTGTATTTGTGAATGTGATTTTCAGAACAATGCCAGTCATTTGCTACGGCTGTGTACTGCAGTCACAGCAGCAATATGTTGAGGGGAGGTTTCTGTGGAAAACGCACAACTTAATTTATGTGCAGGCTAGGCAATGGCTATATGCTTTAAGGCACTTAAAGTACTGTTTAGTTTTAAATGCTGCAGATGCTACAGCAGAATAATTGCCTGCAACCACACTTTAACTGTATAATCAAAAACCTAATGATGTGAGAACTAAATACTTTTCTGAATGTATTACTTTTTAGTAGGAAAAGCTCTGCTTGAATTCATTTAATATATTATTTGATTGCTGTCTTTACCAATATGCAATATATGATGAATCTTTGCTTTGGACTATTTCAGAGCTGATGTAGAATTGTGGAGAATAAAAATGGGTGTAGGTGAAAACAGCACCCGCCATCCCAGTCAGCATCCTCAAAACTGATGAGATCCAAACTCACCTAAATTACACTGGCACAACAGTGTACGGCCAATGACCCAATGTCTACACTGTGAGCAATTAAAATGATCTAGTCATCAGTTCTAGTTGCTCTCATTGCTATAGTCAGTGTGTGGACTCTCATTATAGGCATGATGTCAAGAAAGAGTGAGGCACCACAGATTTTATTTTCCTTTGTGTGGATTTCTTTGCTTCCCTGTGATTTAGTTTATAGTTTTAGTTTGTCAATACAGGTTTTATCTGGTAAGTGTGAAATGGATGAGAAATAGATTATTGCCATTCAAACTTTCCCAGGTCTCTCTTTAATCTGGGAGGATTCCCATGGATTTCAGGATTTCTCTTTGCAATATTCTACCTCTAGGTGCCAAAATTGAAATGACTTTCACTTATCGCACAAA
Source organism: Percina caprodes (assembly GCA_013375575.1). Lineage (NCBI taxonomy): Eukaryota > Metazoa > Chordata > Actinopteri > Perciformes > Percidae > Percina > Percina caprodes. Next base: position 2,188,993 of record JABXJD010000017.1, on the reverse strand, counting down.
ACCTGGAAGAAAATTAATTCACATATGTGTGATGTGAGAGCATCGGGTGTTTGCTTTGTTTTCTTTTCCTCCTTTGTTTTTTTTTGGTCTTGTCTTGTCTCCTTATGTTTGTGTCTTAGTATCCTCCTGGTCTTGTGTGGTAGTTTTTGTCTTGTGTTCCCCTGTGAGTGTCTGTATGTTATGTTTATGTTGATAGTATGGTTTCCTGTTCTGTCTAGTCTTGCCTTTTACTTTTTGTCTGTCTGATTGTCCTGCCCTAATGTGATTCACCTGACGTATCACCTGTTCCTTGTTACCTCTTGTATTTAACCTCTGTGTTCCCTTTTTCTCCTGTCAGTACTTCTACTACTTCTGTGTGTATTCCCACTGGAGCGTCCTGTTTCTTCCTGTGACTTGTGTTTACCTGTGAGTTTTCCCTGCCTTTGCACCCTGTTTCATCTTGCCTTTTTCCCCTGGACCTATTTTTGATTTTTGGACTTGGTGTTTTTATTTTTGGAATAAATCCTGCTTTCAAACTTCCTCCGGCCTGCCTCTTACCTGGATTTTGGTCCTCATTCCCTGCACCCATTGTAAAAATACGCTTGCAACATCTGCATCCTCCATTAAAAATAAATGCTTTGTTTTGCACAATGGTTTTTGTTATAATGAAAGTGTTTATATTAAAGTTTCTGTAATTTAAGCTGCAATGCATAGTTTTTGTTGCCCCCATGAAAGTAATAAACAAAACTGTCAGCGCATCCATATAATACAAGCCTTCCGTGATTGCCTTCACTTGAGTTTCTGCATTGCTTACGTATAGTTAATTGCCTTGTTTCCATGTTAGAGGTATTTTGGCTGCAACTCTTCCATGAACACCACTTCTGGCCAGACTACCCCCCGGACAGATGGGTGTACCTGGGTCCCACTGGTTTCTGCCAGTTCTGAGCTGAGGTCACTGCTGGACATCTTCCAATTTCAAAGGGAAATACACTTGATGTGTTTTTCATCTGCTGCACTAAGTTTCCTAGGCCGACCACTGCGTCTACGACCCTCAACGTTGCCCGAAGTTTTGCAAGTGTACCTATAAGAATTGATGCTGGTTTGAAGTCAAAAGGGTAGTAACACCAAATATTAATGTGATTTAGATTTTCCTTTTGTTCGCTCACTTTGTCTCATGTTTGTAAATTGATAAAAAATAAACAATTTATATTTTTGAAAGCATTCTTAGTTTACAGCATTTTTTTACACCTGCCTAAGCATTTCACAGCTGCCTAAGACTTTTGCACAGTACTGTATATATGAGAAACTGTTTGCTAACACATTAGCCATATTCATTTAATATAGTGGTAACGTGTTTCCAAATGTTGTACTGCCCCCCAAAAATGTTGGTCTATTTCTTCCCTATTGCTACATTTTACTTAAGTTGTTGCCACAAAATAATAATGAATGTAATCTTGGTCTGTTGTAAGCAGCATTGTGTATCACAGTGCGTCTTGTATTTGTGCCATGAATGTGTGTTTGTTCTGAAATATTTGTTAGAAACTATAGGGACCTGCCTATCAGTGGTCAAAAACTCCATAGGATATTAATGTAATTGATTATTTTTCAAAGGGCACAATTGAGGAGGTGCACTGCCTCCTTTGATTTGCCTCATGTACATGCAGGTTCTTCCTTTCATTTTTCACACACAACTTGCCTTCAGAGAGACCTATACAAGTAGACATGTGTAAGTGCACAGCAGGAATCTTTCCAGACAATTAAAGCAGAAATGGAGCCCCCAAGAAATTAGTATTAGGGTTAGTGCTAAAAATAAGGTTTCAGCAGATTCATTCCACTAGGGGCTAGGAGCTGTTCTAATGCTACAGGAAAATAGTCTATTGAAACCTGTTCCACACTCTTGCCTAAGACTGACACAGCTTTGCATGGACTGGGGAAACAAGATGAGTAGCCAAATCAAACAAACTTAATTTTCTTTAACAGTAAAAATTAGGGAAACCGCTATCGGAATTATAATTAATTAAACATGAATTAAAAACATGAATTAATTTCCTTTATGCCTCAACATTTTTAACTCTTGTCATAACATTGCTGCCTGTCTGTATGTTGTTTGAAAAATACAAATCTAAAAGGAAATGTAAATATACAGTACATATGTTTAGGAGTGCCATCACTTCAACAACAACCAACAGGAAAAAAGAAAAACTGCAGTCACATTGCAAGTCAGATGAAAGTGCAATCAATCTGTAAAAACATCAGTACACTCAATCATCATCACACAGTGATGATGGATACTGCTCATCTCTGTCATGTTTAGTGTTGAGCTTACATCTTTGTTTTCAGTGAGGCAACAGCAGAAAACCCATCTTACAGAAACAGGTCTTTGAATGGGTTTCCTGCCAAATGATGTACTATAGATGCTTGCTCTGCTACTGCAGATTTTATCATTTAGTACAACTGAGGCTGATGGGAATGCAATTATTTTTGCAGGTAGACCATCAAAGTTATGACTATTCATTCTGAGGAGGACATAAATGTTATGGCAATCCAACCAATAGTTATTGAGAAAAATTTCACCTAAAACCACAAATTATTGTTGTTAATGGCCTCATCAACTTGTAAGTGACATTTGCCTTTTAGTTTGTCATTAAGTTGTTCTCCCAAGTCATTTAAAATGTTCAATATATGTCCTGGGATTGTAGTGTTCTGTCTCACGCTGCTGGATGAAATACTGCAATAGATACACTGTTGTACTGGTTGCAGCTTTCACTAAACAGCGGCAGGAGTTGGTTGAGTTTGACGTAGTCTCACATTGCCAGACCTTCCTCCACAGTGCTGTGAAGGAGGGTCTGGCTAGTCCACACAGCATTCTGGGATTGGAGAAAAACTTGCTAAGGTTTATTGGCATTAGCTGTGACTCTGTCAGCCTGGCTACAATGTGTTTGCAGAAGTGACACCCCATCTCTTCTCTGCTTCTTTTCATAGTCGACAGATTCATCTTCCATATAATCAAAGTAGGGACAGGCAGGGAGTACAGCCCGATCCAGCAAGGGAGAGTTCTAGCCCGACCAGGCTCCTCTCTTTACCCTGTCTCTCTTAATTATGACGTTATAGTTTTAGACTGCAGGGGGACTTCCTTTGACACACTGAGCTACTTTTTCTTTCCATCTGTGTGCATCCATGTCCCAGAAATGCTTGTTACTAACCTAGCTCTGGGGAGCTTATTCCCTAGAGTCCATTAAGGGTGTCCCATAAATCATGGCTGCAGCTGTTCCGGTGGTCCTGCTCCGTGCCATGCTTTGTCCTGCACCCTGCTACGCTCTGCAGTGCCCTGCTATTTTTCTCACCACCAAGGTTTCTTCCTAAAAAGGAAGTTTTTCCTCACCACTGTCGCACTAAATGCTTGCTCTTGGGGCAATTACTGGAATTGTTGGGTCTTTGTAAATTATAGTGTGGTCTAGATCTACTCTATCTGTAAAGTGTCTTGAGATCAAATTTAATTGAACATTAATAAACCTTTAAACTGTCATGTACACATACATTATAGTGTGCTATAAACCATTTATTAGATGTTTATACTGCTAATAAGGGGGCTAAAATGAAAGTATGTTTGACCGGACACAGTATCCAAACCAGTTGGGAGTATTACAATAACACCTCTGAGTGGTTTCTTTTATTGCGCAACAGTGTCAATTTGTAAGAGGCCATTTGTATTTCTGGCAGCCTTGCCAATCACCACATGAAGCAGATAAATACAATATTAGTTCTGCTTCACATTACTTTCACTTTCAGCCATACCCACACACTGGGTTTGTGCACAGTTTGAAAACCCAACCTTACTACAGTTTCACTATCGGAGGCCTCATGAAAGGACGCAGATTTGTACTTCTGGCAACTTAAAAGACAAAACTGACAGACTGTACACAGAGTGTTTCAAAGTGTAGAGGCAGCACACAGCATGTAGAGTGCTGTAGGACTGAGTACCAGAAATTGACGGAATTTGTGTGAAACCAATTGATCTCACCCTGAGCTTGTGTCATAACAATGACCTATGAGATCTTGGCAGGTGTAGATGCTGACACGTTTGTTTAATGAGTCATCTGTGGATTAAAGCAACACAAAAGTGTCTTTTGTACCTTAAAATAATGTTTCTTCCTTTCAGTGATTCATCAACTCATAACAGGGTTAATGATACTTCTGCATTTGCTTTGCGGCACTCTATCAGCTATAACCGCACTATGCAAGTTTGCCAGATCGGGTATTACATCTGTAGTTTGAATGGGACAGCTGTAATGGAGAATTTTGCTTCCAACCTGTAGGAGGACTGAAGAGGAAAAGTGCTTTGGTGTTGCTTTAATTTGCTCATTATTTCAAGATAGAAGCTTTTCACACATCCACAAAGCATGTCATTTCTTTCCCTGAGCCTTAAGCACGCTCAACTCCTACAAAAATGTAACAACCCCACACGGACAATATGTTGTTTACTGTCTCTTCAAGGGACAAGCTACTGGATCTTGTGCAATCATTGCATTCATAGTGGTGCAATCTATTAATTTATTCTAGACTACATACCAGCAAAAATGTTTACTTGTATTCCAATGTAATAGAAACACAAATTCTAGTGCAAATCAAATGGGATTTATTTATTTGACTTATTACTTGTTATTTTTGTCTTTGTAATACTTTTACTGTGTGTTTGTATTGCACTGATCAGTAGTAGCGCTTATAATTTTGTTGTATTCTGTACAATGACAATAAAGGTTTGCTATTCTATTTTTGAATGGCAAACATCTATATCTGCTCTGCATTTTATCCCAAAAGGAACTAGACACAGATAATGGCCCTGATATATTTCTCTTCAGTCTTTTGTCATCTATGACTTTCAGCATGTGATACTGTTACTACCCCGAGATGCAATAAAATTTCTCAGTCGCTAGTAATTTAGATTTTAATTGACTTTTACTATTTCACATATTTTTCTTTGTGGCGCTAGATTATATTATGGTTCTTTAATCCAGCTAAAAACATAATGTCAACAGCTGTCAATGAGCAGATTTGTGCTATTAAAAGGAGATTGTGGTAAGGCACAACATAAATAAACTTGTTTTCATTTGAGCATGAAGGAATTACTGACAATTTAATGTTGCTCTTCAGGCTGCCAGAGAAAATGTGTTGGTAATCTTATTGCTGAGAATGGCAATAACTGCAGAACTTTATTAAAGGCCACTTATCAAGTGGTGAATCCAATGTTTGGTTACTCTCAGGAACAAAATGAAAAGTTCCTGATTTACTCCACAGACACAAATGCTAAGATACGTATGCACACAATGCACCATACATCACAAACATGAAGTGAATATCTCATCTGTAACATCTCATCTTCTCTAATTTTGCAAAAGATCTTAACCCAACCAAAAACCAAAAAAGCTCTGGCACTGGGCTGCATGAGGCTTCTATCTCACCAGAATCTGATAGCTAATAAAATAATAAAGGTAATAACGGTTGTTAAGTATACTTTAGGAGTGTAAGAGAAGGACAAGGAGCACCATTAGGAAGCCTAATTTGCTGAAAGCCTTACTTAACTATACTGAGTGCAGTAAACACCTTCATTCTGTGTAGCCCATTTCTGGCACAAACAGATGAGTAACGTATCCCAATGCAACAGATTACTGTGACCCATATGTGACATAAGAAATCCTCAAGCTTCTACAGGTAGGATCTCATGCTTTTACGGGTGCAGGTCTCCAAAGACTATGTGACCTCAGCACTCAGTAAGTTACTCTATGATTCAGTGCCATACATAAACCTCAGGAAAAAAGTCACAAGGTACCTTTTACACTTCATCCTCTGGCAAGATGCATCTTCAAAGGAATTCTCATACAGATGTCTAACATCTGTCTGAAATGATGAAATGTGAAATAGAGAAAAAAAAAAACAGCATTTTAATTCAGTATTTCCACAGACTGTGCCACTTCATTGCACTTCCTCTTCAGTTTGCTGCTGCTTTAACATCTGGTAAAAACAAGCCTTTATTAAAAGTCGTAACTATGGACTGGGTTAAGGCAGGAATACTCAAACAGCATTGTAAAATGATTAAACATTTAAAGACCTATTATCTTTCTTTGCTTTTCTGGCACGTTTTTATAGATATGTATAAGCAAATAGAGTATCACTGGGTTAAAGCATATCAGCAGTGAATAAAGGAGAGTCATCATAGTGGATGTGACATCAACAAGGTTACAATTCAAGAAATACAAAAAGAAAGCATTCAATGCAGTATTTTATATAAAGAAGGTACATTTTAAGATGATTATGTAAAGTGTGCTGAGATGAAATATAAATTGTACAAATATGGAAGCATCTTAAGTCAGTGGTGAAGTAAACTCAATGCTTAGAAGTTCATATAATGCGAACATTACAAAGATTCACCTCTCTGGGAACCATCATCTTATCATGGTGGAGAGGTTTGTGTGTCCCTATGAACCTGAGGGCTGTGTTGTCTGGAGCTGTGTGTTCCTGGTAGGGTCTCCCATGGCAAAGTGGTCTCAGGTGAGGGGCCAGACAAAGAATGGCTCAAAAACCCTATGAGAGAGCGAGGCAGAGCGGGAGTGACCCTGCCCGGAGGAGCCAGGCTCAGACAGGCCCAGACGGAGGGCCCGTCAGCAAGCGCCTGGCCATCTCTCCATCCCACGGGCCCACCACCTGTTGGAGGAACCGCTGGGGTCGGGTGTGCTGCCAGATGGGTGGCAGTGAAGGTCAGGGCCCTTAACAACCAAACCCAGGTGGCAGAAGCTGGCTCCGGGGACGTGGAACGTCACCGCTCTGTGGGGGAAGGAGCCGGAACTTGAGCGGGAGGTGGAGCGCTACCAGTTAGATCTGGTGGGGCTTACCTCTATGCATAGTTTTGGTTCTGGAACTATACTCCTGGATAGGGGTTGGACTCTGTCCTACTCCAGAGTTGCCCAGGGTGTGAGGCACCGTGCGGGTGTGGGGATACTCACAAGCCCCGGCTAAGCGGCGCTGCATTGGAATTTCAGGTAGAATTTGGTCATGAAGGCTGGGTCATGACCTAAAAGAACGAGATCCAGGGTACAAGCGGAAATGGGTTTCCTCAGGAGCGTGGCTGGCGTCTCCCTTGGAGATAGGGTGAGAAGCTCAGTCATCCAAGAGGAGCTCGGAGTAGAGCCGCTGCTCCTTTGCGTCAAAAGGAGCCAGTTGAGGTGGTTTGGGCATCTGGTAAGGATGCCTCCTGGGCACCTCCCTAGGGAGGTGTTCCAGGCACGTCCAGCTGGGAGGAGGCCTCGGGGAAGACCCAGGACTAGGTGGAGAGATTATCTCCAACCTGGCCTGAGAATGTCTCAGGATCCCCCAGTCGGAGCTGGTTGATGTGACTCGGGAAAGGGAAGTTTGGGGTCCCCTGCTGGAGCTGCTGCCCCCACGACCCAATACCAGATAAGCGGATGAAGATAGATGGATGGATGGACAAAGATTCAGAGGTTAACTCTGGTGTATAAAACAAAGTCACTGCTAAAAGGAGAACCAAAGTGGTGGATTGTGGTTTTCTTCACGCTTTAAAGACATTATTATTTGTACTGAGACGTCCTTAAGAACAACACAGTGATTTCTAAATGTGACCATCAATTCTATCATTCATTACAAACCTTCGACTACCAGCCTGGACCCCTACAGGCAATTATAACAGTGATATTTTCTAACTATACAACATGTTAAATTTAGTTTATCCAAAATCTTAAAAATGACATTTTTTTATATTTTTATTCTTCAAACCAAAAAAACTGTAAATTGTTTTTCCTATGCATTTCAGTGTTGAATATACCCAAATATTCTCCTGTTTGCCAAAAATAAGTCAGAAAATGCCCTTTTGATCCCCAGCCTCTAGCATCAAAAAAATACTTTCTATAGCTCAATTAAAACATTATGTCACTAACAGCTTTATTAATTAGTCTTCCCTTTGTAAGATTCTGGCACAGTGAAACTCCTTGGTACACCTTGGGAGTGTATTCACCATGTATCTTATTTTACAAAAATGTTGTGGCATCTCTTAAAAAAAGCGATGATTCATAACAGAACTATCAACATATCCATGGATTTCCAGCATCTTGGAAATGCATATTTAAAAAGAAAAAAAGCAATACTCTAAAGCAGTGATCTTAAACAGATGGTCCGCAACCCCTAGGGGTCAATGTAGGAGGGGCGCCAAATTATTGTTTTGTTTTTTTTAACCAAAAAAATCTAAATATAAAAAAATAAAATAACAGTATATCCAAAAATATTAAGATGAATCCAACATATTAGCAAAGAAAAATTCTCGTGAAAAAACAACAACAAACTCAGTAACATTGATGATACGATTAGTGGCCTGTATGGTAGCCATCCACAGATACAGGTAAACCTATGGATTCATTGTGCCTTCCACATGAATGTTTGATATTAAAACATGATAAATGATAATAAAAAAAAATAATTTTAATAGCTTAGCATTAAAAATGTATGTGTAAAGGCTTTAGGCTTCCCTAAATGTCACTTTAGGCTCAGTTTAGTATGCAACTCAATTTTATACAATTTATGTAGTAGGGGGTCCCTGCTCGTCTCTCTTTCGGGTTAGGGGTCTTTGGCCCAAACACGTTGATGACCCTTGCTAAAGCACAGTAAAAAAAACACATTTTACTTTTTGAAAAACATAAAGTATATGAAGGAGATACCAGTATTAATTTGCTTTGACTAAGTATCTACAATAGAAACTGCCATAAACTTTTTTACATATTGAATGTGCAGCTCATACAACCACGTCATCTCTGTGTGACAGATTTAACTGTGACAGATTGAACTATGAACAAGGTGTTAGCCATATTGTTGTGTCATATTGTTTGTTAGCAAAGCATCTCTATTATTGCTTTTCCAATAAAACACTCGTGTATCTCATAGTTGAACTAACAATCCCATTAAGCTGTCAACCTTTTCATGCCTGGTTGAGACTTTCAGTCTGAACACTTAGTTCAAAGCCAACTGTTCTCATTCTGAAATTTGTTTTCCTGTCTCACTAAAAAGTTATGCTCTTTCACAGTGTACCTCTGAAGCCTCCGAGTCATCATGCCAGTCACTGATGGGATGATGCACACTGGCACAGCGCTCTGCCATGTCTGATTTTTGTCCATGTGAGTGCGTAGGGCTGTGGAACACTCAGAGGCAGTGTCTGAATAAAAACAAAGTGAAAAACACAGAAATAATCCTTGCTGAAATAGATTACCAATGCCAAAAGAAAACAAACAGAGGAATAGTCTGTGACCCTGAATAGTCTGTGACCTTGAATCAGCAGCAATGTCCTTTGATAAGTCTATTTTCACATAGTTTTGTTGAAGACAAGACTACATTATACTTACATTATTACATGGTTTTGTTGAATCCTCGACTCTGATTGGTCAATTAGGACATTCTTTGGTCTGTTATTTCTGAATAACGGTCTGTTATTTCTGAATAACAGACTTGTGGACACAGTTCTGATCAAAGACTCTGGCGGACCAATTTTAAATTAATATTTTGATTATATGAATTTGAATATATACATTTTCTATTTCTTTAGTAGGCCAAGTAACAGTGTGATAAGTAGTCAGGGTCCTGCATCACCCTGCATCACCCTGTCAATTCCCAAAAATGATCCGCTTGCTCTTGATTATCCCTACTTGTTTCACGGTCCTCGTGTATTTTCATAGACAAACAGCTTTCACATGGGATGCACAGTAGTCATACCATGGATATGTTATCTAACATAAAAGCCACATGCTGTGCAGCTGTAATCATGCCAATATTGGACATTTTGGCATGTTTTTTTGTAAGTTTAGGCTGTGAATCTGGGTTGGATTGAATCCATTGTAACGACTGGGAATCAATGTAGACTACAGATGCTGGTCTCTGCAAATGACCATGCAAAAAACATTTCAGAGCCACCTGTCCACCTTTTTTAAAGTGAATTCTATAATGTGGATTTTTGGCAGGTTATTTCTTTAAATTAGCAAGTATTTAATTAATGGGAGATGCTAAACCTGCAGCAAGATGTCAGTGTGGTGCACAGTTTGAGGAATTGATATTCCAGACTCTCAAACACCACTGTGTTATACATTTAACAGTCTCCGTCACAGTGTGACACCCAAGTCAGTCAAACAAGGATCCGTGTGTGGCTCCAGTGGAGTTGTTCAGTTATGACGTCAAGTTGGCTATGCTAAGGAGATGAGATGGATTCAATCTTTTTTCGATTGATGATGCTGACAACAGCTGTTGGCAAGTTGGCCTGTCAGATGCTCAGTAGGCACCCAGAATCTCCATGAGGGGCATCAGATCTCCTTGTGTTGATTAAAGAAGACAACACCCTGACAATGTCACGCCAACAGACAAGAAGGATATATTTTCACACTACAATTACACCTGTGTTGAAAATTCTGAGGTTTGCATACTGTGGCAACATGTACAAATACACCATCATGCCCTTTAGCCTCTGCAAGATTTGGGCATGCTTTAGCCTGCTGCAGGTCAACCTTTTTTCTCAAAGATAGATGACAAGTGCCCAATGTAGACTGAACAAAATTATAAATGCAACACTTTGGTTTTGAGTTGAACTCAAAGATCTAAGACTTTTTCTACATACACAAAAGGCTTATTTCTCGCAAATATTGTTCACAAATCTGTCTAAATCTGTGTTAGTGAGCACTTCTCCTTTGCCGAGATAATCCATCCACCTCATAGATGTGGCATATCAAGATGCTGATTAGACAACATGATTATTGCACAGGTGTGCCTTAGGCTGGTTTTTTTTCGGACCCCACCAGTACAGTGAAACTGCACATTTTGCCTTTTGTGACCTATATATATATATATATATATATATATATATATATATATATATATATATATATATATATATATATATATATATATATATATATATATATATATATGCCACACCTGTGAGGTGTGTGAGTTGTGAGAAGTATCTCGACATAGTCTTAAATCTTTTAGTTCAGCTCATGAAAAATTTTGTTCAGTATATTTTTTAGCATGAGTGGCCACAGGGTCTGTTCTGAGCAGTTACACCACTTGACCTAAGTTTCACTTTTACACATGAGGCAGATGACTTTTCATTGTTACTGATAACCCCAATGTGGGCAAGGAGCCATTGGTTAATTGGGATTCTTCTTTTCCTCTGGAGCCAGCCATGGTCTTTTCTGCTACTCTGTGACCTTCCCCGAGGGGAGATATTTCGTTATTTTATCCTCAACTGAAATGCATCGCCTTATAAGCATGGCCCATGAAAGGTTTTATTTGAATGCAGTGGCGATTATTTATGTCATTGACACTATTCAAAGTGCAAAGGCCATGACCACATGCAGGTTTTTGAACTGTAGTGTGAGGTTATTTCACTGCTCCATGACAGTAATTCTCATTTTCTCCAGGAAATGTTGGATAAGGAGGACAAGTCTTTTTCACCTTTCAGACCCAGACACACAGATCCAACCCATGTTGGCACTCATCTTCACAACCCATCAACTGAATTGTGGGTTGGACGCTGCCCACTTGTGTTTATCAGGCATTGCTATGGATGGTGTGATTTGATGATCTTGACATGTAAAAAGTAATTTAACCAACTCCCCACAGAGAGAACATAAAGAGCGCATGTGTGGGTGAGCAAGAAAGGAAGAACAGAACATAATTTAATTTAGTAATTGTGTAATGTAGTTCTGCACAATTCTATGGTTTAGAAGCGAAGTGTAATGGAGCTACACTGCAGAGTCTCTGCTAACGATGACAGCCAGAGATGAACACCTAACTGTAGTTTTGTTAAAAAAAAAAAAAGCAAAATTTCCTCCACCTTTATTGCACTGAAGTTAAGGCAAAAATCTCAGAGGCACATATTTTACAAGCTGGATAAATTAAACCAAATCTGTTTGCACGGCTATAGATATCACTATGGGTAAATAAAAAAAATACATTGATTTTTGTTATTTGAGTGACCTGGGGTCTCATTTATACAACCGTGCTTAGGATCCTTACCAAAAGTGTACAAATACCTAAAATCTAAAAATGGCTTACGCCAAAAAAAAAAATCTGTAAGCAATGTTCCCTTTATAATTCACAGATTACCCACAAGTGTGCATACATTAATCAGTGTCTTATCCCCCCCTAAACGCGCCCATTTTTAACCATAAATAGTCAATGAAAACCACCTCATGAATGCTGATATGTAGTATGTAAGTATGTCAATAACCCTGGCAGTTGTTCTTTTGTTACGGCGAATCATGACGACTGGTGGAGAAAAAGCAAAAAACTTCGCTCAATCTGTGCTTTGGTCTGATGAGTCTAAGTTTGAGATCTTTGGTTCCAACCGTCTTTGCGCGATGGAGAAAAGGTGACCAGATGGATTCTACTTGCCTGGTTCCCACCGTGAAGCATGGAGGAGGAGGTGTGATGGTGTGGGGGTGCTTTGCCGGTGACACTGTTGGGGAATTATTCAAAATTGAAGGTATGCTGAACCATTATGGCTATCACAGCATCCTGCACCAACATGCGACATCCCATCCGGTTTGCGTTTAGTTGGACTATCATTTATTTTTCAACAGGACAATGACCCCAAACCCAATCGAGATGGTTTGGGGAGAGCTGGACTGCAGAGTGAAGGCAAAGGGGCCAACAAGTGCTAAGCATCTCTGGGAACTCCTTCAAGACTGTTGGAAAACCATTTCAGGTGAGTACCTCTTGAAGCTCATCAAGAGAATGCCAAGAGTGTGCAAAGCAGTAATCAGAGCAAAGGGTGGCTACTTTGAAAAAACTAGAATATAAGACATAGTTTTAGTTATTTCACACTTTTTTGTTAAATACATAATTCCACATGTGTTCATTTGTAGTTTTGATGCCTTCAGTGATAATCTACAATGTAAAGAGGCGCAGTTGCTCCGTATGGCGTTTAGCACAGCCCAAGAGGATTGTGATTGGTTTAAACTCGCCAGACCCTCCTGAGCAGCACAGTGAGAGAAAGTCTGGCAAAGTGAGACTAAAAACAACCCTTCCAAATTTTACACATAAAAATGATCATCTCACAATAGATCAAATCCATGTTTTGGTTGCGTTTGCCTGCGATGTATACAAACAGTTGATGGTGTGAATGTTAAGAGAGAAAAGCATGTCCTTTTTCCTTTATGAACTCTCTCCTGTTTACAGGGGTCAATTTTAGACACTATTTTATCCAGCAGGACTTGCAAATGTTCTACCTTGGAGATGAAGATCTTGCAAAACAATAAATTAAAGCCATGCTCTCAAAATTAAATTCTTTGACTCACTAGCTTTAAATTTGTTATTTGCTGCATGCATTTCTCATTTTTATTGTTTTTTATGTGTGGAAATAGTGTGCCCTGGATATATAAGCAGAACTGATGACGAGGTTAGTTTTATGTTGCAACATCATATATTACTTTTAAATGTGCTCACATTATTACATTTGTCATTTTGAAACAACTTGGCATGGGCTAAGCCATTGATTACGTGTCAGTTTTCGGGTTCATCCACAAATCCCACTTGGGCTCTTGTTTAAAGAAATGTTCAACTGGCATCGGAGCTGCCAAGTTCAATTGTCTTTTATGTGAACTTAATGAACACCATCGAGATAAACAAAGTTTAATCTTCTCCCAGGCTATGGAAAAAAGATTGGAAAGCACTTGATTTTAATCTTTAGTATTTTATATAATCCATGTTGCATCAGTTATGTTGGGTATTGTGGACAGAATGCAATTTAGTTTAGCCTGCTTTATATATATTTAGGTCACAGACTTTGGTTTTAATGAGTATGAATTGAAACATATTGTATCTTAAGTCAGCTTAGTTGACAACTGTGACCATGAACAATACATCTTCCAGCTTTTTCTATTGAAGTATGTATTTAGTTTTTTTGTTTGAATATTTGAAGATGGGTTTTAAAGATTATGTCAACAACCATTCTGAAGTTTTCGATTGATATATTAAGCATTTTGTGTGTTATTTGTGTCATACTCTAATCTCCAGTTGAGGGCGGCAATACTGTTGAAAAAGATATAATCTCGTAGTTTTGTCATAGTACCATTTATTTTTGTGTGAAACTGCAAGGTAAATTAGGCTACATATTACGTCTCGCACAATATAGTATGTCACCTTGCTACCTAGCTAGCTTAGCTATGTTCCACAACACATTTGACAATTATCTCACCTGATGTCAAATGCTGTATGCCAAAAATACCAGGATGTCCAATTGCATCCAGTCAAATTTTGCAGTATGCAAGCCAGCTGTTGGCAAAGCTGTAGTCAAGACCACCTTTGTCAAGTACGAGACCAGGACTAGTCGAGTCCAAGTCTAAACTGAGTCCAAGACAAGACCGACTTCAAAACGTTTTGAGTACTTCCTGCCTTAGTTTTCCAGCCCTTGTGATTGTCTGATGTCTTTCACCTGTTTCCAAGCCCTTGTGTCACCTGCCTCTTGTTACTTCGTTGCCCTCTGTATTTAGTCTTTGTGTTCCCCTTGTCTGTTGTCAGATCATTGTTTTACTGTTATGGCGTTCTGTGTCACAGTGTGTGTCGTCTACCCTGTTGTTTGTATTCCAGTTATTGAGGTTCTTGGAATTCTGCCAGATCCCATATTTTGGATTTCTTTTTTCTTTTTTTTTTGCCTGCTGGATTTTTGGACTCCTTGTTTGTATGAACTCTGCATTCTAGTAAATCCTCAATTCAAACTTTTTTGCCTGCCTGCCTGCCTGCTCTCTGCGTTTGCATCCTCTAATCCCCTGCAACACAACACATGCATGACAGTATCAACACAATCATTTTGGGTTATTTGTTGATTATAAAAGCAAAAACAGGGTCACAACACCCAGGATTTGTAAGTATAGCCATTCCCCTTGATATCATTTAATCTAAATAAAACAGAATGACATATGTTGATACCTCATAATAGCAGTGTTAGAACTGATAATGCTACAGTAGGTACTAGTACTGCGCATTTGAGCAACTAAATGATTTTTCACACTATACTCAACAGTACAAGTATTTGTATACTGTTGTATCCTTCAAAAGGCACGGTATATGTGTCTCCATTTTAAACATCACTGCAAGTTGACTGCTTTTAGCAGCAGAGGTTGACTGTTAGCTAATGTCGGCAGTTAGCTTTCTGTATAACATAACAAAAACCCAAAAACCACCCAACAAGGAAATTCCGCTGTCTAAACTTGTGAAAAGCCGAACAGCATTCCCGCCTAAACTGTGTTTCCCTTTCCCTCATATATTATTATCAACATAATAAAGACACCTGGACTTGGTCAAGACCAAAAGCAATATTTGGCAAGACCAGTGGCCGAGACAAGTCTGAGTCCAAATACCAGCGAGTTTGAGACAAGTCAGAGACCGTAGAAAAACCGTCTTGAGTCCGGACTTGAGTCCAAGACCGGGCTCGCGTACTAAAGCCCTGGCTGTTGGTACCCAATCTGTGCTGCCTGCACAATCCATCATGCGCATTCGCAAGATGTTCGCGCATACACTCACGATAATCCTGTTTTATGAGGATTTACGGCACTGCACGATGTGTTCCACGCTTCTGGTTGTAGTTGTAGCGGTCTGCCTTTAGCCTCCAATGGGAAGCTAATGTTAAGCTAACAGCTAATTTGGCTTGAAAATCCATATAAAAAGCATTTTAGACCATGCCTTGGGCTAATCAGCTACCACGTGACTCATAAACGTACAACATATAATTTTGAGTAAAAAAACAAACAGAAAATCCCCAAAAAGTCAAAAAGGTACAAGACTGTGTAGCCTACATATTTTCATTATTGAACGAAGGAACTACTCATCCCATAAACCACGCGTACCACTGAATGAAGTTTAGCTAACATAATTTGGCTAACCGCTAACAGCATGTAATAACTTTAAAAGACTCTCAAAATAAAACCTGAAAATAACGGTTAAAAACAACACATATATACATATACAATATATATATATATATATATATATATATATATATATATATATATATATACACACACACACATATATATATATATATATATATACACACACACATATATATATATATATACATACACATATATATACATATATATATATACACACACACATATATATATATATATATATACACACACACATATATATATATATATATATATATATATATATATATATATATATATATATATATATATATATATATATATATATATATATATATATACGTCAGCTATAGTCTGCTTTCCCAGTGTTTAGTTTGAGTTAACATTTTCTTAGACTGAATCAAGGTGTCCGCTAGTGGTTAGCTGATTTAGCTGTTAGCTAAACTAACGTTAGCTTCCCGACGGAGGATGAGGATTCTCCTCTTGCGCATGCTCACAGATCGGGTTCCGACAGCTCCCCCTCCTCACCAGCATGATTTTCACCAATCAGAGGCATCACTGTGGGATTGTGGGATTTTTCAGGATAGTGGGTAATTAAGAAATTAACTTATTCAAGACATCGCGAATAGCAGACATTTATCTCAAAACAAGGTTGGTGCCCCATGTACTTTTGGCATCTATGTGAGCATATAATCACTTAAGATAAGATAAGAAAACCGTTATTTGTCCCACAATGGGGAAATTGCGGTAACTGGTCATGTGGTAACTGGTTTTAAGTCTACCATCGACGGTTACAATTGTGTGGCTCATACCCATAGACCGTTAATACAGTCTATGCTCATACCCCATTGTCAATGGAGAAATTGCATTGCATTTTTACTTCCAACCCGCTGTGGGCGGGACTATTGATCTCTATGTTATGAATAAGTGGTTTGCCCCAATTGTATGCATACTACATGCAACAGTGCATACTTTGTAAGGGCAGCTGTAGTACATACTAAAATTAAAAAGAAAAAGTATGTGATTTAGAACAGGAAGGGGAGGGACTTCGCCTCTCTATGGTTGCCACAAACGTGCCTTGAATGGCGAATTTCCTGGAGGTCCCTGAAGGCAGCCGCCGCAGGAGAGAAGGAAGGAACCGTGGCAACGCAGCCTGTCACAAAGCTAACGTTATCCGCGCACTGCTAAGCCCTCTGAATGCATCAGCTTTGTCAACAACATGCACTTAAATGTTTACCGAGGCTCTCTACCATTTGATCTTTACTTCGTAGCTTCCTCTAAAGCGTAATAACAGATTTACAATGGCATTTTTTAACGAGCCAAGCTAGCAGACATTTTCTTCGTCGTAGCCACAATCACTCGACCAGCTAACCAGAACGAGTTGTTGTTAGCTTAAGCTGGCTTGGTGAATATGGCGATTGTGTCTGGCTCTTGTGCCAGGGTAAACGGGTCTAGAAATGGGCCGTCTTTGTCAGCTACACCCTCTGGATCTGTTGGACAATCTCAGCCCATGATAGCGGTATGGGAATGGCAGGATGACCTGGGCTATTGGCGGCCTTACAGCGGCCAAGTGAGCGCCTACATCGAGCGGTGTTTGTCATCGCGGGGCCACAGAGGAGGAGGAGGACCCGTCTCAACGAGCATCTGCCTCGGACAGTCAGACCCAAGCCTGTCGCCTTATCTCATTGACATACCAAGCTTGAAACAGTTTCGGCAGGACACAGGTGAGCCATGTCACACAATATGACATGTAATACCGCCACGTTGACGGGATGTTACATTTGTAATCTTTTTTCAAATTTGTCTGCAAACCTTGCTAGCTAGCTAGCTACAGTTATCAGGCCAGGCGAACGCTAGCTAGCTACTTCGTTAGCATACAGGGGCTCTGTTGTTTTGGTGAATGTTTACATAGCTTCAAGCTCGTACCCAGGGTGACGAAGTTAAGAAATGTAGACAATATGGTCTTAGACAACTTTTGTTAAAATGCTTTATCATCTAACGTTAGCCAATAACCTTTCTGTACATCGTCACAATGCTGACGCTTGTAACATTAGTATCATAAAACTGACAGTAGCCTATATGTATGTGTATACTTTGTATAGACTGACTTTCATGTGATGTCTCTTTATTGCTTTTTATTTTACTTATTGACTTTATTGCGTTTAACTTTTACGCAATTTAATTGTTTATCTTTACTATGTTTTGCTACTTGTGTCTTGTTTTTATTTACCCAAATTTCGTCTTGCTATTGTTTGGCCCCACTGTTTAGCTCTCTTGTTGGTATATTGACCTCTGGATACCTTTTTTTTTTAGACGTTTACATTATTGACCCCTAACGTTACACCTCAACTGCTGGGCACTTTTCAGTTATGGCCCCACTTTGGGATTTTGGCTGAAAATGTGGATGTATTTTTACACATATGGCTTCCATAATGTAGCTTTAAAAGTATATTAAATGATAGTCATCTTTTTATTTTCAGGAAAGACACGGTCAGTACGTCGGTCCCTGTTTGCCCAGTCCTCAGGCCTCGGCAGTGGTGTGTACTGGGAATGGCTCAATGATGAAGGAGGATGGACTCCATACGAGACTCGAACCTCCATCCTTTTAGAGCACAGCTATCAGGCCCGCCAAGGCACGGCAGACTTGGGCTCGCATGGATACAATTACATAGTGGATCTTACATCTTTGGCCCAAGTTAACAAAGCAACAGGTTTCAGACGGCAGGTCCGACGGCAGTGTAACCTACCCTACCCACTGGCCTCCTCTGGCCCCCCAGCTATCCCCTCAAGCCTTGCATGCTCTTGCCAGCAGTGTTTGAGCCACAGCAGCACAGGACCCATGCCCAGCCGTTCACGACATTCCTTTTCATCAGGGAGTTTGAACCGGCCCAGTCTTCAAGCAACAGGGAGGGCTACAGCGGCTCATCCCACTTCTGTCTACTCGCCATACCCTAGGAGACCCCTCTCTGTCGGGGCATTGTCCTGGGGCAGCCCCTGGCCTCCACCGCCCTCTGGTAGTCAACTGTCTGCACCGCTTATGACCAGCTCTACCAGTGCCAATGGGTTAAGGTTGGTGTCTGATGTATATATATGTGTGTGTGTGTGTGTGTGTGTGTGTGTGTGTGTGTGTGTGTGTGTGTGTGTGTGTGTGTGTGTGTGTGTGTGTGTGTGTGTGTGTGTGTGTGTGTGTGTGTGAGATTGTAATTTGGGTTGCAATGCAATCGGGTTAGAGTGAAACTACAGCAGTGAGATGTCCCTGGGGCTCAGTTACAGTATCAGACCTGGGATGCATGTCATGGGCCCCTCACCACCCTTTCCTACCCATCTCTTTTGCCTTTCCTGTCTATCTCCACTTTGACCTATCTTGTAAAGAATAACAAATATCTGTAGCTCCAGCCCTGCAGTGGTTTGTTTTGGCTCAGTTCCTGTGACTCTGTGTCATCTCCAGCCTTCCTTTTTTCTGTTCCTAACATAAAACACTGCTTTGAAAGCAGTTTAAAAATTGCTTACTGAAGTGGTATAATAAATAAATAAAATAAATATACAGTTAGTCTCCTAAGGCTCTAATAGGTTTTAATTTTGTGTAGTCTCAGCCACTGGGAAATTATTAATAGGGTGGTAAAATGCTGGATGTGCTCTACTTAGCTCACACTGTGATCTGTGTTATGAACTCATCCTCTTCATGTTTGCAGTGAATGCTCACACTTCTTACCCTGGAAGGCTAGATAGTAGGGCTGGGACAATATGCTTTTGTCCCGTTATTATTTAATGATACATGGGTGCCGATTTGATTTGTATTGGGATTTTCATTTATTGCAGTTCTAGAAGTATCACAGTTCTATAATACTGAGTATTGCGGCGAAAATTGAATAATATAATTTTAGATACAGTGGGGTTTGAATGTTTGGACACCCAGGTAAAATTTTTTATTAATGTGCATAAAGAAGCCAAGAAAAGATGGAAAAATTTCCAAAAGGCATCAAATGACAGATTAGACATTCGTAAAATCTGTCACAAAAATTAGATTTTATTTCCATCATTTACACTTTCAAAATAACAGAAAACAAAAAAATGGTGTCTGCAAAAGTTTGGGCACCCTGCAGAGTTTCATGCACCGCCCCCTTTGGAAAGCTAAGACCTGACAGTGTCATGGATTGTTCTCAATCATTGTCTGGAAAGACCAGGTGATGTCAATCTTAAGGTTTTAAATGCCCAGACTCATCTGACCTTGCCCAAACAAGCAGCACCATGGCTTCTTCTCAGCAGTTGTCTAGAAAACTGAAACTAGTTGACGCTCACAAAGCAGGAGAAGGCTATAAAGAAGATAGGAAAGGGTTTTCAGATGCCAGTATCCTCTGTTCAGAATGTAATTAAGACATGGTAGTCTTCAGGAACAGTGGAAGTTAAAGCAAGACCTGGAAGACCAAGAAAAGTATCAGAACAGCTCGCAGAATTGTGAGAAAAGCAAGTCCAAACCCACGTTTGACTTCACGATCCATTCAGAAACACCTGGCAGACACTGGAGTTGTGGTACACCATTCCACTATAAAGAGATACTTACCTTAAGAGGTACAAATATGGTCTTCATGGAAGAGTCATCAGAAGAAAACTTCTTCTACGTCCTCACCACAAAAATCAACATATGAAGTTTGCAAATGAACATATAGACAAGCCTGATGTATTGTGGGAACAAGTTCTGTGGACCGATGAGGTTAAAATAGAACTTTTTGGCCGGAATGTGCAAAGGTACGTTTGGAGAAGAAAGGGCACAGAATATAATGAAAAAAACCTCTGTCCAACTGTTAAGCATGGGGGTGGATCAATCATGCTTTGGGGTTGTATTGGAGCCAGTGGCACAGGGAACATTTCACGAGTAGAAGGAAAAATGGATTCAATAAAATTTCAGCAAATTTTAAAGTTAAAGAGAGGATGATTTCTACAAATGGATAATGATCCTAGATCACATCTGGATTACATCAAGAGGTGTAAACTGAAGGTTTTGCTATGGCCTTCACAATCTCCTACCTCAACATAATTGAAAATCTGTGGCTAGACCTTAAAAGAGCAGTGCGTGACAGACAACCCAGAAATCTCAAAGAACTGGAAGACTTTTGTAAGAAAGAATGGGCGAAGATACCTCAAACAAGAATTGAAAGACTCTTGGTTGGCTACAAGAAGCATTTCCAAGCTGTGATACTTGCCAAAAGGGAGCAGTACAAGGTATTAACTCTGCAGGGTGACCAAACTTTTGCATGTTTTTGTTTTCTGTTATTTTGAAAGTGTAAATGATGGAAATCAAATCTAACTTTGTGTGACATTATACGGATGTCTAGTCTGTCATTTGATACCTTTTTGGAGATTTTTCCATCTTTTCTTGGCTTCTTTATGCACATTAATCATGGCAATCACCCTCATTCTCAGTCACACATTTCCTCCTATTGTGTGACCACATCCTCTTATTTGGCTGATAGGCAATCTATGAGGGTAAAACATCCACACAGTGATTTTTGTTATTTGAATGTCTTAATTTTTTCTAGCACTTTTCTTTTTGGAATTTTGTGTGTTGGTGGTTAGAGCCTAGGATTCTTTGACTACAAAATTTTTTTGTGAAGGCCGGTGTGCACGGTAAGCCATTTTTAGGTTCTATTGTCTTGGTTTGGTTGGTTTTTGTCTTGATCTGGTGCCAAAGCTATTCCTAATGTTCCAATTCTGTGAAGTGGATTTGAAACCAAAATCGTTTTAAGTCTTTGTTTTTCCTGCTTGGTTCATTGCTGCGGTTTTTACTGGCTGACTGTCACTATCCTTGTTTCCTGTCCTGCAGTGTTCCTTCCATCTCCGTGCAGCTGAATGGATCGACCAGTGTGAGCTCTGCCCTGGCAGGTAAACTGGTCACTAACCATCCATCCAAGTTGACTGTTACCTCTGCTCTATTCTGCACCACACTTTTGAGTTGGTGGCAGGTTTCATTCCCTATAAAATTTGTGATTCATGTGCCTCTCTTTTTGCATTTGTCTTGTGAGTGTCAGTCTGTTTAGGAACAGCCTGTCACAAAAAACTGGAAGATGGGGCTTAAAAAAAAGTATGCCTAATGTCGAGCAAACTTGAAAAGAGTGGGGGAAACGATGTCCCTTAAACCAAACAAAAGTGACATTTTGTTTGTTACAACACAATACATAAAACAGCCTCCTCACAGGCTAGTTTTTATTGGGAGCCAACAGGAGTCTCATCATGCTGTGCAAAGCATTTGGCCCTGGATGCAAAAGCTTGATTAACTTCAGTTTTTCCAATTTTTATCCTGTAAGACAGCTGTTGTCCCACAGCTCTACCCGGCACTGGTTTTTATATGAAAGCTCAATCCTAAACATAACGGATAAGACTTCTACTACTAACAAATCACACCTCCATAAGTGGGAATACATTCATTTAGGTGATTTGCATTTCAAATAGCTAAATATTATCAGTGATATTAACTACTAAACATCTTTATGATGGCAAAAATAAGCCAGCAAGTTCTTGGCACCAACAGCAGTCATCATGACTAATGGAAAGTTGAATGTGTTGCATGTGAATTTGAGTGAGATCATGTTTTACTTGTAAATTAAATATCCATAATTGCCGTTATATATTGATACCGTTATACATTTTCAAATCTAAGATACCTGACAAATGCATCAATGTGTGTTTTGGCATCTTCCTCTCACCACTTTACTTTGCATGCTTCCTGTGACTTATAGATTAATGCTTTCATAAAAGCCCTTCTTTTATCCTCACACATGCTTATTAGTGGCATCATGGAGATTCCTTCAAAATCAAATCTCTTTAAATTAAATCTGCAGTGTCCCAACTTCCAGATAACCCATTTATAATGCTTTGCCTGTTCATTACGCCCAGCACGCTAGTGTCAGCATGAAGCAAAAATCACCTTTGTCATTTCATCAGGTTTAAATATCCGATCTGACAAAGAAGTTCAGTCTATTTCAGAAGAATCTGAGCCCCACTATGTGCTAAAAAGGTAGCGCTATTTGAAGAGCTAACACAGTAATTCCAAGTATGAATATTTATCAGATACGTCCACGGTATATCAAGTTAATTTTCATGGAATATTTTTTGTTAAGTAGAATAAAATATTAGCTCAAGATGGGCAACAAAAAAGAAGGGGGTAGAAGTTATGTAAATTTATGCATTTGAAATAAATCATTTTAATACTATTGACTTAATTTGGTGCCATGAGGTTGGATGTTGTATTGCACCAAGCTCTTACATTATCGTCAACTTATTAAAACTTGTGAAGCTAAGCTTGTTCTCTGTTTAACCCATGACCTGTAAAATGCAGTACTTCAAATGTGAAATGATTGCATATGCCATTATGATTGTCTTTCAGAATTTCACACCAGCAGTCTGACATAGCAGGCAATTGGTAATTGTCATAAAATGGCAAAATTGACATGCACAGTGAGCGCTCACTCATCTTTTTTTCCTACTGCACACTTTGCAAATTATACCCCGCTTTCTTGGCTGCGATAAGCCGACTGAATCAATACAATCAGCCTGGAGGAAACTTGTGGACCAGAACCTCTATTAGTGAAAAGCACTGTACCATGACGTTGGTGAATCATTTAAAATGGATGGTCAATCATGCACCGTCTTCTCCAAATGTACCATTTTCAATGATTATAAGTCAGAAACGAACAATAGTGGTAATCAGAACATTCTAGGGGAATCAGCCTCTTACAAGTGACCAAAGAGTGCATCAAAGAGTCCTAGAATGCTATACTCATTGGGTTAGCATTGCATTTTGCTTCCTATTTTCCCCTAAACTGGAAAATAAGGCTGCTATTCTGGAAACACTGTCAGGTTTCAACTAAACTGTTCACTAAAGTACTCTACTATAAGTCTCACCATCGATTTCAGGTGAGAAATAGGCCAAAGTGGTCCTATGTAACTTCACTTCATGTTCGAATTTCATTTGTAAAACAATTGATGTTCTACTTTCATTTTTGTAAGAGGGTACATAGTGTTGCTTTAGTTGTCTTAGATCTGCAAGACCAAATCCATTATCTCATGAACTCCAGGCAATGTCTGTAGAATGAGGTCTGGAGGTTTCCTTCCACAAATGTAGCATGCAACAGGAAATAGTCCGTGTAAGACACAGTCTCACAGGAAATACTTAGGTTTAGGTGAGGGGTGGTGCCTGGGTAGAGCTAACGGGACATGGCGTGGTTGACAGTCATGTATCCGGTTCGTAATTTGGTCATGAACAGTCTCTTGACCGAAGAAATACCATCAACATGCTCACTGTAAATTCTCTAGAAATGACCTGCTCTGTTGACATGGGTACACATGGGCTTAATCGGACATTACACAGACTTTGTACACTTAAGCGGCAGGGTAAAGCCTGTTTAATGTCCAGTCATATTGATTCAGACCTTTGCGTTCTCATATGCAGCTGTGCAGGTGTAGATAAGCTCAGGTTTGCAGTGCATGTGGTAAAGGAGCTATAGTCTGCATTGCCAAGCTGTTCAAGGAATGTGGTTATCATCACCTTCTAGTCTGCTGATTGATTGGTCTCACATTCAGCTTCTGGGCACCATCAATTCTCAGTGGATCTTTTTCTAGACTCCAAAGATAGCTTGCAGTTTTTACTTTGCTAATGAGATTTATGCTAGTTTTACAACAGGAATCCTGATTGTAATAACAGCTTTACTCATGAATCAAAGTGGAGATATTGTACAGAAGAACACTGGTTCATTGTGAACAAATAAACCAAGGCCACATGTTAAACACAATTTGAAAAGTACTTGCTGTAGTCATGCTGTGTCTAACTCCAATGTTGTGTGCATAAATGAATGAGGGACACACTGGAAACATCAGATGCTGCTACATTTCTCATACATTTGATTTGTTTCTTTCTACTCCTGCATCTCTCCACTTGCTCTCAACCCTCACCTGCCCCACTCTGCCCCGCCCCATCCCACCTCAACCCAACCCCACCCTCCCTTCCAGGCATGGCCTCCATTTTGATGTCAGCAGTGGGACTCGGCGTGCACTTCACCACTGCCCCCCTCCCTCAACAACAACAACAGCAGCAGCAGCAGCAACCTGCTCCTTCTCTCTCCTCCTCCTCCTCCTCTCCTCCCCCCAGCCAGCAGGCCCAGCAAGCCCCACAGCAGCAGCAGTTCAGTTAGGAGAGCAAAGAGGCAGCACAGGAGAGGTAGCTACCATGCCACAAGGCCCTTCCTCCACCTCCTTTTCTCCACCGTTCTATTTTGGTCCAGCTATTGACACAGGCTTGAGGATCATTTCATTCTGCTGCATCAATTCACTTTCATTTGTCTTCATTGTTTATTGGGGGTGCTCCCACTACTCCACTTTTGTGTTAGTTGAAAAAAGTGCTGCTGCAACTGCTTTTTGTACAACTGTCAAATAAGGAAGATAAGTGTGATTAATGTGCTCTGAACTGACTTTTAAAGACGACACGTCTGATTCAGCTATCACTAACCTCTCTGCTGCTGCTGCCACCTCCCATTTTCATTCCAGTTATCAAGATCAGCTGCTTACCTACAATACAATCCTGCTTCTCCTTAGTTATTTGTTAGCTCTCGAAGATGAAACGTGCACTTTTTTTTTACAACCCGATCATTTTAAACATAATTGTGCTGGAATCTGAAAAATTAATGAAAATGTAGCGTTAGAATATTCAACAAAACTTAATCGGAATCATTCTATGGCCTTCACAGCCAACAGATCGTAAAGAGATGTCCCATGAGCCACTGCTGCAGTATAGAGCTTCTACGATTACTCAAATGATAAATTTTTATTAAATATATTTTGATAAATCGATTAATTTTTCAAGCAAAAATGCCAAAACGTTTCTGGTTTCAGCTTGTATCTGAAATGGGAACATGAAAATAATTACAGCAGTTGCAGCACTACTGCATTAAGCACAGTCTTTGCCTGTGTTTGGTCTTGTCTTGTGTCCGTCTCTCTGTCTTGTTTGTGTGTGTGTGTGTCTGTTTTTGTGTGTCCTGTTGGTGAGCTGTGGGCTCAGTTTCTGCTCTTGTCTTTATTGGGTCTCCCCCATTCCCGATTTTTGGTCCTGGAACGCGTTCTTATGTCTCAGTGTATTGTTTTAGTTGTGTAATAGAAAAAATATTTGATCACAAAAAATATCAACCAGCTTACAGTGAGGAAAATAAGTATTTGAACACCCTGCTATTTTGCAAGTTCTTCCACTTAGAAATCATGGAGGGGTCTGAAATTGTCATCGTAGGTGCATGTCCACTGTGAGAGACATAATCTAAAAAAGAAAAAAATCCAGAAATCACAATGTATAATTTAATTATTTGTATGATACAGCTGCAAATAAGTATTTGAACACCTGTCTATCAGATAGAATTCTGACCCTCAAAGACCTGTTAGTCTGCCTTCAAAATGTCCACCTCCACTCCATTTATTATCCTAAATTAGATGCACCTGTTTGAGGTGGTTAGCTGCATAAAGACACCTGTCCACCCCATCCAATCAGTAAGAATCCAACTACTAACATGGCCAAGACCAAAGAGCTGTCCAAAGACACTAGAGACTAAATTGTACACCTCCACGAGGCTGGAAAGGGCTACCAGGAAATTGCCAAGCAGCTTGGTGAAAAAAGGACCACTGTTGGAGCAATCATTAGAAAATGGAAGAAGCTAAACATGACTGTCAATCTCCCTCGGACTGGGGCTCCATGCAAGATCTCACCTCAAGGGCCCAGAACTACACGGGAGGAGCTGGTCAATGACCTGAAAAGAGCTCAGACCACCGTTTCCAAGGTTACTGTTGGTAATACACTAAGACGTCATGGTTTCAAATCATGCATGGCACGGAAGGTTCCCCTGCTTAAACCAGCACATGTCAAGGCCCGTCTTAAGTTGGCCAACAACCATCTGGATGATCCAGAGGAGTCATGTGAGAAAGTCATGTGGTCAGATAAGACCAATATAGAACTTTTTGGTCATAATTCTACTAATTGAGTTTGGAGAAAGAAGAATGATGAGTACCATCCCTACTGTGAAGCATGGGGGTGGTAGCATCATGCTTTGGGGGTGTTTTTCTGCTCATGGGACAGGGCGACTGCACTGTATTAAGGAGAGGAGGACCGGGGCCATGTATTGCGAGATTTTGGGGAACAACCTCCTTCCCTCAGTTAGAGCATTGAAGATGGGTCGAGGCTGGGTCTTCCAACATGACAATGACCCGAAGCACACAGCCAGGAGAACCAAGCAGTGGCTCTGTAAGAAGCATATCAAGGTTCTGGCGTGGCCTAGCCAGTCTCCAGACCTAAACCCAATAGAGAATCTTTGGAGGGAGCTCAAACTCTGTTTCTCAGCGACAGCCCAGAAACCTGACTGATCTAGAGAAGATCTGTGTGGAAGAGTGGGCCATATCCCCTTCTGCAGTGTGTGCAAACCTGGTGGAAAAACTACAGGAAACGTTTGACCTCTGTAATTGCAAACAAAGGCTACGGTATCAAATATTAACATTGATTTTCTCAGGTGTTCAAATACTTATTTGCAGCTGTATCATACAAATAAATAGTTAAAATCATACATTGTGATTTCTTTTTTATTATGTCTCACTTGCAAAATAGCAGGGTGTTCAAATACTTTTTTTCCTCACTGTAAATCAACCTTTGGACATAATTTATCATTAATTGTCAAACTTGCTGTTTATTAAAGGAGGTTTTCTTATTAATAAGTTAGTACGGTTAGCCATCAAAAAACAACCAACAGCAATTTATTGGATTTGAAATATTAAGCTTTGCTTCATTGCTGCCTGTTTTTTCATCTCTGCATTGTCATAACCATAAAATGACACCGCCCAACTCATTATCTGCTGCTTTTAACTTGTATTCCTGCTCTTGAAATCAATAGGGGACACATCAGAAACATATCAGCGAATATATATTGTATTTTTTTCTTAGCTGGGAGAAAAATAGACAACCTAACCTTTCAAAATCTGGGATTAAAAATAGAGCCACCTTGTGTTATAAACTCAAAAGACATTGAATATTTGCTTTCAGAAATTTCAGATATTAGTTTCCTAAACAGATTTGACACGTGTGTGTGTGTGTGTGTGTGTGAGAATACTGTAGATGCATGCACTAAATTGTCTGTATCCATCGCTCATGTTGCCCCTCATGGTGAGCATTGTATGGTTTATTCTGTGGCTTTATGTGTTTGCATGTTCTGCATCCTGTGCAGTCAGACGCACATTGGCTACTTCTTGATTTTAGGATGTTTGATTAGCAGCAAAATGGATTTATTTGTTTCTATATAGTAGAGGCCGAAATCCATAGCTTATGTGGCTAATGTTTGACTGAAATTCTAAAATTACTTGATATTGGGAAGAATACTGTGGCAGTTTGTTGGAATCACCATTTTAGTGTCTGACCTGTTACAGCTCATTCATCACCTTTTGCTTTCTCTTGTAGCTTCAGCTCAGAGACCTGAGGAGGTGATTCAGCGCTACATGGAGGTAGTTGCCGGAGTGCCAGATGAGGTAAATGTTTGTTTATAGTCTTTTCCACAGGCAAAATGATTTGGCTGTTGGCCATTTCTGGCCCCAAACTGGGCTGTTTTAGTTATTGTGACATTAAACACACATTCCTTGGATTTCCCTCAGGATTGCATTATCTGCATGGATCAACTGTCCAATCCATCCGGCTATGAGACACCGTCCACAGAAGAGGGAGGCCAGAGCATCCTGCCAGACACTGTGGGGAAATTTGTCAAATGTGGACACACCCTGCACATGCTCTGCATGCTAGCGATGTACAACAATGGGACAAAGGTACAGAACAGTTGTTGACTGCATGGATACTACTTTTTATTATTTTTTATTTATTTTTTTGACAAATTGTTTCAAAGTTACAATGGGATAGTAGTTAGACATTTGGCTCACCGGTATTTGCCTTTTTGCCGAGAGTTAGCAGAGAAGATTGATATCAGTCTGTGCGTTAAGAACAGAGCTACAGTCAGGAGGTGATTTGCTTAACTTCGCATAAACACTGGAAGCCACTGGTTGCCTCACAAACTCACGGTAATGCCAAGACTCCAGAGAGTCACTGCAAGTAAAATTCAGCATGTAACTCCATACTTGTCATTCTGTGTTTTTCTTTTCTTTTTTTTACGGAACAAACATGCACAAACAAAAGCATGTTTATTAGTGAATTACATAACAGACACCATAAATGTTGTACCAATTACACAATCCAATAACTACTAGTGGGCATGTGAAACCAAAGCTCACAAGCATGAGATCTGCCTGGACACTTAGCTGTACGGCGTTTGCAACATATGCTGAGGTTAGCACAACAATCGGATTGGCGTGAATCCATCACACTATGGGCTGGATCAGCAATATACATGGGAGAGGGAGAGAGAAATGTAGACAAGGACAGTGTGTCGTTGCTCCACTGTTGTAAGGAATGTGAATGAAAACACATCAAACATGCTAATGCACATCTGACAGAATCCTGTGCCGATCACCGGATGATAAATGTTTGGGTGTCCTGATGGAACTAATTGTAACACTTCTCCTCATGCACAAGCTTTATTTTGTATCATTCTATTTATTCAGCATTTTCAATATCATGGTATAAGAGATGCGTTTTAGTTTTATAGGCTGTTGCCTTTTGGGAAAGTGTTTAGTGTAATACAAAAATTTCCCTTATTTTATTTATTTTTTACACAAGGTTACCTCCATCCCCAGCAGGAGGATTGTGTCTGTTGTAGTAAATGAGCTAAAACTTGTAACAGTTGTATGGTGCTTTTCCTGCCCACAATGTGTGTTCTATTGTTTTGGTTTTTATTGTTGGGGGATTCATTTAAAAAGATGTAGTATATAAACTAAGGTACTGGTTGATAGCAACTTTGTGAGTGTGAAGAACACAAAACAAAAGTCTCATCATTGGATCGATAAATATTTGATCAGCACTTAAACCAGGTTTACATTGATTGTTTTAAAGGCTATCTGGTTGGGTTTTCTCCTCAGGACGGCAGTCTGCAGTGCCCCTCGTGTAAGACAATTTATGGAGAGAAGACCGGCACCCAGCCCAAAGGCAAGATGGAAATTTACAGCATCGCCCAGTCGCTGCCAGGCCACCCAGACTGTGGCACCATCCAGATCATCTACAGCATACCACCTGGCATACAGGTATGTCTGCACACTGAGCTGTCTGCCAAGTATGTAAAATGTAAATCCAGCTGTCTTATTTAACAGTAATCCTTAATTTTCTTCCAGGGCTGCAACATCAGAGCATAAAAAATTAGGGGTTTTAGCACACCAGGTACAATTTCTCCTCCGGAACCAAAAGTGAAAACATGGGGGTCACATTAAATTCAAGGACTCTACAATTACAGATTGACATCGGTAGATATTCTATTGGAATAGAGAAAGTACTAGCACCTAGCACCAGTCGTTTATAGCCTTAATGTTCAGTTCTGCATTGGAAATGTGTTCATTGTTCCAAAATAAAAAAAAAAAAATGCTAGCACTCAAAATAATTGAGTCATTGCAAGGCTGGCAGGTTTCTTCAAGTCCATTTATATTGCATCTTTTAGAGGTTCTTAGCCCTAAAAAGTATTTAGTTGGCCCAGTTGAACCCACAAGAGTTTCCAATGGCTCATGTAACACGCTTTACTGTAATAGGGTAAATATCCTGAAAAGTAAAAACGAGTCAAAAGCGTCTTCAGGTGTCTATTCTGACAAAATGGACCGGGAAGCAAATTTATCAAGCTTATCAAGAATTAACAGTATTATGGAATGTCACGATAAGGAATAATAATTAAAAAAAGAAAAGAAACTATTGTTATGCTTAAAGCAAAGTATTTAAGGTTTCACTTGTACGAGAGAAACAACTTCAGGGATTAGGACTCTCTTCTCCTTGGGTTAATAGTATCTTAGACTATTCTTGAAAAAAGTGTTTTTCTAAAAACAGGTGTTTGAGAGGGGGGTGTTGTCTTAAAATTAGGGTGGTCTAATGTGTGAGAGGCGGGGACTGAACATATGAAATGACTGGAGGAGAAACTGCAGTCTGGACTGAAGCTCATTCAGTGACACAGATTGATGTTCGGGCTCGACTACTGAAGAGCATTCTCCTCTGTCCCATTTTGTGTGTGTGTGGTTCACAGTGACACCCTCATTTATTCTATTCTTATGGGAAAACTAATTTATTTTCGTGTCCTGCTGTAACAATGCGTGCTGATAAATTGCAGCATGTGTATCGCTGATCTAAAGTTAGGAGAACTGGAATCAGATTTGTATTGAGCCGTTTGTCCACCGTCATCTCATGAAACAGTTATTAGATTATTGTATTGTTCCAACTGATCTCTAGTATTAAAAGTTAATAGCTTTTCATTCATCAGTCCGTTTTTGTCCTCCTCCACCAGGGCCCGGAACATCCCAACCCAGGACAACCGTACACCTGTAGAGGCTTCCCTCGCTTCTGTTTTCTACCAGACAACGACAAGGGCAGGAAGGTAAAAAAAAAAAAAGCAACACATATCACATCTGGGAGTGACTCTACACTACAGGTATACTGTGGTCAGACATATACAAAGATTACAGAAATAAAGACCTCAGGACATTTCAGGGTTTTTTTCTGCATAGAGAAATTGCACCCCCACACGAGATTTTAGCCAGCCCCAAAGGAAAATCACCGGCACCAAAATGATAAGACTTGAGAATAAAGCAATTCAAATCCTCAATGTGTTTCAGAGCAATTTACCAAACTGTTAAACAAGCAGAACATAAACTTGAATATATGAAAGCTAATCTCAGTTTTATCTCCAAAACCGGGCTATGCAGGTACCAGTTTTGTGATTTGGGGTTTTATTATCACAAGCATAATACAGTTGTCAGAAATTACAGGAAAAGTATTTGTCAAATAAGGTAACACTGACTCGTTGCCTTTTAGTACGCAAACCGATCATGCTTACTATCATGCATAGTTGCCCCTCAAAGGCCCAATCTGAGCTAGGAAAAAAAAAAATGCATTTACAGAGATTATTATGGCTCCACCTTCATCTGTGTCCATTATTGGACCACAGTCGTCAGCTCAATCAAGAAAAATTTATAAAAAAAAAAAAAAAAAGTCCACACGCTACACGTTTAATGGCCGAAGGGGAATTAAAGCCACGCCTTGATATGCCATCAGTACATGGAACAGCACTGAGAGGTTATCAGCACCTATACCCTACCACAGGTACAATCAACCAATACATTGTCACATCATTACTAGAGAATCAGAGTGGAGCCAAAGTGACACACCAGGTGCACAAAGCTCAATACCATTAACACAAGACTCTGCTTAATGCTCCATCAGGATTGTAGTGTTTCACTGTGATTAAATTAGGAACATTTTGTGCTCATTACAAATGTGTTTCCATGGTGAATTAGTAGCTCATTTCCTGCTTGCTGGCAACTGGGGATGTACACTTTAGTTTTTATAAATAATCTCTGATGTAATTCAGTAATAGAAAATTGGATTAAATTCCAGCTGTAGTTTCTGTGCTTCAGACCCACTTCCATCATCGGAGTCCTTGGTAGAGATGAGCCGGATACTCGGCTGAAACAAGTATCCGGTACGGATAAAGCACTTTTGCCGAATATAAGTATTATGAGTAATACGAGTCATTATCTGTACTCGGATTGGGTAGCGCCCCGCCCCCTTCTCTCTCTCTCTCTCTCTCTCTCTCTCTCTCTCTCCCTCCCCCTCCCCAAACAGTGCGTGGTAGAATGCGACTCGTGCTGCATCTCTGCTGTCGGAGATTTTTTTTTAAACCTAATTGCAACCGCATGTGTTGTATTCATTGTCGCAAAACTTGTTCTGTATATAGTTCGTTTGTTACCATGACAACACCACTGATCTCGCTGATTCTGTCATGGAAATAGTTTTCTTATCAGCAATAAATACAACAATTTCTGATCAACCCATATCAATTGCATGCTTACAATAACATACTGGTTAAAGCCCCGCCCATTTCAAGACAACCCGACCCACTTCCGGGTTAAATCCTGCCCACTTCCAGGTTAGGCCCCGCCCAGTCCAAGTACAGATAATTCATGTGGTAAACAGATACAGATAATGCTGTACTCGCTCATCCCTAGTCCTTGGTGTGACGTTCCCCGTATTTTTGAGACCGGACACACAGATTGTCCCGTAGTGCGGTACAAATGGCAGGGGCCTTTCACTAGTTAAAGTCAGAATAATGTTTAGAAACTGTTCCATTTCCATCAATTAGGCAGCCCATCTGTCGTGATTAACTGAAGTTACGTAATCCCATTTCAGATAAATTGTAGACTGAGTTAGACCTGTCTCTAATGGCAACTTCCTCCTCTCTAAATGTCTACATTGACTATGTTTATATGCACAATATTCCGGGTTTTGCCCTTATTCTGAAACAGATGATATTCCGACCAAGCAGTTTACATGGCTAATGAAAGTGAATATTCCACAAATATTCCCATTTACATGTACCCATGCAAAATAAGATTAATTACATTACATAGAATTACATTAATTACAAAATAATGTTTTTCAAAGTTTATCAGCGGTGGCGGACTTGTTGGACCGTGCGAACATAGCTTCCCTCTTTCATTCCTTCAACCAGCTTCTTGAAAAAGTCTGCGTAGCGATGTTTGCGCATATCCAAAAACCTGTTGATCATGTTTAAAAGTAGCCATGTTTCTCAATATCGGGTCTGCAGCCCTGCAAAGTAAACTGTTGGCTGGTTGGTTGGTTTGTGTACAGCACCCATAGAAACGCTCAGAGCTGACCTTAAGCAGTAAACCGGCAAGAGGCCGTAAACTGCGGTAAAAATTCTGATTGAGACGCATATTCTGAATGTGTGGTACATGTCCAAAGAAAGACTCTAAAAACACATAATACTGGAATATCACACGTCTTAATAGGAAAATGCTATAGCCAGAAAAAGGCCTTATTCGGAATATGCAACCGGAATATGCTCTTTATAGGACCTGTATCAAATTCTGAATATTGTAATATTCGGAATAATAGTGTAATATTGTTAACGTACTCATTGATAAGCTTTGTATTGTGATTTTTCAAATGCTTTTTTTTAATTAGCAAAGTTCAGTATATTAAAGTACATTCATGTATTTGAGTAAATTTGTGACGAGGGTAGTTTCAGCCAACGGAAGCTCAGCTAAGTTTAGGCCTATTTCGCGCAGAGATTTGTCAATATTGCTTTGACAAAAGGTCCGTCGTTATGCTGGCTTTATATATATACACTCACCGGCCACTTTATTAGGTACACCTGTCCAACTGCTCGTTAACACTTAATTTCTAAGCAGCCAATCACATGGCGGCAACTCAGTGCATTTAGGCATGTAGACATGGTCAAGAGAATCTCCTGCAGTTCAAACCGAGCATCAGTATGGGGAAGAAAGGTGATTTGAGTGACTTTGAACGTGGCATGATTGTTGGTGCCAGAAGGGCTGGTCTGAGTATTTCAGAAACTGCTAATCTACTGGGATTTTCACGCACAACCATCTCTAGGGTTTACAGAGAATGGTCCGAAAAGAAAAAACATCCAGTGAGCGTCTGGCGGAAATGCCTTGTTGATGCCAGAGGTCAGAGGAGAATGGCCAGACTGGTTAGAGCTGATAGAAGGGCAACAGTGACTCAAATAACCACCCGTTACAACCAAGGTGGGCAGAAGAGCATCTCTGAACGCACAGTACGTCGAACTTTGAGGCAGATGGGCTACAGCAGCAGAAGACCACATCGGGTGCCACTCCTTTCAGCTAAGAACAGGAAACTGAGACTACAATTTGCAAGCTATCGAAATTGGACAATAGAAGATTGGAAAACGTTGCCTGGTCTGATGAGTCTCGATTTCTGCTGCGACAGTCGGATGGTAGGGTCAGAATTTGGCGTCTACAACATGAAAGCATGGATCCATCCTGCCTTGTATCAACGGTTCAGGCTGGTGGTGGTGGTGTCATGGTGTGGGAATATTTCTTGGCACTCTTTGGGCCCCTTGGTACCAATTGAGCATCGTAACGCCACAGTCTACCTGAGTATTGTTGCTGACCATGTCCATCCCTTTATGACCATAATGTACCCAACTTCTGATGGCTACTTTCAGCAGGATAATGCGCCATGTCATAAAGCTGGAATCATCACAGACTGGTTTCTTGAACATGACAATGAGTTCGCTGTACTCAAATGGCCTCCACAGTCACCAGATCTCAATCCAATAGAGCATCTTTGGGATGTGGTGGAACGGAGATTCGCATCATGGATGTGCAGCCGACAAATCTGCGGCAACTGTGTGATGCCATCATGTCAATATGGACCAAACTCCCTGAGGAATGCTTCCAGCACCTTGTTGAATCTATGCCACGAAGAATTGAGGCAGTTCTGAAGGCAAAGGGGGTCCAACCCACACTAGCATGGGGTACCTAATAAAGTGGCCGTGAGTGTGTGTGTGTGTGTGTGTGTATATATATATATATATATATATATATATATATATATATATATATATATATATATATATATATATATATATATATATATATATATATATATATATATATATATATATATAAATAAATAAAAATCTCACAATCAACAAGCGACCCCCAATCATCAGAAACCTGGATTATGTTAGACTATATATATATATATATATATATATATATATATATATATATATATATATACACATACACACACACACACACACACACACACACTGTACCAAACAATAGTGATATAATTCCACCCGTGTGTGATTTTTAGATCGCATGCTGGCATTCCGAAAGCAAAAGAGATGTGATGTGTTACACAACACTGCTTTCCCGCAGAAATAGGCATTAATCAACCACCCAAACACAACCCGCAAACCGCAGACTTCATGCATTATGTAAATGTAGAACAGGCCGGTCAGTGTTGTGTTTTAGAACCCGATGGTTTAAGACAAAGAAGCAAATTCTCCCATGCAGGAAGCCAGAACCACAACATTTTTAGAAGAATGTTTTTGCTTGAAAAGGACTTCAGTGAGACTCATTGAGGTCTGGGCTGTAGCACCGGGTTACAGCCCAGACCTCAATGACCTCAACCTGGGAATATGATTGGTCCCTTGTCTTGTGTCTGTGTTTGTCTGTTTCATGTTGTATGTGTTTTGTCTGTCTGTCTCCCTCCCAGCTTTCCTGTTGAATATATAAAATAAAAAAATTTTATCACAAAAGAAAAAAGATACGATCAATGATCTAAAAAAAAAAAAAATCAAATTTACTGCCATGCATACATTAACACTGTGTGTGCTTTCGATAAGAGCTCCCTAATGTTTGCTCCTTGTCTCTCTCTCTGAAAGGTGCTGGAGATGCTGAAGGTGGCGTGGATGAGACGCCTTATCTTCACCGTGGGAACGTCCAGCACCACCGGAGAGCCCGACACAGTGGTGTGGAACGGCATCCACCACAAAACAGAGATGATGTCCAACTTGTCGGGCCACGGCTACCCCGACCCCAACTATTTGGACAATGTTTTGTCTGAGCTGGCCTCTCAGGGCGTGACAGAGGACTGCTTCAAACCTCCAGGCAGCAGCAGTAGCAGCAGCTAGGTCACAGCTCCGAGCTTCACACACACATACACACACACACACACACACACACACACAGCTGCAGGTGGACCCTCTGCAACCTCTCTTAAGTTTCTCATCTGCCTGAACCTCATTGAGTGGGAGAAGTGAGCTAAATTACAAAAAAAAATAAGTATTGCATAGGGATGTTAAACTTTTCTCTGAACCATAGGCGACCCTCGTTAACCGACAAGCAGACAACAGAGTCCCAATTCACCCATCTAGGATGCTCGGACACGCTTTACACGCTCTGCGAACTTGTACTGGCCGCGCAACCAGGATGTTGGGTGTATTGTCGTGGACACATGCAGCCACTTTCCTGCAACTGCTTGTGCATGCATCCATGCGGCTAGGTGGAAACCCGGTTCCAAATTCGAACTTCTTCTAAAATACCAACAACTTTAAAAAAAAAAAAACGCTTTTGGACGACGCTGCGCCAAGCGATATAAGTGGTTTTGTTTAGGCAGTATGGCCTAGGCAGATTTGAGGGAGTTGCAAGCACGAGTTAGCTGTGGACCGCAGGTTTTCTACTCCGCTTTGCTCGCCCATAGCTGTTTGTCAGCGGCTGTCTCTCAATCGCACACACACACCATTCTCAACCCAGTATGATTTTTCCAAGATGCAATGAATGTTGCTTTGCGTTTTAACTCATGTTTATTGATCACCATTTCATGTATAAAGTAAACAAGCCTGCCTGCGTCCGTGTAGCGTGTTGAGAGACACAGGCAGAGTGGAGAAAAGGCTTGTAGAGAAGAGCAGTGTTTTTATGTGAGCGTGAGTCTGTTTTCATCCCGCCCTTCAAGGAATCAGTCAATTTGTTTTAGATTTTATGTCTTTATTTGATAGGACAGCATAGACATGAAATGGGAGAGAGAGTGGGGAATGCATACAGCAAAGGGCCGCAGGTTAGAATTGAACCTGCAGCAACGGCTTAGCCTCTGTACATGGGGCGCGGAATCAAAAATCTTGAAGAACCGGAATTGATAAGCAGCATCCGAATCGTAAAAATCCAAACAATACCGACAGACACAAGTCCGCAGCTGTCCGTCTCCACCTGCAAGGTTGTCAGCTCTGTCTGCCCGGCAGACTGTGTAGGACGGCCAATTCAACCCGGCAGTCCTCATCCATATAGTGGCAAGTGTCACGTAGCTATGCGCTGTAAGCACGATAGATTGTATAGCCTATTTTACCATACAAAATTTTTTTACTGTTAAACTGATAGTATTAAATCGGTCAAAATGATTGTTGGTTAATCATTAACATCCCTAGTCTTGAAGGCTCTGGAAGAATGCTTGCTGCCAATGGTCGCTGCTCCACTACATTCCTGTTCACACATATTCCTGGAGACTGAACTCAGAGAAAAAGCTCCACGTACTCAAGCCTCTTTTTAAGCAAACCTTCACAAACTGGAGATGGTGTTTTGTCCCCCCTCAAGAGGCTCCTGTGTATCCCCTTGTCCAGCTACCATGAGAATAGCAACTAACATTGGGGGTAAAAATCTCTCATTAAGCACTTTAGTTCTGACGGTGCATTTAGCTGACAGGATGTGTGATTTCCCGGTAAAGGGCAGTGAACTTGTTTTTAAAATTGGGAAATTATGCAATTAAAGTGTTTCTGCTGAAAGCCTTTGTGTGTTGCACAAAGACTTACTGAAACTTCAAATAGCAAAAGTGAGTATATATTAGCCTATTTGATGAGAAGAGGCAATACTGATGTACATAAAATAAAAAAAATACAAGAAACAAAAAAAGATGGTTAAAAAAAAAAAAAGGTTGTGTCCACAAATGCCAGTCGAGAACGTGCATTTCTTAACATTGAACTAGGGTTGTACCGAATAGTTCAAAGCTTTATTCATAGCGTTGACCTTCACATTTAAGATTTTTGGGCATTATTTAGGCGTTTTATTATGCAGGACAGCTGAAGATGTGAGAGAGAGAGAGAGAGAGGTGTAGCAAAGGGCTGCAGGTCAAAGTTGAACCTGCGGCCACTGCGACATAGACTGAGCCTTTGTACATGGTGCGCACACACTCTACAAGGTGAGCCAACCAGGCGCCCCAACAAAACATGAATATACCACTCCCCCTTCCTGTCATTACCACCCACCCAGATAAAAAAATAAATAAAATCAAGACACAGGAACTAAAAAAACTGAAGACCATACAAAACAAAACAGACAAACCAAATGAACATATGTATAAATGACACCATGAGCCCATCATACACGTCTTTCCCCAGCACAAAGCTCCCTATTATCCCTACGGAAAGCTCAAGTACCTTCTCCATTTTCTAGTGTAGACATCTAATCTGGAAAATTGTTTGTATGACATCTTTTCAAACGCCGCCCACTAGCACTAATATTTTATACTATTTGTAGAATTAGATTTCAGTGGTGGCTGTGTAGTTAGTATTGTTTCAGATATGCGTGATCCACACATTTCCAATAACTTCTCAGAGCGTCGTTTGTCGTAGCATAGCTACAAGCATATGGGCACGATTATTTCATTATTTTATGCCTTTATTGGATTGGCCTGTTGCCTCTACACATTTGACAACTGACTAGTTATTATATAATTAAAAGAAAGTTGTTATAAAAAAAAAAGCGATGTATCACTTTTTTCAAATTGAGGATTTTGTTTAAGAATTACTTTAGGGTGATGACCTCTAAATATGACAACGAAACCCTCAATCGAAGCTTTGAATGTTTGTAAAGGAAAAAAAAAAAACATTCGGTACAGCCCTAAATTTTACACTACGCCTGATTTGACCATCTGTTATATTTTATTCCCTAAACCTAATTTGATAAGCAGATGTCTGATGCATTCATAGTGATTTTTCATGTTTTGAATTTGCAGGAAATGTGCCCGCGGGGCATTCTGCTGGGATGGTTTTTGTCACTTACTATGTAACAGTTTGTGTGAAGGGACAAGGTTGCATCGTATATAGCTCGACAACCTCAATCCTTTTGTCTGAAACAGATGGGGAAGGAACGCGGAAATAGAAAACCCTCTGGTTAAGGAAATTTTACGGTGTGACAATCAAGGTCATCAAACTTGTCTTGATTAAACAAGACACACAAAGCCGTGGCGAGCACGTTATGTTACCGCCGGCTGCAAACTCACCTTCTGTATTCACATGCATTATTCTGCTCACAGTACAGTTGCTGGACTGAGTCTTGATATGTATACAAGCAAAACTGGAAAAAACAAAGTCTCTGCAATAAAGAAAAGGCAAAATTAATCCTGATTTGGCCTCTGACTTGTTTTGTCTGAGGGATGCAGTTGTTTTTTCCTTAGTTAGTTTTACCTTAGTTTAGTTTTTACATTTAAGTTACCTTCATAAAGAAACGGCCTATAGTTGACAATCTACTTCCCACAATGCTGCAGTGATGTTTTTATCTAGATCATGAGAAATGTGTGAATTAATTCCTCGTGGGGGTTATGATCCTTAATTATGGAGGGGAATATTGTAGTGTTAAAACCCCACGCTGCTGGTTCTCTTAAGTGGCCTCATATTGCTTGGCGGCTGTGTGACCATTCAGAGTGATCAGAGCTAATGGCTCCAAGTAGATGTCTGCCTGTGGCATTATAGATTTATATTAACCATCATCTTGTTGAGCGGTACCTACAGTAATTGTGTCCTGATCTCCAGAGAAAGATAAATTGAATGTTAAGACAATCACACATTCCAGAAAATATGCAGTAAATAAAACAAGGCACTCTATTAGGATATGAGTGGGCATGCTTTAGCTGAAAGCTAGCGCCTCACTGCGTATCAGATTGCCTAAAAGTCATGTTCGTATTCCCTGCACTGAACCCCCAATTGAAAAGGTTGAGCATTGTTTGTAAATTAAGTGTATATGTATGCAGTTGTGGCATTTGCAAACTGCTCCAGTCACCAGTAAGCATACAGTATGATCTGAGCTGTATTGCATTTGTATACATATATCAAGTAAACTAATACATTTACAATATATGTATAACAAAATGTATAGTTATATTTATTCCATCCATCTTTGTCCGCTTATCCTGTATGGGATCACGGGGGCAGCAGCTCCAGCAGGGGACCCCAAACTTCCCTTTCCTGAGCCACAATAACCAACTCCGAGATATAATCTCTTGGAACTCTTGGAGATATAATCCCTCCACCTAGTCCTGGGTCTTCCCCGAGGCCTCCTCCCAGCTGGACGTGCCTGCAACACCTCCGTAGAGAGCCGCCCAGGAGGCATCCTTACTAGATGCCTGAACCACCTCAACTGGCTCCTTTCGACGCAAAGGAGCAGCGGCTCTACTCAGAGCTCCTCATGGATGACTGAGCTTCTCACCCTATCTCTAAGGGAGACGGCAGCCCCCTCCTGAGGAAACCTATCTTGTTCTTTCGGTCATGACCACAGGTGAGGGTAGGAACGAAAACTGACCGGTAAATCGAGAGCTTTGCCTTCTGGCACAGCTCTCTTTTCGTCACAACGGTGCGATACATGGAATGTAATACCACACCCGGTACGCCAATTCTCCAACCAATCTCCTGCTCCATTGTCCCCTCACTGGCGAACAAGACCCAAGGTATTTAAACTCTTTTACTTGGGTTAGTGTTATTTATGTATCTATTTCTCTAGAATGTAACTTGATGACAAAGAAAATTATAAGCAAACTATCCACAGCTGTCAACAAGTCAATTATATTGCTAAATGCTGATTGTTTCCTCATGCAGGCGACAAAAACTATGCACTATAGCTTTAAAAGTAAAAGTAGCCTGATTTAAAAATGTCCTTTTAGATAAAAATAAAATGTACATCAGTTAAAATGTACTCTACATTGTTGTAGCAGTTGCAATACACAATGGGAAAGGATGCAAGCATAGTGTACATAAAACAAAATAGAATGATGATGGTAAATGGCATGGTAGACCTATTAAAAGGGAAAAACACATTCAGGCTACAAAATAAAAGTGCATTAACATGTTAACGTGACATTGTACGCGTAACACCATAGCCCTCGGTACAAACCAACGATGTGTATTCTCCCTATAGATGACACTAAGCAGCCGTAGTACACACAACTGATTATCAATTACTCAGCAGCCGTTGTCATTGTAACCTCACTGGAAATTAGGCCGACATTACTATAGAATCAACGGCAGAGTAAAACACCATTTTACCACCCCAGCTAACAATTTTAGGTTCCCTGAACGATCGTTTTTGGTTGCGGGAACGTTCCCAGAAGGTTAGGTTTTGGTTGCCTAAGAAAGTTGGTTTAACGTTCTGAACGTTGCAGCCACAAACATGTTACAGCAACAACAAAAAGTTGTAGTTTTAACACAACTTGTGCTAAATAGTTTGTTGTTGTACTTACCTGTGTAAACGGTATTCAGAGTCTTGTACATCGTCCTTCAAATGTTCTTCAAAGGTTCAACTTCATGTCCTCGTGCATCACCTGTCCACTCAACCTCTCTGTCGCTGCCCTCAAAGGTCCCGTACACTTTGCGCTAAATGACACACACACACACACACCCTCCCCCTCCCTGGAGGTAACAGTTCCTGAGTAAGGGTAGAGGTCACCTCTGGAGGTGCATGTTAGCCACACCCAGCATGCACCTGTTTAATTAGGGTGGGGTCATGTAGCTGCTGGCCAAGAGGTTGCGTTAAATCAGAGATTAATTAAGGTAGCTGCAACCTTCTTCTTTTCAACAAAGCCAAGGCAGTTAATGGTAACCATTTCCCCACAATGACGTCATTCTAATGTGTTTAACAATATTCATAACATATTTCCAGAAAACATCCTTGGACATTATGGGGAAATGATTTGACATCTACAATACCTCAACAGTGCGCACAATTAGCAATTTCTTCACTAAAAAGGTGTGATCTGAAGGAAAAGAACTGATCTGAAAGAACAATAATTTGCCCAGCATTAATTAATTCAGTAGATAGATAGATAGATAGATAGATAGATACACGTGTCTTTCAGTGTGACTGATCAGACAGTAATATTACCTTTGTCTTTGCTAGAGCTTATTCTTCATATTTTCCAAAAGTCCACTTAAAAAAAAACTCTGATATTAACAAACACAAGGAGGTAAAGATGGCCTTCTATAGATCACACAGTACAGTACTGCACATTGAAAATATACTCCAACAAAATGAAAGTGCAAGGCAACACATTTTATTTCAAAGGCCTAATTGGCGTTAAGGTACAGCATATTAAATATCGTTAGTCCAGAGACGGTCATCGCAGAATAACATACCATTCTTTCCTTTACATGATACATTCAAGCTGACTTTTAATGAGATATTTTACATATTGTTAATGTGGTGCAAACATAAAAAAGGCTCTGTACTGAAGGTCTTATATTTACTGCAGGTACTTCCTGCTGCTGTGCGAGCAGAGGTTCTACCTATCGGGCAAACTTTAAGTCCATTTTATCTCCTTTAATTACTGATGGCTTGTTGTCGCCACAACACCCAATTAAGACACTTCATTGCTGCTATTTAACTTGATTTCAGCGGTTACCTGGAGTTACTAGTAGCATCTGTATTACTGTGATAGTTCCTCAAGAAACTGTATAACAGAATAATGTATTTTACATCCCTGCACATAATGTTATATTTCAATAAATATAATAAATAAAAAGTACAAATATCTGAAAATTATGGAACCAGATTGATATGAAAGACATTTTTTTGCAACCAAATTCTGGATACAACATGACTCAGTGGATGGACACTTTGTAAATGCAAGGGCAAATATGACTTTCATAAAGTCTTTAGCTATGTAACAAAAAAAATATATATTACTTGATGTTATTATCCGCTTTATGAGGAAAACAAAAACTGACTGCCGGCACTGTGTGGAGGCGGGAGACAGAAAACAAGCCAAGTTTTTGCCCTGCGACATTTTGATGCACATACATTCTGTTGTTCCTCAACACCCAGGACGCCATTCACAAAGTCAAACCATCAACTCTCAATATTCAGTCTGGAGAGATTGTTAGGTCTGAGCATTCTGACAAAGTGTTAGTGTCGCGTGTGGAAGAGTCATGAATATCACTTTGACACACTCCTCCTTTAATCCCTTTGCTGCAGTCCAAGGTTGTCCTTCAGTAATTGACTTTCCCAGGAACCTGCACATTCACTCCGCTGTAGTCCACCATGTACATGGGCCACTGCTGCAGACACACCACACACACACGGACACAATGATAGAGGAAAGTCAGTTGTAATGGTGTAGAAAATGCTTTCATGAGTACAAAGAGATTGTTGACCTTGGCACAAAAACACACTTTTAATATGCGGTTTCAGTAGTTACACTTTAATTTTCAAAAAAACACCATATTTTGTTGTGTTGAGCTCTCTGTTTTAGCTACAGAGTGAGACATCTCACTTCTGTTCCATCTTTGTTGGGAGTCACACATGCGCAGTAGCTAGGTAAGGACTACTAGCCAGTCAGAAGCAGAGTATGAGGGCGTGCCATGCAAGCAGCTAGGCGAGCATTATAACGTGCGTTACAAAGTGTTCATCTCGGTAAATAAAGGCTGGACTTAGGGCTGTGTAATTAATCGAAATTCAATCGTGATTTTGTATGATCACAAAAAAAGAATAATTGAGAAAAACAATTATTTCGCTTATTACGTTTTGCAAGTAAAATCTTATTTTCTCTTGTGTTCTGAATAAAAAAGTTTAAATAAGAAAAGTATTGACTAAAATTTCAGTTTTTAAATAATTTTTTTTACTGTTGACTCATTTAACTTTTTCCACTGTTTAAGTTCAACAATTGCGACATCTTTCCAGAGGTTTTTCCATAATTGAGCAGCTCTAGCTGGACTACAATAGAGCTGTTTGGAGCAGTTTGTGATCAGTGTTTTCTGTTGGAGA
Organism: Percina caprodes; assembly: GCA_013375575.1. Classification (NCBI taxonomy): domain Eukaryota; kingdom Metazoa; phylum Chordata; class Actinopteri; order Perciformes; family Percidae; genus Percina; species Percina caprodes. Next base: position 2,144,558 of record JABXJD010000017.1, on the reverse strand, counting down.
TGGTAAATCCCTTTGGGGTGGACTTTGGGCTTTTTCACTTTGAAAACCTATAACGTACACTAAAAGATATATAACACAATAAAGGAAAGGAAACCAATAAGCATAATATGAGCACTTTGACTTCCCTACCCTGTCTGTAGCACTCAGCCCCAAGCCCATTGGTTCTTGCTGAAAGTACACATCTTAAAGGGGACCTATCAACGTTTTTTTCTACTCTCATCTCTGTGTCACATCACACGGCCGGCAGATTGGTCATCTGCTATCTCTACTGCAGCCTTTTCATTTTTTTTATTAAGGCTTACGTAACTGCAGTGTTTATATTCTCACATGTCAGCAAAACCTGTAATCTTGGCTGCCAATGTTCATTTCTCCCCAATTTCGGGTCACATTACTACTAAAACATGTCAGATTGTGTAGTATTTGGTTTAAAAGCTTTAATTTGGGATTTTTTTAAGTAGAAAGCACTGCTATATTCCATTACAGTCCAGACAGGTACAGCAGCCATGGGCAGTATAAGAAAAATAAAGTGTTTTTTGAACATTAAAACATGTAAACGTGTTATAGTACATGTGGTCACACAAAATACAAATATGAACCTGAAAATGCTATATAATTAGGGGTGGGAATCATCAGACGTCTCTCGATTTCAAATGTTGTCCCCAAAAGGAATGTCAACATCTGTTTTATCTAAAAAGATACATTTCTTTGTGTTCATATCACTTACATTTTATTGCTGCAAAATGGGATTATTAAGCAGACAAACTGACCAACACATATATAATAAAAGATTGATACACAATCCCTGATAGTAGGATCAATTCATTGTTATCTTGGCAATAATAAAATATAGAATATCACCAGGCTTATCCATGAACAAACAAGACCATGTCAGGATTGTTCGCCGAAACACTGCATGCTATGTTTTAAGAATATATTTACCATATACAACACCTATCAATCATCATGTTATATCAATCATTAGTTTCTCATTTCTCTTGGAAAGTAACAGATGCCCTCCTGTTTTTTTAAACTTACCATCACTGGAATCTGATTGGTTGATATCAGGTCGGAGGAGGCAGGCACTCGGTTGCTCTCCTGGACTCTCTTGCGCTTTCGTCGATTGGTGGAGGCGTCTGTCCCTACTGGAGACACAATGGTTTTTACTTCACAATGTGGCTTTCAAGCACAGAGCTCTACTTATTTAGTAACACAAGGAACTTAAACACCTACCTGTGTTACAAGCTTGGCTACAGATTTCTGCAAAAGGTCTATGTGTGAGAGAGAGAGAGAGAGAGAAAAAAAGCAATTACAATATAAAAACAATAGGGTAATTTGCATAAGACTGCTTTTCAGACTGCACTTATTTCATACCTAAAAGTGTGCATGATATAGGTCTTTGCCTCCATTCTTTCATCATAGCTTAACTGCTTCAACGTCAACATAGTGTTCACTATTTCATATTATTATTTACATTTGCTGCTGTGGAAGATTTATTCTTTGACATTGCACAGGTTGGATTTAAATCCAAAGCATAAATAAACCATAATAAGCTTAACTACAAAGAAGCGAAACCCTAAATTCCCACTGAAATATACAACGTGGTGACAGCGAACAGGCTGCTGAATATTCAGGTATCTCAACACTCACTGTAGCTGGCTCCTGATGTTGAATGTTATTCTATCTGTGGCTTGAAGGATTTTTTCCAGGCACACGATGTCGTAGGTGTTGGGGTTTCGGAAGGGGATATCGTCTGGAAGGCCACTAACTTCGACAGACTCTGGACTGCCACGGATTAGCTTGTACGGGACCACAACGGAGCGGTCTAAGCCCAGAGCCTCACCTGAACACACAACACGTCCATATGATGAAAAACACACAAGCTTTTTGATCACCTGCAAAGCGCTAACACAAGGACAAAAAAAAGCTACATTCTGGTTGTTTTTCCTGACAGTTCTACTAAAAAATAAATATGAAATATACACGTTCCTTTTTACTTTTACTTATTACTGTGGGAAAGAGAACAGCCTGAGGAAAAATAATGGGATGAATATATAAAGCTAATTATTCTAATGACAATCTGTGCCGCTGCAAAAACTATGTGCATTTTGGTTTTGATACCAGGCCTTTTTTTTTTACTTTTTTATAGTGTGATACTGCACATTAATGTTCATTTAAGTGATTCCGGGAAGCTAACAGTAGCTAATAATCACATGTAAATGAGTACAGAAGGGCAACGACACGAATACTCTAATGCAAACATACAGCAACATTTAATTCTGATGTTGAATTACATTTCAACCATTTCAAACACAGCAACACATATGAGGTAGGGCTGTCAAAATTGGCGCCCAAATATTCCTTCATAAAAACACACAGGTTTGTTTAAAATATATTTCAAATAATATTTTTATCCCCCACAATTGAAAATTCCATTTCATATTTGAATGTATTTTTTTATACAATTAAAATATATTTGTATTCATAATACTTAAAGACAAATCTGTTTGTACAAGTGGTTGCATAAGGCCCATTGTTCCTGGTCTTAAAGCAACACTAGAGAACTTTTTGTAACTTAAAATAATGTTTCCAAAATTGTTTCAGTGGTTCATCAACTCGTAAAAGGGTGAACGGAACTCTGCATTCGCGGCTCTCTTCCGGCTATAACCGCACTGTGCAAGATTGCCAGATCGGGTTGCGGATCAGTAGTTCCAATGAGACATAATGGGACAATTACGCCTCCAACCTGTAGGGGGGACCGAAGCGGGAAAAGGTCTCTTGTGTTGCTTTAACAACGTAATGGAAGCTGCTCAAATTCTACTAAAGTTGATTTGTCACACAAGAAGTCTAGTTACCGTATTTTTTGTTAAACAACTCCTTGACTTGCTCTCGAAGGACTACTTTCTCCCCCATGCGGTTAAGATCATCATCATCTGTCAGGTAAAGAGAATTTATTTAACTAACAACTTTTTAAATAAAGTTCCTGATGAAGCAGCAACAGTAAGACAGGTTTTACTCACCACTTATCGAGGCGTAGGCCTTCTTTAGTAAAGTGACGCGTCGAGGTGCTGATAAAAATGGTAAACTCAATTTTATTATCAATATCACGCGACATTCATATTCGTTTGCAGTGCTACATGATGGTTATTTGATCAGAATGTTTGTGGTAAAACCAAATTCTGTTCTTACCTGGTTTAGGAATGAGTCCTTGAAAAGGTCTGCGAAGAACAAAGTGATATGAGCTCGAGTCATGTTCAAGGTTGAACAGATGTTTCAAAATGTTTTGTTATAATTTAAACTTGAAGGTATTTATTAGATTTTAATTTTGAAATGTATTGTATTTAACCAGGAAAAGCCTCATCGAGATAAAAAATCTCCTATACAAGAGTGCCCTGGCCAATACACACACACTCTCTCTCTCTCTCTCTCTCTCTCTCTCTCTCTCTCTCCTGGAACTGTGTTTATTTGAAGATACAGACTCGATCACAATGCCCTGAAACGTAATAATAGATGAAAGGTTCTGAGGCTTTTTCTTTGAGTTTGTAAACATCATGAGTTTTGCTTTGTCAGTATTCAAAATCAATTTCAACTCATGAAAGGTGTGTTGACCAGTATCAAAAGCCTTTTGTAACTAACAAAGAACACTGTGTAATATGTCATTTAATTATGTGTTAATCAAGCAACTGTATTATCATGGCAGGCCATAATATCCCAGCTGAGGGGTATTATTGGGACCACAGGTTTACGGGGAGAGACAGAAAGTGGTGTTTAAGCGATGAGCCGATTCCCACCTGGTGATGGTAAAACTGATTTTGTCAGCGACAGCCAGGATCCTCTCCAGGTTCTGGGAGCCGAAGGTGCAGGGCTTCCTGAAGGGGATGCCGGGGGGAAGGCCCTCGATGATGACCGAGTCCGGGTTGTTCTTGATCCTCTTGTAAGGCACTTGGACGGGGTACTTGATGCCCAGTGCCTCCCCATACTTCCTGTTGAACAGATCTTGGACCTGCTCTCGCAGCGTGTTGGCCAGGTCGATCCGGGACAGTTTGGACTCCAGGCACTCTGGAGACAGAAGACACCTTTGAAATTTAATCTTGTTAAAATCTCCATTCCAACAAGCTTCATTTATTTAGAGTCTGCTGTAGTTATTCAATCTTTCACACTGTTGAGTTTTTAAAGTGGGGCTCATAAACATCAAAACCCAATGGCCAATGTTTAATTAATATACTGCATCAAATATTTTGCTTCAAAGTGGTGACTGAAGGTGAACCCAAACGTACCTGAGAATCCAGGTCTCTTAGACATAGCTGCAGTATCCTCTGTTACTGGTGTTGCATCCTTGGCGTCCAGCTCTTTGGGAAAAAACAAACATTTAAAAGGTTAAACTTTGGTCGCCTCCTAAGATTTACTGGAAAAACAACAAACGTTAGGAGCTGTTCCTTGTTCCAGAAGCTGAGCTTTGTCACAAATAAAAAGGTAGAGATATTTGCAGAAATCCTTGCATCAACTTTCTTTTTTCCCTTGGAAGAGCTGTTTTTAAAAATAGCGCATGAACTGGATTTAACCTCATAATTTCAAGCATGCAGAGGACAGAGCAAATAGCATCTTAAATGTGCATTATGAGCTTTCCAGATGGTGGAATATTCTGCACACAGCCTTCCTGCTGTCTGCTAAGATGCTTCTTTATCTTCAGCGCTTTCAATATTACAATATGTGGAATTAAAGCCTGACCGAAAGGATTTTTAAGGCCGATACAGATATTTTGTTATTAAAAAATCAGATATTACAAAATATATTTAAAAAAATAAAATTCAGAAATGCGTAACAAAACATAAAGAGATTTCCCTTACATTAATTATTTGTAGTTATTTATGAGTTGTCATTAAAATAACAAAACAGAGGAACATCAAAATATATTAAAGTTCTGATAAATAATATTTATAAAAATACAAACTTAAGATACGAAACTTAGAATCCTTTGAACAAAAACACAATAAAAAAAAAGTATCAGTGTTGCCAACAGGGACATTGTAGAGCGCCCTCTGGTGGCCAAACTATGCAACGCCAACACTCATAACATGGTAGACCGTATTAGACCATTTAAATATTAATTTATCAGAATCATTTACTTGTCATTGTAAATGATTCTGATGATTGAATATAAAAAAATATATATAAATGCTAATACTGATAGCTCGGGAAATGCCTAATATCGGCCCACCGATATATCGGAGGAATGGCAACATCATTTTAAAATGTATACTGCATGTACAGTAGAAAAATGAAACATTTTGCTTTGCTTGTGAGCAGAAGGGTAATGATTAAGAAGACCCCGGGATTAGTGTAAAGGGTGATCTATGCACAGCTTTTTGATCTCTCCAAAAAAAAAAAAAAACTCAAAAAGAGCAAGCAACTGCATTGTGCAATTTTATATCCAGAACAAATACTTCACTGTGGTTGCTACTGAAAAAAATTGCATGACCTAAATCACTGATGAAGGCAATATAATAAACATAAATAAATAACTACATATGAAATATGCACGACCATGCACAAAGTGGCTTTATTTTGTCATTGGGGCTTTAAGGTTAACTTCTCATTATTGCACAGGGTGAGGGAATAACATGGCTCCCTGGATTTGTTGTTATGGTATTTTTGTGCACTATTCTCTGAACAAAACCTAAGTTCTAACTTGCCAAAAATGTTATTTAGTTATTCAGTTATTTACATTTAAATACATCATTTATACAAGCCTAACATAACACAAGTATAAGGCGGACATACCTGAATCACAGATGGGCATTGAAGGCATCTCTTGTTTTACTTGCTCACTTAAAAGCTCAGGCCTGGAGACAAACAAAAAGATTATTTACAATATTTACAAAGTAGTGAGCAAATCCCTAAATTAAATAGTCAATTCTTTGTCTAACACCTTGTTAAATGGTTAATACGAAGGTAATGGCTAATGATAAAGTGGCGTTAATACAGGATGTAATTTGCACTGAAGTGATATACAGTATACTACAACACGTCACTTGTACATTACTGTGCTTGCTCTCACCTTTTGATGACAAACTGAATCTGACTGCTAGCAGCTAAGATCTTGCGCAGTTTGGCCGCTCCAAAACAGTTAGGTCTTCGGAGGGAGATTCCCTCTGGCATCCCAGTGACGTACAGCTCGTCTGGGTACATCTGGAACTTGGAGTAGGGCACCTTGGCTGGTTCAGGCAGGCCCAGAGCATCAGCTGAAGAAGAGGAGATAAAAGCTCACTAGTTGCTAGTTTGCTACACAAGTACTGTCTTAACAAGCAAATTATTTTTATATATATTTATTTGGCAGTCACATGGTTTAGAGGCTCCACTGCTCACAGTATGATGTTCAACATACAGTAACTAAAACACTACAAACTGCTCCATAATACCAACGCTCGGTTGGTACCCCTTTGCTTAAACTCGTCTGACATGAAATTGCGATTCATTTTTTTCATCCCCTCTAATTTGACCCCACACTTAACAGACTAATTCTGATGTGTTAAATAATTTAAAAAACTAAAATGTTACAATATTAATATTTGAATAGACTATAAAAGCTTGACTTTTCATGTGCTGAACACTGATAAAGGGTGTGTACATGAAGGAGGAGATTAAAGCCTTACTGCAAAAATAAATAAATAAATGGCGTGACATAACTTCCTACTTTTATATGAATCATTGACAGTAAATTACCTTTTGAGAGCAACACAGATATACTGCCTGTAAAAGGCAGTATATGAGACAACAGAGACTTTTCTTTTTGAGGAAGATGAAATCATTCAGCGTGTGCAGGACTCTGATGACTTTATTTTACCAGTGTTTTACTGACTCTGTCCTGACATTTTGTATTGTGGTGTGGTACAGTGGTCTTTCAATGACCAACAAGCGTAAGCTAACAAAGCCGGGAAACGTAGCATCTAAGGTGGTTGGGGTACAGCTACCACAGCCGCAACACATTTATGATAAACGGGTCAGGGGTAAGGCTAACCAGATTTTAAACTGCCATGATCACCCACTCTTTGGGGAGTTTAATCTGCTCCACTCAGGTTGCCGTTTTAGGCTACCTATGTTAAGAACTAGACGTGCCAGGAATTCTTATATTCCTGTGGCTATTAGGAACCTGAATTCACTTGAGTGACATCTTATGAAATCTTTATATAGTATATGTTTATTTATTAATTTATTCCTGTTATTGTTCATTATGACATACTGACTTGTGGACTGTCCGATTGGATTCTGTCCCTTCTGATTGGTTTTGGGGGAAAGAGTGTCTCCATTGATGTGTTGAGGTGTGTCCTGTGTTTACATCTGGTGCTTTTTTCTGTGTATGTTTTTTTTTTTAGATATCCTGTTGCACACTAAATTTAGGATAAATAAAGTACTAAATGAGGGTTAACTTCTGCCACTACAGGTAGCTTACCGTACTTAATGTCGAAAAGGCTCTCCACTTGTCTCCGTAGCTGAAGAATCATTTCACCAATGTCCTCCACCAAACTCCCTGCTAAATGAGTCAAAAATATGAAAAACATTTACACCAACAGCATTAAAAGAGAATTATCACATGAGGGCAGCACAGTTAGTGCCACCTGTGAACATTACTACTTCTCCCCTTGATAAATTCCTCCTGCCCTACACTAACCTGGTAATTAAAAACTGACTGTGTGGTGTATTAATCACAAATGGACATCGGAAGAATGGTAAAGGTGTAAAAATGGGGCTAAAATACTAAATAATTTTAAGATGAATGTGACTAAAAGCCACAAATTGAACTGTGCTGCACCTGAAGTAAATGCATATAATATCAGTTTGGCCATAAATACAAGTTCAAAATTGCAGTCTAAGCAAGATTGTAGAAGAAAAAAAAAAAAAAGATATTTAAAAATTATGAAAATAACATTCATATTGTTTAGTTAGTTAGAGCTATCTTTGGAGTATCTGTAGGGGGGTTGTGTAGGGGCCTTTCTGGGTCAAAGGTCTGCAACTGATTTATTTAATTCCAGTCTGCTTCTCCAACAAGATAATATTTTGCACACGGTGCATTGGATTCAGCAAAACTGAATACTGAATAAGTGAATACCTTCAGAGGACCTTCTGATGCTCTGGGAGGCCGCACTGGGTGACACAGCTTCAGCTGCAAGATGAAAGAAAAACATGAGGAGGGAGAACATACAGCTTCTTTAAAGAAAGACAAACTTAAATATATGATATATTATCCAGGTAAAAAGGTGAAAGACAAAACTAAAGGTTTCAATATCTTAATGGTTAACTGATAACTGAGCTAAAAAAACATTTTCATTGACTTTACTGCACAAGAGTCAGTTTGAATTAACAGTGTGACAAGTGGGGTTTGGTAATACTTTGACTAAAGCATTCCTAAGTGATTTTTGCAGTAAAGCCGCCTACACATGGTCTGCAGCAAAAATGTGAGTTAGGGTCACAGAGCAGAGGCGAAGCCCGGCGCAGGTACACGTTCTGGAATCAGTTGCACCTTGAATGGTCAGCGACAACAAGATCAAAGTTAAAATAATGTAAACTTTAAGCACAGCAGGTGCACGACGCCAGGCGTAGCGCTGCGCCTAGTTGTGCGGCACCGCACTCCACCGGTTTTACTGCGGATCATGTGTAGGTGGCTTAATTATTACATTTGCGAAACTGTTTATTAAAAGCTCATGTCTATTTGTATATACTGGACAAAATAACAGAAGCAAGTTACACTATACAGCTTCAGTAGTTCATTACTGGACATCTTTTAGTGGGATTCATCATGATCATATTGAATAGTTGTTTTGCAAAGTTGCAAATTTACTTTTAATGTAATCAAACAAAGAGAAATGCCCTAAATCAATATGAGAGTACATTTCCTTGTTTATGAATGAAGCCTACACGAGTACTGTGTGTGTTTGACCAATCAGTGACGGTCATCCCTGCAAACCCCACCCCGAAAGTCTTTGTACTTTCGGAAAGTACTACCTCCCCGAGCAGATACTTTTTGGGGTGTAAAATGTGCAAGGAAAATGTCTCTGGAACTTAATCTAGACCCTGGTCCCTGTGGTCAAAATGCAATGAGTTCCTCAGAAGGTTGCATGTAAATTCCTGGGTAAAGTTCCTGCGGTGGAAAAGGGGCTTTAGATAGTTGGTCAGTCCACAGCGACCAACACGGGAGAAGCATGATGCAGGAGTTCTTCTGTGTGAAACCTCTAGTACCGTATGCAAATCTAGGCAAAATCTATTTTACTTGACTACATGATGCAAAACAGCAACAAATGAATACTTAAATAAAAGGAGTATGTAACAGCAAATCATTCTAAATGTGACATTTGCTGCACTTACCTTTATTTTCTCTCCTTTAGTGGTCATTTGTGAAAGAAAAGAAAACTTAAACAAAGCACAATCAAATCAACAAAATAAAAACAAAACGCCTCCTGAATGCATAAGGCTCAAGATCACATTGAGTAGACTCTTCATTCTCTGTAGCATTGTTACAGCACTACAATCAAACTGCCTCATTTATATGTTAATTTAGGTTTACAAAAAACACTTTCACATTTACATTTTCATTTATAGTGCAGGGATTTCAGACTCATTTTCTAATTAAGAGTTTTATACACATACTTGTGAAGTATCCCAACAACCCAATGACTTTCCTTTCACCATTATGGAATGCATGTTTTGCACAGTACACCTTAAAAGGGGCAGTTTACCAAAATCAGATCAAAGACTTCTGCAGCCACCCCAATATAGTGAAGTTGAATAGAATATTGGTTGTGGTGTTTACAGCATTGATAGTAATCTCAGTGACAGCTGAATCTTAAAACCTAGACAAATAAAATGAAAAGTATCTGCTTGGCTAGATACCAGTAGAGATAGCTAAGACAATATGTTTGTAATTTGGGTGAAAAATAAATAAATAAATCACTGCAAACCATGTTTAATAACACTTGATAAATGAGGCTGGTGTGGTTGAGAAAGAGTGAGCAGTCTACTCAAATGTCTTGTTAACCTTACTCTAGTGAATCTTTGTTTTAAAGACGAACAGTTCCATGTTAGACAGGGGTAGGATTTGGGAGAATAGAAAGGATTTTTAAGGAGCAGTTCTGTCTCTCTAATACATTAACTATTTTGAATTATACTGGGCAGTAGGACTACAGGAAAATGTAACTCAAAATCTGTTAATATGCACAATGCATCAGTCTTAACTTAAAGGGCAAAATGACCAAAAGACAAAAGTTTCAGATTACTAAACTTACATAATGACAAAGGTCATTCAGAGACTCAAAGTAAAAGTCAGAGTCAGAGTCAAACAGCTGCAGCTGATACATGGTGCCTTTCACAGATGAGAGCTAGTATTTGTAAGACTGGGAGAAGAGACAAGCTACAGTAGGCCAAGAGTTAGGGAGTAGGGATTCTTTGGGTTGGGGTTGTAACTACTAGTGGCTGGAGCAGTTGGTCATGGGGAAGTGGCAGAGTGGAAGATAAAAGTATCTGAGAAAAGTGTTTTCATACGTGTGGCAGCTTTTTTTTAGCTCCCTAATAAACAGCCAACAGTGTGGGGTGGCAGTGGTGGGTGCTGGGTGGCACCACGGTGGCTGTAGGGGCTGTGGATGGAGCTGTCATTCCAGGGGCTGCGGTGAGAAGGAGGTAGATGAAATGGAGGTGGGGGCTGATGGGGCTGAGGTTACCTGCGTGGTTTTCCATTTGGTGATGGGGAGCAGAGGAAGCAGAGGATGCAGAGGGAGCAGAGGGCGAGGCTGTGGCTGGACACGCTGCAACAGCGACCGGCTCGGCCACAGACTCGCTGGGCTCCTCCCCACTTGTACCAGCATCTGAGGAAGACAAAGTTTTTCACTATAAACAGGAAATATCTGGTTGCTGATATTTCCTGTGACATTTTGATATATATTTTAGCTAGTAATTATGACACAGAACCAACCCAGTGTTGTTTAATTGACTGTGTGGAAGATAAAAAATACAATAAGTCCAACGTATGCCATTGTAAAATTTGAGGAAGGATATCGGGGAAGTTAACCAAGCTCCCACCGATGGGATATAAACTGCAACTGTGGCTCTCAGCAGAAGTCTAATACACCATATTAAAGTCTTGCAGAGGACATTACATGTTTACATTTTGGACTAGTGGCACTGTATTACACACCTGTGATATGTCCGTGATAATCTATGTAAACTACAGTACATCTCTGGATATTGTGTTTATAATTTAAGTGAACAATTTTTACAACTAATAGCTGCACACCTAAGTGCACACCTACCTGGCACTGTTACTTGAATGATTTCCCCATCTGGAGGCTCTGTTTTAATCCTTTTCAAAGGAATGCAATCTCCTGAAGGACCTGCAGGGATTGAACAGTTTATTCTGCATGAGTTCCTATCAGTGTTTGGCACTGTGTTTTATGGCTGTGTTAAACACATTTAAGTAGGTAATAGAATGTGTTTGAACTGAATGGACTGTAAAACATGATGGGACATTTTTTTGAGAGACTTCCAAGGACCGTTAACATTGCTTTAACTCTTTTAATTTGATACTTGGGGCTTGAATCTTTTGTTACTTCAGACAAAAATCTTAAGAAAAAGTTTTAATAATGCAGAAATGCTATTATTTGCACATACCTGCTTCACAGTCAGCCAAGGGACTCACGCATGCACTTGCTGATCTGTGAGATTAAATGAAACACACTCAGGTGACTACTAGTGATAGCCAAATGAAGCTTTGTGAAGCAGTGTCTTTATTTTCTGAGCCTGCTAGACGGCGCTCTCTGTTCAACAAAGGGGTAAAAATTCACTAATTTGCAATGCCTTAGGTCTTTTAAAACCAAGAGCACAATCTAGTGGGCTCAGAAAATAAAGACACCGCTTCACAAAGCTTCATTTGGCCATCAATAGTGACTATCAAATTACAAAACTGATTCATTAAAAATACATACAGAATTGCTCATGGGCCCAACACTGGCTACTTACTGTATGAAGACACTTAGGATTAATGAGAGTTGTGAAATTGTGCATATTTGGCTTAAATTTCCATCTAAAAAACAAGTAAACTAAGCACCCCAAATTTCCCGTAACGTAACTCTAACCTTAACTCTATCCCTATCCTAACCTTAACCACTAGAGGTCAAATGCGTAACCCCAACCAAGCGAGTTGCTTTGTGGAATGGGTCTTGTGTGGCCATAGTGAAATTTGGGACACTAAACTGCACATATGTATGTAAACTAAAAAAAAAGCTAGTGGTGTCACGGTAGAATGATTAATTTAATAAAACAGTATATTTAAACTGTTTAATTCAGTCCACACTATGAATAATGTCGGTATTAAATGCAATATAATTTGGCCCATGCAGCTTACTTATGTTTCCACATTATAAACAAAGTCTGCAGGGTAATGCTTAATTTGAGTGTGGGCTGTGCTCTGACCTGCTGCTGTGAGGATTGCTGACCAGCTCGGCTGTGGTGGGCGGGATACTCAGATTGTCAAGGAAGCCGTCTTCAGGCATGGAGCCCAGGTCATGCTTGCCCTCCTCTCTTGCAATCTTGCCAGCAGCTTCAACAAACAAGACAGAGAAGATAAACAAACACTGCATCCCATTAGCAAAGAACATCTGTGGGGTGTAAATATATAAATAAAGATGTGACAGAGACATTTTCTGTTAGCCAGTTACTGTAATTCATTGTAAAGATTCTGATGGATTTTGTTCAGCTAAATACCTGGCTCAAGCACACATAGAATCTACGAAAAATAATTACATTTTGCCCAAAGTTCCCTTTGCAAAGATGTTGGTCATTTTTCATTTAAATGAAAATGCAAGCTACACTTAGGCAATGAGGCAAATTGAGGAAAATTGTCTCAAAAGAATGCACTTCTTTCAGCTACATAATTAACTGGAAACTGAGGGTTATATCCTGCAATATAGACACAGTGTATGCTACTTATATGATGAATTTAGCCTGTGAAAATATACTAAACAAAATTATACATGCAACCCTTTTGTTTTTACCCCCATTTTTCATGAGCTGAACTCAAAGATCAAAGACTTTTCTATGTACGCAAAAGGCTTATTTCTCTCAAATATTATTCACAAATCTGTCTGTGGCATATCAAGGTGCTGATTAGACAACATGACAATCGTACTGTGGTGGTGTTAGGGTTAGGGTTCATCCGTGAAGAGAACACCTTTCCAAAGTACCAGACGCCATCAAATGTTAACATTTGCCCACTCAAGTCGGTTACAATGACGAACTGCAGTCAGGTCTAGGTCTAGGTCGAGTTTGAGAGGGAGAGAGAGAGAAGGGGGGAACCCTAACCCTAACCCAAGCACCAGATACTGACTGTAAGCCTTTGTGTACATAGAAAAAGTCTTTGAGTTCAGCTCATGAAAAATGGGGGCAAAAACAAAAGTGCTGAGTTTAAAATTTTGTTCAGTATATGAAGGCATAACATTTAGTCTAGAAAAGGTTGGTAAACTATAATGACATCTCTCCTCCTAGCTTGATGCCACGATTGCACCAAACAGAAACCTTGCAATTCTACAAAGACTGGAACATTTTCAATTATAATTAGAGACAGTGGCATGATAAGTCATTACGAGAAAGATCAGCAGTGGTTCATTAATAAATCCATAACCAAATCACAGCTCATATGCATGAGAAAATGGTATTGAAACAAAAACAATATTAATCACACTCTTACCAGTGAAAATCCTTTCATCAAACATTCTGGAATAGAAAAAAGAAAAATGGGCCGTTAGTCACAGAGATCAAAGAGTGCTCTCGGGGCAAAACTCATGATGCAAACACTGTGCAGCACATGTGAAGGCACACATCATTAACTCCTTTTTAAATACATTAACTGCTCATTAAACAATCAAGTAAATGAGTCATTTCTTTGTTATCACTGACTTTCTCAGACAAAAAATAATGCTGTGGATGTGAACTATACTTCTTGAGTGCTTCCCCCTCCTCCCGCCACATGCTACTGCTCTGTCTGCAACCAAGACAACTCTCTCCTGCTGTGATCATAATTAATCTTTAGACACAACTATTTCTTTAAGTCGTGTTTATTTGGATCTATTTGTAAAACTGTTTGAGATTAAGATTTAACTTGTGACACTGAGGCAAAAAGGGTGAAGAAGACTACTGGTTATGAGTACTACTTTCCTCTATAATTAATAAAGTACCTGATTAATTAAAGCCTATTAAACCTAATTTCATGTTGGGGTCACTGAACAAGACCAATACAACTGTCCACAGCCATTATGCAAAGCTCATAACGCCACAGAACCACACACTGAGAAACAACATTGCTGTTGTCAGTTCTTTGTCACTAGAGGGGTAGTCATTATGTTTCGCATTCCACTTCCGGGATTGCTCCAGTGCTGCAAGAAATTAAACCGGATACATGTATTTTCCGTTTCCTTTTGTTTTGTTTGTGTTGGAATTTTAAATTTGGTGGATTTATAAGGAATATGGTTAACTGCTCTTTTCCGATCTCTGCATGGTGAATTGAGACACCTAGCTAGACTATCTGTCCAATCTGAGTTTTCTCTCACACAACTATTTTACAGCGGCTCTGTGACTTTAGCACTGCCTATGACGGTAACCAGACCCAAAGCGAGACTACTAGTGGGGTAAATAAGTTTGATCTCAGGGTGGCATTAAACTGGGCCTACAATAATACCTTTATACGTAACTTTTTAGTGTGTAGAATACTAAGCTATTGAATTAATTCATTCATTATTAACAAAAGCCAGCAAGTGTTGATCTATTGGTCTATCATTTTGAAATTGAACTGTTCATAACATGGATTTAAAATGAGGTTGTTGCATGCGATATTATCTGAGCATAATTAATAGAAGGCTGCAGCTTTAAATGAGAATAAAGTTTTGGTTCCAGTTAGAGCAGACAACCATTTTGATTAACTGTCATTTAGTTTACAAATAGACATAGTCTGTTAACAAAGAGCCTGCCAAAAAAAAGCATCAGGGCCTGCATCTGGAACATTTCTCACTGACAATGGGAATGTGATGTAATTCTGAATCAATCACATTTTCAATCCTTCCTAATTCTATTAACACTAATGAGCTGCCTGCAGGATTGGTAAAAAGATGTGTTATTTCAAACAAGGCATGGTGGCTCATTGAAATTGGCTTCTAAATGGATGGAAGAACACCTGTAAACGCAATATGTTGGTAAGGGAGTCACTTGGGACATAAACGGAAATGGTAGTGTGCGGAAGAAACGGACATTAAACAGACAGATGGTATAGGCTGGCTTCCTTGGTGGCTGCTTATTAAAAATCTCTTCAAAATAAAAGAGGCATGGCGTTCCATACTGTACTTTTGTGGACGATAATTAAGTGCCAAGTGGGTAAACTAGGATTGGCACTCAGTGACTAAATAAGACTTAATTAGACACATACATTTCAATTTATGTCTTCTCAAAAAGGTACAGCATGCTAATAAACATTCAGAATAGAATAGTACATCTGTTTATTTATTATTTTTTTCTTACTTTTATCATTCGATATTGTAATTTTGTTAGTGGTGTATTGTTGTTTTAAATCTGTGGTTTTATTTGTTGTGAAGCACTTTGGTTCACTTATCGGTCGTTGTAAAGTGCTATATAAATAAAATACATTTACATTTACATTTACATTTTTACATCTGATTGTAAAGGGACAGTTTACCCCAAAATCAAAAATACATATTTTTCTTCTTACCTGTAGTGACATTTTTCAATCAAGGCTCAAAGCAACAACAAAAAAATGGCAACCGTATCAACGCACAGAAGGAAGTACTCACGAACAAGAGGCTTGTGCTCAGATGTAAACAATAATGGCGTCTCCTTCAGCTGAGCTGTAGCCTCAGGTGAGGTAGCAGTATCCATCAGCTACAGTAACCAGCTCAGCCAAAGAGCAGAAGCCTCTCGTCCATGAGTACGCTCCCTTCTGTACGGTGATACGGTTGCCGGGTGTAGTTATGTAGTTAAGAAACTAGAGGCAAACTACTCACAACCAGGTCTGTGGATTATCTTGATATACTTTTATAATTAAAGATATGACAGATGTTTGGCTTTAAGAGAGAGTAGCTCATTTAAAAAAAAAAAAAAGATTTCCTAGGTCCTGGGAATGACCTATTGGAATTCTTAATTTAGGTGGTGTTTCCCTTTGAGGTATTAGTTACCGTTTGACAATGAAGCGGATTCCATGGCGCTCGTCCAGGATGCGTTTGAGCTTGGGAACTCCATAGGTGCAGGGTCTCTTGAAGGGGATCTGGTCAGGAATGCCAATGATCTCCACGGCCCCTGGGTCACAGGCTATTTTGCGGTAGGGGACAGGCACCATGTGATCTAGACCTAGGGCCTCAGCTGGAGGTAAAACACAATAAGCAACCAGGATTTCTAGAAAAGCAATGTGATGCTACTAGGAATATCAATTAGATATTTTAAGATATAAGTAATAGTGGTTTATTCATTTTTATTAATTTGCTAATCTACAAACCTTAAGAAAAGTCAGCCTCCAGTGGAATAAACAGAAGTGGAGATAATTCCAGCTAAATGACAAATTAAACTTTAAAGGGAATGATCATCGGTGCTGTTGGCTTGGAAAATTCTGGAAACAGATCCCATGAGCAGTAATGTTCCCTTAATTTGTAGAGACTGCTTGTAGACGCAAAGTAACCACTGAATAACAAGTAGTATACTGCAGTCGGATTGCTTGCAAGAATCTTTTGAATACTTTCAAATAAGTGACAAACCATGCAAATATTTCAAGTAGTGAACTTGTAATCAGCTGTATTTTTCCCTCTGGCTCAGGCTTCACACATTTTTGTAGGTATTAACAGTGTCCTGTGGTTACAAATACATGTCTTGTGTATCACTGAGGAAAAGATGATCAAACCAAAACACTGACCCCAATCCATCAACATCCATAGACACACGCGGAATCATCACTGTGCATGAACAATTTACTTGAGGAGGCAGGGATACCTTTGACAATTGCTGCCTGTATGTTATGCAGACGCCTATACATAATCAAAAGAGCAGAGAGAGAGCCTTTCCTTACCGTATCTGCTGTTGAACAAGATCTGAACACACTCTCTTAACGTGTTGATGTCTTCAGTTTCCCGAATGAAAGAATCCCATTTTTCTGCAAGAGAAGTAGAAGAAACAACTCCGGTCAATGCTTTACGTAAAATGAAACAGAAACACGCTTCTTTTAATAAAGCGCCCATATTATGCTAATTTTCAGGTTTATAATTGTATTTTGAGGTTGTACCAAAATAGGTTTACATGGTTTCATTTTCAAAAAAACATATTTTTGTTGTACTGCACATTGCTGCAGATCCTGTTTTCACCCTGTGTTTAGGTCTCTGAGAGAGACATCTCACTTCTATACTATGATAACATCAGCTAGATAACTCTTTTTCCAACTTTGGTCATTCCAAGGCAGGATTAGCTGGGAGACTTCTTCTAAACGAGGGGCACTTGTGGAATACCTGCAGAACAGGGACATGGAAGTAGTTCTTTTGTAGATTAGAACTAGTGTGTGTTGTAGCAATGTTTTGCCATTGAGAACGAGCTAGCATGCTAGCGCTCGCATGGGCTATGGTTAGCCACCTGGTCTCGGCTAGCTACGTAGAAAGCCGTGCAGATGTTGAACAGCTCACCCGGAGACTGAAGGCAGAGGACATTCAGAAACCTGTATCTCACTTAAAACAGCACTGATGTTTTTTTCCCCAAGTTTGTATGCGTGTGGAAGCACCAGAGACACAAAATAACACCCAAACAAAACAAAAGTGATTTTTTTCATAATATGGTCCCTTTAAAGTTTATTGGAGCTTTAACATGCAAATGAGCTGTTTTCATATGTCAAAGACCTAAAATGTATCTTTTCCATCTACTCAATGTCAACTTGGGAAATAAGTGCAATCTTCCTATAGGATAACTCTTGACGTCTTAGTAGTTTAGCCCTTAGTGGTTCAGGTTTAGTATAATTTAGCATTTGTTAATTAACAGTAAACAACGCTTGGTTACTGTATGAGCCTGCAAATACAAGCAGGGCACAGGACAACATAGGGAAAGAGGGAAAACTAAAAAACTGGGATAGGAGATTTCAAGGCAAGGTAAGGAAAGGCAGCACATTTTAGCAACAGGGCAATTCAAAGTGCATTACATAAAAACAATTTAAAAAAATAAAAACAGATAAAACACAAGAATGAAAGAACAAAAAATGTCTCCTATCATTATTTAGAATATTCTTTTCTGACAACATTTAATAGCCTGACTGATACTAATTCTTATGGCTAATTCTGCAATCTAGAAAATAAGAAATCCTACATTCTTTTTTGATGAAGATTCCTTAAATTTAATTATTAAGAACTGTGATAAGTTCATACTAAATTATAATACTGCTCTACATGTACATATAGTTAAAGACACCATATAACACTGACAATCTGTCACATTTTAGACTATCTGGATCTCAAATCTCAAGGTACACTTTTGAAAGGAACTGATCCATATTTTGTCTTTCTTACTGAGAGATAGATTACAATGTTGATACCCCTCTCATGTCTGTAAATAGAAAGCTGTCCAAAGGGCACAAAATCCTCCTGCAAGCTAAAGTCCACAAATGTAGCACTTTAGTTTTTGTACAGAATAAAATTACAAGATAACGTGTTAATGGTTGCAAGCACTGAACCACTGACATTTAACCTTGAAGCTTATTAAAAGGAAAGCTAAGGGAAATATTTGGAATTATAGGGATTGTGCAGTTAAAATCTTTGACATCTTTAAATATGACTGAAATGCTGCTCTTTAGTGATAACTTTCAAAGCAAGGACAAAATAATCTGTCAATCAATTTATCTCACTTAGTTATTCATCTAAATATACAAATGTTGTTTGATGGGGGTGAACTTGCTCAGTCTGTCTAACTTGTCTGTAAAGAATGCATTCGAAATTAGGCCAACTGCCTACAGTTTATCTTCTAGGTAATATGTTCATCCTTACCTGATTTTTCATGCACTATGGAGAAGAGTAGCCTCTTGGAGATGTGGATGCCAGGAGGGCTCTGACCCTGCTCACCAGGTAGTCTTGTTATCTCGTCTGAAAGGGCAAGACAAATTAGATCTAGTCAGTTCAATTCAATCCCCAGATCGTTACTAGGCTAAATGATCTAAACAACTGTCAAAATGCAAAAGCACAAGGATAAAGAATGAAATCATTCTGAGTGGGTCTTGTTTGCAGTGCTTTCTACATTTCTACATTAGTCCACCTGACTACTGGTGGCTGTGAGTTGAGTGAGTCATTTAAAAATATGAGTATAACAGGAAAATGTGCTATAAAAGTGAAGCTCTGCTTTGAATGAAATAATGAGCGTTATAATAATCAGACTTTAAAGCACACTGAAAATGAACCACTTTTCTAGGCACACATAGCATGAAGCGCTATTATATAAAGATTTTACTTTTCATTACCAAAATGATCATAGTTGTGAATGCTGTATGAATCTTGAATGTTGCCACTATTTATAAAAGCAATCTTTTCAAAAGCACCTGATAAAGAGTGAGTGTTCCGCTTGCAGTCAAGCTCTGGCTGCTTTACAATAACAAGTATTCACTGTTAATGCTGTGATTGTCATACACCCACCCAAAATCATATTCCACTGTTAAAACCCACAACTCCACACATTGTTTCTTTTATATTATTTTTTGGGCTTTTCAGGCTTTATTTGATATGACAGCTAGAGAAAGGGAGAAGACATGCAGGAAATCATCACAGGTTGGATTCGAACCCTGAACCTCTGCATCAAGGCATAAGTCTCCTTGTATTTGTGTGCCTGCGCTATCCACTGAGCCAATCCGGTCAGCACACCTGTACATCTTACCATTGTTTGCACAGTCCTTGACAGACGTGCTTATCTTGTCCGTCCCTGTTGTCCAGTTGGCCAGTCTGTCCTTGCCCAGGTTGAGGAGGGACATGGGTTTAAAATCGAGCTTGCCATCCGGGTGAGGTTTGGAGGACATGGGCATGCCGTACAGGAAGTTTGACAGAACAGAGTTGCTGGAAGAGGCAGGACTTGATGACGTGACTACCTGGCCAGCAGTCTTCCCTGGGCCATGGCTGCTCGGTGTCATCGCGGCGGTGGAAGAGTTGTGATTGACATCAGTGCTGGACTTGGCTTCTCGAGACAAATCTTCTGATGGCCTGCATGCAGACACAAAATCAAGAAGAAAGTAATTAAGAGGGTTCCATACATCACAGCATGACATCAAGCTTTTTGTTTGCAAACTGCATCACTTGCCAAGTGCCTCTTGGCTTATATCAACATTTACTGCTGCAACAACTCATTTCGAGTAGAACCAATGTATCTGTTCCAACATCCGCTGTGTAAGTGATTAAAAGATAAATGCAATGAGATGATGTGGTTTATTTGGTATTTTAACTCTATACCTTTCCCCTCACTCTTCTGTTTTGTTCTCCCTACCTCTAGTTATGTGCTTTTCCAAGAAAAAGTGGCGAACAGACCAATTACAAATTTGAGTCTCTGTCATTTACATCTGCTATTATTCAAATTTCATAATAGAGTTGTAGACACAAGAAACCCTCAATCACTTGCAAAAGCATGTAAAAGTTGTTGTTAATGGAGCAAACACAAAGAAGAACAACTGTTATGCCCCAAAACAGAGTAGGCAAAACTGAAAGAAAGCCAAGAACTGTTCAAATGAATGGTGCCTCTGTCATTCCCCCTCTGTACACCGATTCTTGCACTATGTAGGGAGGAGTGTGCAACACTTTTCACCACTAGGTCACGGATTTTGGTGAAACTGGTTTATATTTTATGGAGAAATGTTTTCTGCCCTACCTCAACTCTCGGTGATTTATGGAGTTTACTGATTGAAAAAAGCTTTACTTGTTGTTAAAGTAACCATAACTGCTAACTGTACAGCTGTCCATATTGACAACAGCAAATTGCGCTCTCAAACTGTTCTTCAAATTGCTAAAAATACAAATGTTACGCAATGTTGCTTTTATGAGGTGTTCACTTTGTATCAGTTAAAAAATATTGTGCGCAGTCTTAACGCACAATCTGATGACCAGCCTGACTTAATTTTATAGCGTGACTTATGACTCATATTTCAATCGTACCAAAACTATAAACTATATATAATCAGAGCATTCTGGCTGTCAGTAGACTCAAAGTCCACACCAACTATCCCAGCATGACATTCCAACACTGTCTTTGCTCTCACCTGTTAATTATATTCTGTTTATAAGCTTATGGTCTTTGACATAACCTGAAGACAAGTACCACTAGCCAGGCTTTGGCTTTGTTCATAAAGACATCACAGCTTGTTCACTTGAAAGTCAAGCCAGGTTCAACTTTGTTGCTGGATCACTCTGCATTAGCACCCACAAGTCAAAATGTTTCTTACTCCAAACATGTAATTAGCATGTAAGCCAAGTGTTTTTGCCAGCCTGTCTGTTACCAATAACGAGCTACAAAAATAAGCCAGGAAAGCTAAGTGCTATCTGTTATACACTGGCATCTATTCTGCAAAGCATTAGAGGCTAAGCTGAAATGCCAAACTTCATTATTTTCCACATTCTAGATAGTGCTGTCAGTTAAATGTGTTATTAACGGCGTTAGCGCAAACACATTTTAATGGCTTCAATTTTTTATAGCGAGATTAACATTCTTTTTGGCCTAGCAAACTTTTTTTTCACATGTTGTTGCAACAACTAGTAACGTTAGAAAAACTACAACACCACACCGGATCTAGCTAGACCAGGCACGCCGCACACACTTGTTTAGGCTTGCGAGTCGGCCAAAGAGCAGTAACATTATGTTTTGAGTGGATGGCGAGCACGAGACACCGAAATGGATGCCAATAAGATTCTGAATGGAAAGTTTACTTTTTAAAAGTTGCCAAATGGTTCCACTGACAAGACCAAAGTGATCTGTGTGTTTTGTTGTTGTGAACTGAGCGATCAGCGCAGCACATCCAGTCTGAAATACCACTTGATGGCCAAGCACACAGCTGATGCCAATTTTCCGCCCCTTGTCAAAGTATTATTTTCATAATTTTATTGATGGTCAGTGTTACATTGTGTGAGAGATTATTTGCTCCAAGTGAGAATGTTACGTGTGAAATTGAACACTACAGTAGGTTATATATCAATAGTGTTTTCAATAAAAAAACATTTGCACAAAGCAAGCCGATCCACTTTTCCATGTTGATAACAGCAATTAAATGAGGAAAAAATAATGGGACAAAAAGAAATCAAGGGACATTTAAAATAGGTAAATTAAATTAATTAATTGTGATTAATTGCAAGTTAACTATGACATTAATGCTATTAATCGCCGTTAAATATTTTATTTCATTTGACAGCACTAATTCTAGATTAATCAGATGTTAAAAAGCTGTTTTTTTATAATCTTATACAAGCGTTCAAACTGTAGTGTATTCAAGAATATCAGACAACATACATTCACTTTGCAGACTTACCTTTTGACTATGAACTGGATGCGGTGGCTCTGCTCGAGAATCTTCATCAGTGTCTTGGTGTCATACTCAGAGGGTTTCTTCAGGGTGGCTCCCTCAGGCAAACCGTGGGCCACCACACAGCCGGGGTCCTTCTGGATCCACTCATAAGGCACAGGGACCAGGCTGCTCTTCCCCACAGCCTCACCTGTGTATTGCATGAGGCAGCGTGAGTACTGGGGAATATATCTTGAATGAAATAACAACTGGCAGAATGAAACCTCAACTTAAAAACCGTCTGCTCTGCTCTTGGATCACTAATAATAATAATTGATAGAATTGGGTAAGAAAAATCTTTGGTTTGATCAGTTAGGTTAATGATTCTGTTTCCCATATAGGTAGTGTTTAGGATGATCTAAGTCATGAATAGGGTTCATGAATTAGCGTAAGAGTTTAATGGCATAAAAAGGAATACGTGTTGCCTTGGTGACTCCTTACTGTAAAGTACAGTGAAGACTTCCTCCACCATCTTCCTCAGAACAAAGATGTTAGATTGAGCATCTGATGGAGCTCTCGGTTTCCCATGCTCACCATCCTTACTCAGTTTACTGAGATCGCCTTCCTGGTCTTTGGTATGGGCATTTGCTGTGGTCAAATTCTGCAGACATGGCCCCCCTAAAACAAAATGACAAAAGTCACATCTTGCAAATTCTGGAAACATTAAAAATAACAAGTGCAAAAAACATTTCTGATGCTTGTATGTCCAAGTGACCTGCGATTTGAGTTTGGAGAAAGTCAATTTAGCTTTCCTTACTACTTTGTTTTCTTAACAGAGTCAGTATCTTGACTTTAAGAGTACATTTATCTGCACCTTTATTCCTGTTAATTCAATTTTGTACTGTACATTGAATTGTTAATTCAATTAAATTTTATTTATAGTATCAATTCATGACAAGAGTTATTTCAAGACACTTTACAGGTAGAGTAGGTCTAGAACACACTCTATAATTTACAAGGACCCAACAACTCTGGTAATTCCCACAGCAGCAAGCATTTAATGCGACAGTGGCGAGGAAAAATTCCTGCCACTGGGACAGACCCAGGCTCTTGGTAGGAGGTGTCTGACGGGGCCGGTTGGGGGTGTAATGAATAGTGGCAATAACAGTAAAACAACAACAATAAAATCTAATGGAACAGTGACTAGAAATATTTTGTAGTGGTTCATGGCATGTTAACAACTAAGAAATTACCAATGTGTATGGGCACTGAGGAAAAAAAGGTAATGCTTAAAATTACTGCTACTATGCTATGCAACTACATGGTGAAACTTAAACATGGTTCATTTCTATTCTATTTATTTACTAAACAAAGCAAACTGGAGCTCCTGTTCCCTGTAACTGGCAGGGAAAACTAATTTCAGTTTGAATAACATTCATAATAAACTTACACTGTGTGATGGGAGGTCCCGAGCTCTCATATTGGTGTTATTTGTAGGGGAACATTGTTGAGTCTGAGAATAATATTTGCCGTTCTACTTCAGCGCTCAAGGTCAAAAGGCGGAGTTTAATGTTCCAACGCTTATTTCTGAAATATGGCTCAGCTTACAAACTTGCATACTAGTATGTTTATAGGAAATGAAGATTTACAATTTGGGAAAGAGGTATATTAACATACTTTTTCCCAAGGCAGCTCAGTCACCATCTGTGTGTGAGCGTAATGGGTGAATGAGAGGCAAATTGTAAAGAGCTTTGTACGTTGAAGGAAGAAAATAGCCGTGCAGTTCATTTAACTTGATTTTTACCTCTATTAGACAAATTGCGACATTAACTTAAATCTATCTCCTCCTCAACAAGCTTCTCATACGCTTACTGTTCAAAAAAGAACAAGAGTTGTAAAGAGTGATGTCTCTGTATTTATTGAGATGAGATGTGACAAGACAGTTTGTTACTAAACCGTTCTATCTAAAAGTGTGTTAAAATGTGTGATAAAATATGTGAAACTGCAACTACGAAGTAATCCAACATTGAGGAAAAACTGCAAGCTGCTGCAGTTACTGAAGTTTTTTGGCTGAATCTGCATTTGTTCGGGACTAGCTTCACACAATTGCATTTTATAGAACTGCCTCACAGCTGTAGCTATGATGAGACTGATCAATGCTCTAACAAGAATGAATAGTGGATAGCAACATTCAAAATTTCATAGGAGAGCAGAACTTACGGCAATACTTGTAGAAGTCTGTTTGGATTTCCCTCCTGGAGTTGAGGAACACTCTGCCCTTCTCTGTGCCGACAGCAATCACGCTGTCCTCATGTACGGTGACACATGCCACCTCAGCATTGAGCTTAGACATCGCCATGCACTGCAAAACAATACAAAGTTATTAGCATGAACTCCATGGAAGACATCTGCAACTCAAGAGTTCGTTGAGAAAACCGAGGAACTAGAAGAGCTGCATGCTCATTCTCTTCTGCTAAAAGAAGACG
Source organism: Percina caprodes (assembly GCA_013375575.1). Classification (NCBI taxonomy): domain Eukaryota; kingdom Metazoa; phylum Chordata; class Actinopteri; order Perciformes; family Percidae; genus Percina; species Percina caprodes. The sequence continues at coordinate 2,119,550 of JABXJD010000017.1, read as the reverse complement.
CTTAAAGTTACTATTTGTAACTTTTAAATATTCCTGAAACAGTCATTTTTCATCTGATGATCATAAATGATCTGCAACAGCAAACAAGACGAACACTGAAAAGAATGCTATTTTATATAGTTTTTATTAATGCCTCAGCCCAGGTTAGAGTATCCAGCCAGGTGAACGGTAGCAGGAGATTTCTTTATATAGGCCTAATTGTATTTTAATGTTATTTTAGAAGTTATCTGCTGTAGTTATGACTGATACTGGGGGAAGGGCCATCACAGACAAAAAGGAAATTAAACGAAGAACAGCTAAAAGGAAACGTGAAAGACACCGGAAAAACCAACTCAATCTCAGTCGGGCTTTCAACAGATGGAGACAATTACCGGATTGTAAATGATTCGAAATTTTTATCCCGAATTGGCCCTCAGGTATGTATGTCTATTCCATTCATAAAATTACTTTACTATGTGCGATGTAGTTGTAGGCAGTATCCTACATTAAATTACGTCCTCCTTCAAATTAGCGCCTGGTTTTAATTTATTTTCAGTCCGTGTTTGTGTTGGCCTTCTAGTTTCATTTCCCTTGTACCCCTATACCTGCGTAAAGCGCCCGTGGGTTTCATGAAATGTGCTGGGAGCTCCAGAGCTGGGACGGACTTGGAACGCAGCCATTCCGCAGTCAGTGAAAAGACCTAAACCTATTGACTCCGCTGCCATTCCGGAGTTGTTGGAAATCAGCTGTAAGTTGCTTTAAATAAAAAGCGTCAGCTAAAAAAAATGACATGTAATGTAATTTCTCCAACTGCAAGTTCTCAGCTGTGTGTCTGCCTGGTATACTCTTGGCCGGCCGATTTAACTGGCTGGTCCTCATCAATATAGTTGCATGCGTCACGTAGCTCTCCACAAGCAGAAAAAAAGAGGAGCTTAAAACACAACTCGCTGGTTCAAAGTTAGGACTAACAAGTTAATTAGCCGTTAAGAAATAGATTGTATAGGCTATTTAAATTTTTATCATGCAAAAGACGTTTTTTTAAAAATGTATTAAAAAAAACGCAGTGTCCTTCGTTGAATCACATAATAAATAATTATCGTTAATTTATTGTTATTTGAGGTAATGTGCAATTCATTGTGATTTTAGGTCATATTGTGCAGCCCTAATGTATATTCCCATCAACAAGAGCATGTCACCACCAAACTGGTTCATAAATGCAATGGAGCTGTTTACAAACATGTTTGAGGGTGGATTTTCAAAATTTGCCAAGAGCAGTCAAAAATCTTGATACCACAGAATATGACGAGGCTTAATCTGGGACATACCACTGAGTCGAGGGCGGACACCAGGCTGGTGAGGATCTCCTGTCTGGCGGACACCACCGGGGCCTGCAAGTCCCCCCGGGAGTTTGTCCTGATGCCATCACATGCCAGCTTCCTCATCTGAGCCATGCCTCTGCAGGGACGAGACAACTACAGTTTATGCAGGAAACCACAGTGCGACATAGACAAAATCTGTACATGAGCATGCATTCATGTACACATCGCAGCAGTGACTGACATTCAAAGCAGTTTCTGCTGACATCATTTGGTGTGACTTTAAGCAAATAAAAGCGTGCGTCCAGGACCTGGAGGCTGGGAGATGAATGAGGTAAGAAAAGGTACAAGCTTTTTCTTACCTCAAAGATGCATATTTCATATATTAAAGAAGACAGATTTACAGCCATGCTAACGGCTCTGTGAGGCTCTGTGCATTGGACTAAATGCTAACATCATCATGTTAACATGCTCACAATGACATGTTAACATGGTGTTTTTTAGCAGGTAGCCTAATACTGACAATGCTAACATTTGCTAATTAGCACTAAATTATCATTAGTTTTGCAGGTATGTAGTCGTAAACCAAAGTGGTAGACAAATACGACCTAATGTTGCCGCGAGAAAGAAAAAAAGGGTTCAAAGTCAAAGTTAAATACAAATCATTCTAGGGAAGGGCGTGATGCATATTCAAGGCAATAAAAAAACTGTGTTGCTGGTGGTGCAACAGAAAATAAAACAGTTGTTGAGATATTCAAGTCTGGACCAAAGTGATCTAACGACGAACATCCCTAGAGCCGCACTGCTAGCGTGGCTAAAAGGCTGGTCCATCCATCTGAATTCAGCAAGTTAAGGTTTTATGGTCTTATGTTTGTCATTTGGGGCTAATTAGAGCACTTGCATGATGTCATGTGAGCCTCTTTATACTCTATTTTCTCTCGTTGACAGATGGCGCAGGAAAAAGTATCCCCCAGAGTAAGTTCATACATACCCTTCTCATCTCCGTGCGTGTTTGCCAGGCGGACCCAGGGCATGCTGGGAAATGCCTAGCTCTAACTAACACCATGTGTAGTAAAATACTTATTTTCTGTGTAATTTAAAATAATTAAACTTTATTATTTTGTAGTATAAAAAATAAAATAATATGCGTCTTGTAACTCTGTCTGGCGCACCTACCACTAGTCTAGCTCACCACAGATCCTGGAGGTAACCGGCTCCAACTAGCCTACTGCTCCCAATAAGTGACAAAATAACGGCAACATGTTCCTATTTACAGGTTGTGATTTGTATAGTTATACAATAACAAGGTCACATGAGATACAACCATCTTTTAACCATATACATACTGGGAACTATTCTCCTGCTACTTGGGCGGAGTGAGAGCAACACCTGAAAAGCACCGTTGTTACTCTCTGCTCCTCACCACAGGGCTTCTCAGGTGCTGCGAGCAAATCACTCCGCCCAAGTAGCAGTGCTTCGCCTTCTGTGGAGAATAGTTCCCAGTAGTATACGGTGAGAAGGTGGATGTGTGCGTGGCTTGGTTAGCTTAGTTGGTAGAGTGGGCGCACATATGTACTCATTGGCGTAGCGGCCGTGGGTTTGACTCCAACCTGTGTCACTTTGATGTCTTCACCTGTCCAGTGGAAATAAAGGCCTAAAAATGGCCCCAAAAAGATCTTAAAAAAATAAAAATGATTGCTGTCTCATGTGACCATGTTATTTGTACACCCTGTGACTATATAAATCACAACCTGTAAATAGGAAAATGTTGGCGTTATTTTCTCACTTATTGGGAGCATAAGGCTAGTTGGAGCCGGTTACCTCCAGGATCTGTGGTGAGATAGACTAGCAGTGGGTATGCCAGACAGAGTTACAACAAGCAAGGGTATGTATGGACTTATCTAACTCTGGGGGATATGGTAAATAAGCTAAAGTCTCAATAAGTCAGTGTGTTCCTTTAAGTTTCCACAAGCAGAGTACCACAGTGTAACAGCACAATACATTTGAACAGAAACCTCCTGTCAAAAACAAAATCCCCTAAACTCCAAATGACAAGATAGACATTTGAAAATCAAAGTAAAGAGGCAAACACAAAAAATAATAATAAAACCCTGCTCAGCAAATGCCAGACACTATGTTCTCATGGCAACTAAAACCAGTCTCCTTGGAAACTAATCTCGGGGCATTTGAACAATGCAGCTCTGGCCTTTAATCTCTCCAGACACTGGGAACCATTATACTAGCCTCTGGCAAGCCCAAACCACTGACTCAATAGAGAGAGGACATAAAGGCAGAGAGAGATAGACAGAGACAGGAAGAGAAAGAGGAGGGTGGGTGTGGTGGGGTTTAGCTGCACCAGTCTGAACATGCCAAGTCTATTGGCCATCTAAATCTGCCTCCCCTGAGGCCACAGCAAACATTAGCCCCCTCCTAAATTATTACTGCCTCAAAATAGATGGCCTCTTTCCCTCACATATTTAAAAGGCAAGAGAAGTAGTGAGGAGGAGAAAGGTGGGGATAAGCACAGGCTCGGAATAATGCAATGTCAATTGCAATGTGCAAGAGGAAGCACAAGCGCAATGTCACGGCCCTGTTATGGTTCTCTGTAAATCTTGGACTGTTCAGTGTGGATTGACATTAATAAATAAAGCAACTAAGTAGAACTATGAGTCTACGAAGGAAAAGAAAACGAAACCCAAGATTATTAGACGCAAATCCTGCAGTTGCTCTGATGATTGACACAAACTTTGTGGACAAGCTAACACTATTCACTGTGATTCCATCCAAACCATCACCTTGACAAAAGCTCGCTTATTCTATGAGGCCACAAAAACCAGCCAGCAAGGTTTTTTTAGTGGGAGCTACAGGTTTTGGAACTTGTTTGATATCATGGGTCTTTCAGAAAATATTCAGTATCATATTAAGACAAAATCTGATTGGTAACTTTATGAGCATGTAAAACGCACTGAGGTAGGTTTTAAGAATTGGTTGCCAAGAAAATGATTACTAGACACCAACAAACTACAAACAGCTTCCACTTTTTAAACCTTTTTTTTTTTTACCTGTTGTGAATTTAAATTTGCTCAGAAATGGGTTTTTTTGGGAATTATTTATTTGTAGATTTTTTTTATTTACATTCTTTTTCAGTTATGACTGTCAAACTAGATAAGAAAATAAATTATAAATCATATCATATCACATACACACAGCGGTAATATATGTATTTATTTTTTACGCACTGTGGTCTGTGATAAGATGAAGCTGTTAACTGACTACAAATTCAAATAATGAAAAACAGAAAACAGAAAAATAAAACAGACAGCTAGCAGAGCGTTATGTCCGATGTCTTTAAAACAACAAAAACATTTGGGGACTGGGTGTTTGGAGTTCTGAAGTGGAACAAAACATGAACATCAACAAAGGTTTTTACTTAAGCTTTTTTACATTTACATTTTACATATACTACAGTGGCAAGAAAAAGTATGTGAACCTTTTGGAATTTCATTTAAGTAAAATAAAAATTTAAAAAAGCTCTAACTTTGTCTGCTGGCCTGGTATATGAGTCATCTGTCAATCTCTGAATTCTGTGTTTCGGATGGACAAACATTTCTGACTGCTGTAGACAAGATGTGCTGGAAGTCTTTTGAAACGGGGATAATGTGGTAACACACAAGGTCACCATTGCCTATACATGGTTTCACATGATGGTACAGTATGCCAAGATTCTAATTATTGGGACAATAAACACCTTGCACACCTGCACATGTGTTTTCAATTAGTCTGGCTAATTAGACATCTGCTCAGGTTGCCGTTGGGCAGGGCAAAGCTCAAATCAGAAGCACTGAATGTCAGAAACTAATCTTTTTGTGTTGGCATGACAGAGACTGTAGAGTACACTTTTTATTTGGATTCAGCCATAATAAGCCATGTGAATGTACGGTGTGCTTTTAATTGTCTGTGCTGTTTATCATGCTGTTGGTGCATGTTTGCACAGTGCTAGATAGATTCAGGTCAGCATGCCGTTTTGAAACGGACAGGAAACTACGCCCAACTGGCCCAAACTGGCACTGTGTTGTTTGGGTTTTGTAGTCAAACTAACTGCTGCAAGAAAACTAATAGGAGGGTCAAAGACATGTCAATAAAGTGTAGTCTGTACATGCCCACACAGTCCTCAGAGGACAAACCTTGCTCAACTTTTAGAGGCCTGCGGCCTGTTTTAGTAGATGGCTAAAATAACTGAATAGCTGAATGACTCTTGAATTTCATCCTCCTGGAAAAATCCCAATGATAAATCAGTCTTAAAAGGTGCCCTGTCACACAAAAACGTTTTTACTTGCATTTTTTGAAATATGTTAAGTCCATATGTGTTTGTGTTATGTGGTGAATGTGAAAATGAACTGCTACCTCCTCTGTCAGCTCCAGCCACTGAAAAGAAATAAGCGGAAAAATCAGGCCAATTACAAAAGCTGGTCAGTCTGACGTCATGTTGCCTGAGCTCATTACTATTCATGAGCTCGCCCAGTAGCGCTGGGTAAAGGATACTAATAGTCAGGCTCTCATTGGCTAGCTATTAGCCAATCAGAGTCAAGCAGTTTAGCTCACTGAATATTAATGAGAACTGGCACAAATCGAGCTGAGAGTTACTGCAGGCTTTCATAACCACACTAGAATGGCTTGAAACAAGACAACCAAGGCATTTTTCCACAAAAAAATGTTACAGAGTCCATGGTAGAACTTCAGACATTACAACAAATTAATAAAATACATGTGGCAGGGCACCTTTAACTTTTTTATTAATTTAAACAGTAAGTCAGGGTGTGGTTTGACAGTTACTGTCTAATTTAATATACAGCATACAACATAGTCCTGCTTTGTTTACACCCTGTGCCTGAGGCCTTAAACCTTTAACTGTCTGACATAGAGTAAGCAAGATATATAGTAAGGACCATACGTTTCATAATGCATTAAAATATATATATATATATATATATATATATATATATATATATATATATATATATATATTATGAGGTAATTGTGATATAACATAAACAATTTAGTGGATTTATGACATGGTTAATATAACCAGAAAACGGTCAATTCATTCATCAGTAACAAATATTAGGAGTAACAATTGATTTGTTTTACTTGGGATCATTGGATATTATGATATATGGAAAACAGATACACAATTGGTCAAATGACCTATGGTAACCGTTATGTATATTTACAAAAGGGTAGTGTGAGTGATACTGTATTCATACAAGATATTTAGTCCCTATATTATGCTAATTTTTTATAGGTCCATGCTTGTGGTTTAATGTTCAAAAACATAATTTTTCTCATATTGTCTGTCTGAATAATACCTGCATTCACATCTGTCTTTAATGCTCTGTGTTAGCGCCAGTCTCTTTAAGCCCCGCTCCCGAAAAAGCCCAGTCTGCTCTGATTGGTCCGCATTGTCTCTGAACTGTCGTTGCAACCAGGGAATGACTGTTACGGTACTGAAGCAGCACTCTCTACCAATACATAGTATAGACACATGGTATGTACATTTATACACAGGACAACACAACTGTACCTAGGTCATGACGGCTCGTTTAAAGGCACAGATTCTGAAAAAGGTTGTGTGCATTTCTCTGTGGACTGAGTGTTTTAATACATTTTTATATATTATAATGAAAAATCATTTAAAAAAAACATGTAAATCTCACTTTTTACAATATGGGACCTAACCCAGGAGTTGTGGTGAGAGCTTCTTGTACTGGAAAATGTTGGCAGGACTACTACTGAGTTGACATCGCATGAGAGGAGAGGAATTACTTTGAAAAGCTAGCTAGACCCACGAGAAAATAGCTTTAATTCACAGGATATGAGACCTGGGTGCAATAAATAAAGTCAAGGTCTGTTCTTCCAAATTAAATAAGTGTATGTGTGTGTGTGTGTTTGTTACTGTTGTTGCGTGTGTACAAATCTTTCTTACTTATTTCTCGTCTTGTGATTTTAATCCGCCAGACAGTTTCAGCTGACAAAGTTTTATCCTAGTCAGCTTTTTATAAACTTGTTATACAGTTATATAGTTTCTTATACCAACTACAACTAGACAGCTGAAAGCAAAAATAAGAACAGCACTCTAACTAACATTGTCTGGATTAAAAATAACGCACACAACAGTTAGAGTTGACTTTATCGAAATTCCTAGTTTGAGAAACACTCTAACCATGCTGATTGTAATGAACGATAATACAATTAGTAAGCCATTGTTTAAATTAACTGCAATATTAATATAGTTTTGCTTAAGTTCAAATGTCTTGTTTCCTTTCTCGTTTACACTTGCTACGTTAGCTACAGTAGCTGGCTTTGTTGTACTAACGCTAGCTCGGTAACCGTATCAGTGATAGCAATATATGGGGGGATAATTTAGCAAGCAGACATACGCTGTATCCCTATCATAAATATGGGCTAGTACTCGCAAGGTTACATGGAGACTTCCGTCTAGGCTGATTTAACTGCTAACCAACAATAACCTGCCTTTGCTGTTTACCATCACGTTATGTCTAGCTAACTAATCAACACTGGCTAATTACGGTATCATAATAACGTCGGGCTAGCTAACAAGCTAGCTTACAGTCGCTAGCTCTACGGCTAGCGCTAGCACTTTCCTTTCATCTCCTTCCCCAGTCCAGAAATTAGGTTATAATCTGCACTTTCTAAATGTACAGCTCCCAAAAGCAACCCGTTACATGAAAGCAAACTATGTAACTGTTTATGAATATTAAAAGGGGCAGCGAAATCTCACCTTAATTAGCGATTAAATAGCCTTGTTGCTGCTGTCAATCCCGGAATAGGTTTATTCCCCCGTTTTAATCCATCAGAAACACTCACAATTCACATCCACAATGAAGCCGTAGCGCCTGCTAAAACATCGTAATCCGGAACATCGCAATGTTGATCGCATGTATTACAGTCTATTATTTGTGTATTTTTTCTTAGTTTATTTCTATTTTTCCCTTAACAGAGCAGGGTGTCCCTTTCCCCTCTCTTTGTTCTGTAATCCAGTAAAATTGAAACTCATTCGCCTCCTGCTAATCCCAGCCCAACTCAACAACAGCATCTATTGGCTGCAATTTACATACAGGATTAACCACTGGAAATACCCCCAGGGTACAACATTTACATGGAACGGAAAATATATTAGCTATTATTCTTATAATATCAGGACCGCAAGTCTTTATATCACTGTCTGCCACTTGGCTACAACTTCACACTGTCAGATTTGCTTTTTTTTTTTTTTTTTTTTTTTTATAAATCCCTCATAGACTGCATGAAGGTAGTTTGATGTTGAGTATCCAAATTATTTGTAGGATTTGTCCAAAGTGGAGACATAGTATAGCTTGGCCTACATGGATCTTCTGGCCATGGCAGTTATCCCATAGCTCTTGTGATTGCCTAAAATAGCTTGTCAGTTTAATATAGGGTAAAGTTCATATCCTAGGGGAAAGAAACATGTTCTCTTACAAAAAAATAATAATATAATCCACTACATCACTGTAATCTGGTTAGTTTCAGTTACTTTTGTATAAATTTACCCCTAAACCACTATAAAATAGGATATTAAGGTGAACTCTTTCACAACACCAAAAAATTGTGCTGTGCTTCACATATGTTGTACTTTTTGATTGCTTTTGCAAATAAGTAATCATTTATTTATTAAAATGTCACCGGCATAATCAATCTGCTCTCTAGCAAAAAAAAAAACTGGGTTGTGTGGATAAAACCTGACATTTGCCAAGGCTTACCAGTAAAAGTGATATGTGTGGATGTTAGAAATCCAGAGATTGTAAATAAACATTTGTCTGGATGTCAGGAGCTTGGCCATTTTTCCACTTGAGAGAATGATTGCCTGCTCTTTTCAACAAGTCATTCTAACACCACATATTTGCCTGAGATGAGAGATTTACAACAGGAGTCTGTATGTGTGTGTGTAATGTGTGTAATGTGTGTAATGGATAAATGGTTATGGTTACTGGCAGAATTTCCCAAACCACCAACCTCTTAGTGGTATGAAATCTGACACCACTTTGAGTCAACTCTGGAGAAATATACCTATCTTCTGTGTGCTTTGCCATCAAAAACAAACATACAGAAGTGACACAAGTATGAAAGAGTGTGAAATAAAACACCAGCAGCCCTTGCCCACATTGTTAATATTTAATGACTCAATCTCCGAAACCATTGCAGCAATGATCCAAAGGGTATGAACCATCCAGCTGAAAAGGCCATGTACAATATCCAATGGAAAATTTAAGTTTTATCTTTGCTGACCAGCACCTGCCCTACATGTTTTGCTCAGGAGACACTTCTCCAAACTTTACACACTACTCACCTCTGTGTTATGTCTCTTGTGCAGCAATAGCAACCTATGACCAACTACAAACAGGATCTCATAGTTTAGTCATGGATAAAACAATATTCAGAAGACTACAGTATAAGTTCCATATGTTTCAATAAAATTTTTGCAAATTAAATCCAAATGTTTTCAACCTGGGGAAGAAGGTTGAGTGTAACATTTTACATCCATTGTTTGGGTTTTTAGCTCCTGGGACAGCCTTTCAGTAGCCCTACAAGAAAAGGTCATTAAAGTAATCCAGTGACATTTAGATACAGCACTAAAATGGGAATCAAATAGGACTGCTATGCTGTACCATATATAAGTAAATTATATGAATGGATCCTGCACTGATACATAGTCCACAGTAAATAAAATAGCTGATAATTACAGTTAAAGTGTATTGGTACGGGGTTGGACAGAGTTTATGAGAACACAAAAGTCTGTAATAATTCACTGTATTATTAATTCTATAAATAAACTGTAACATAACTCAGAGCTGAATTCAGGAGGTCCCAATTTCATTAAGTCCTAGCAGGGGGTCCACCGATGTGCAGTTACTAAAAAAAGATTGATTGATTGGCCCAATAGCCACCTTACCAGATACCTGAAGAGAGGATTGGTAGTTGAAATCATGTCTGTCAGTCCTGCAACAGATAACTCTCTCCCGGAGTGTATTCACAAGTATGATTTAGAATACATCATAATAAGCAGTTTTTAGAACTTGTGGCAGCTTTAATAAGGTTATGTCATTGGCACAGAAATAAAAGTGATTTGTAAGTATAGTTAAACAGGTTCTGATAATAGTAATCATACAGTACAGTAGCAACTGTAATACTGCTTTAGAGTATGTTAATAGTTAAGTTAACTAAGGGTTAAACCAACTATTTTACATATGTTAGCTCACAAAATTAGATTTTCCTATAAGGTTTTCTTTGAAAAGTGACCATAATATAAGTGTGATAATGCACTCACAGGATGCCAGAGGGAATACCACTCTGCTTTGTGTTGTGTCTCCACCTTCTCCATCATGTTATGCTTGATTGCTTACGTAAAGACCCAAATCTAAACATGGAACGCTTTTCACAGAGTTAAACAATATTCATTCAAGATACTTCAAGAGTACTGTAACTTGCTCTTGAGATTATCGAGACAGCACAGGGTTTTGCAAACTTTTCGTAAGAGACAAAAGAATTTGTACTGCTTAAAAAGTACTTTTCAATATCAAAAGGTGCATTAGGATTGAGACAGAAGCAGAGTATTTAGCAACACATTAAAAGAACCTGGGGAAGTGGATTAAGTTGTAGGAAGTGGTTAAGAAGATTTTGTGGACAAAAAAAATTGGAATCCATTGTTACACAAATGTCACCAGCCTGATAACAACAAAGGATAATACAAATCTTTTTTACAGCTACTTTGAAAGCCTACTGTGTTTGTGTTTTTTAATCAAAAGACAGATTTTGGGTAGAGTATTACTTTAAAAAGGTCCTTTTTAATACTTCCATTAACACCAGTCACCCACAATTATGATCATATTGTACACTAAAGTGGGAGCATAAACACTGGACAGAGTAGACTGTAATGAGTTTGCAACCAATTCTCTCATCAGGTATAAAGTAAAGTGACAAATGAGCCAAACTCTGTAAAAAATATTAGTCAGTCATCATAATGAGTTGCTCTGAGTATCACTGGCCAAGTGGCTGAGGAGCAAAGTAAAAGTAATAAATTAAACAAACAAAGCAACTGAGACCCAGTTCTTCAGTTCTTCACATCGTTGTCAATCAGCCGTTTTTTCCTTCTGGTTAAAAATTAAGAATTGTCACAGTTCCCGGCAACTTGTAGATTGAACTTTCTAATTACTGTAAAGCATCAAAAGTTGCCCTACTGTACGTTCTCAGGAGTTATACCGATAATATCTCTTCATGTCCATGTGTCATTTCCTGTTTATATTTTATAGTACTTTAAGCGGTCTTCATGATTGGCTAATAGGTGCTTTCTGCAACAACACATAAATTCACTCAAGACAGAGATTCACTGTTTTGGTATTAACTGCAAATGGAAATCTTCAGGTGTCCATCGCAGGATCAGGAGAAACATTGGATGAGCTTTTCTTTAAGATGGACTTCTGCATGTCCCAATTTAGTCTTATCCCTTCTGCTCATATCAGTGTTGTTCCTGAAAAGCCCAAAAAAACAAACAAGATTTGTTAGAAAAAAAAAAGGCATTAATGACATCACCACATCCATGTTAATTATTTAAATATAATGAAATAATACCAACATCTCGAGTGCCTCCTGACTCCTGATGATGAATTCCATTGGCTGAATTGGCACCATGCACCTGAAAAAACACAGTCACCGATTGTCAATGTAGCTGCCTTCTGGACACGATTCAGCTGTGTTTTAAGTGTAATTAAAGGACTTTTTCAACATTTTAGGAAAGTTAGAAGATCTCACGAGATCCCGCACAGAGCACGGCATCTATTGTCTGAAGAGCCTACCGGTAAAGTAGTGAAGAAGGAGCAATAAGTGTAACAAGCTTAATCTCAAAGACTGAAAGGTCAAGACTGAGTGCACAGAAGAGGAGTTACATCTAATGGAGGAGAATCAGAGCGCTAGCTAGCTAGCCAGAGAGTAGAAGCACTCAGGCAAGTGCTATTTAAATAAACTCCTGGTGTACTTACAAACTTTCCAATACCTATTTTTACAATTACCTAACCTATTTGTGCTACTGTAGAAGTTTGGTACCATTCTGGGCATTATTAGTGGGGTAATTTATGAGATACACATGTGGTTCCATTAGGGCCTGCACTAAGCCATTCAGCAAATAACGCTAATTTGCCCAATATTCCACCAAGGGAAAAAAACTCCTGGGGGGAGTGTTTGGCTTGAGATCATGGTGCAAATGACCCTAAGGTAAAATTACTCCGACCCATCCCTTTAAAAAAGACAAACATAATTTGCTCATTCGTGCCCTAGAGATGAAGCCGGACTATAATTTAGCTCTAGGAGCTCACTGAATAATTTTCTAGCTGTCCCCTTGCAGAACGTTGTTAAACAGATATCAAAGAGGCTGTGTGTGAAGGAATGGATTGATACATTGGTTAATGTCAATGGCGCATGCCACTATTGCAGGATTTAAATCTTCATCAAAACTTACCGTTTGCTAGCTCAAAGTTGTTGTTTTTTCATGTAGCATTAAAAACAGTAACACACAGATAGCGGAAGAGGGGGAGACTTCCATCTGAAATAGGCAGCTCATGGCAGGCTTACATGCCCAATTTATATCCTGTGAGTCAGACTAGGTTCATATTTACTGTACAGACATGAGTGTTATACATTTTCTCATGTAACTTTCTGCAAGAAAGCAAATAATCTTTGTACAATTACACACATTACACACATAATACTTATTTTATATTTATAAAAATTAAAGCTGACATTAAAACCACTCATCTTAGTTTTTCCAAATGTAAAAGCATCCTGTCATCCTTTGTTTTATTTTTTGGGGCATGTTAGGCCTTTATTTGATACAACAGCTTAGACATGGAAGGGGAGAGAGAGGGGGGATGACAATCGTTGGACATGAACCCACGGCCACTGCGACCTGGACTGAGCCTCTGTACATGGGGTGCACGCTCTACCAGGTGAGCTACCCTGACGCCCCTTTCATCCATTCTGATATGGGTACTTCTTCCCAAGATGCCTCAAATCAAAATGATTTTTTCATGTTTTTCCTAGTTCAATCTGTGAAAGTATTGTTTTACCGGGCTTTTATCTGGATGCCTGCGCATGGCCTGGACCAGCTGGTCGACCTGTTGGTTGTGTTCCATGGCGTTCCTCAGGGCGTCCTCAGTGCTGAGCAGCCGTTGGCGGAGGCGGATCACCTCTGAGTCCAGGACAGAGGGGTCCAGCATGGAGTACCGCCGATGGTCAGGTGAAGAGTGTTCCCGACCCTAAAACACACACATAGCAGCAAGATTTCAGCCAACACCTCCTGTTAAAAAAAAAAAATCATTCTACAGTATTCGTGTTATTAACATCTGGAAAAAATATGATTAAGAGTACATTTTCATATTCAAACATAACACATTTCCTCTCAGGCATAATCTGCTGGCACAGGTTATGCAGTGAATATATAAACCAACAGTTCCCTTTTAGCAGTCTGTGTAAACATAGACTGACTAGCATGAGAATTATATCTACAATCTGGATAAGGTCTCATTTCAACTATGAACAAATCCGAATGAGGTATTACACTAATGCAGTATTGGGTGGCTTAATCGTTGTCCAGAAAACAATGTGATTTGACATACAAAATGTTTTTTGCATTACGTTTTTAAAAAGGAAAACCACCAATTTGATCAAAATAACTTATTACCACTCATCCAGTGACAACAATTGTCTTTTATGGCTCTAAAAGAAGCTTTGGCAATCTGAGAAAATAACTCTGGTGAGGTCATCAGCCTGATGATGTAATCAGGGCTGTCTGAGCTGAGGTTTGGAGACTGGAGTCTGTATTTCAAATGCTAAGGTAGCTAGGTCTAACAGAAAATGCCAGATTGAGAAATGTAGGACCTAGCTTTATTGGAGCTTGACCCATACTAAAACACAACATCAAGTCATCTTGGCCTCTGTTGCACTGACTGACCCTTTTATTATTAATATATATAATACCTCATGATTCTTTCAACTTTATGGAAGTATGGAATTGCTGAAGTATGTTTTTGTTTCGCATGCCTCTTTATTGGCCACTGTAACACTTCACAATAGTAAATCATCTTTCAAGAAAAAGTTAAAGAAAAGGTTGGACATTTTGGGAAAGTCACTTATTTGCTTTCTTAATGAGAGTTAGATGAGAAGATCAATATCACTCTTTGTCAGTATAATATGAAGCTGGAACCAATCAAAAAGCCAACAAATTTCTATTTATTTCCTACTGAATGGAGTGGCTAGATCCAGTCACAAAGCTTGATGGCAGCTGAATTTTGTCTGTGTCCAGTAAGACCTGCATATTTTCTTGTTTCCCAATTGGTATACAGTATGATTTCTTGATTAAAATCACCCTTTGGTAAGCAAATAAGAGATTTCTAGGGGATAAATCGCAAACATTTTATGAATGTTACACTATACTTGCTGAGGAATTAGCAACAACGTTTCTAGAACAGGGAAAGAACAAGGTCAAATGTCTCAAAAATAAAGATAAAGATTAACAGTTAGGGTTGATTCAGTCCAAAAGCAGCATAATCTTAGCATCACAAAGTCTTTCCTTCTCACCAGTAGAAGCAACTTTTCACGCAGTGTCTTGATGTCTTCTTGAAGTTTCTGCTCCTTGACCTTCCATTCAGCCTTGTGGACTTCTCGGTTCAGGTCTTTCTCCATGTCCCGTGAATGGCGATGTGACTCCAAGAGTAACACCCTCAGTTCATTCAGACTCCTGGAATAAAACAATGACAAAACATAGGATTAACACAACAAACAAAGAAACCTATATCGCCATTATTGTAACAAAACTATTTGTAAATGTGTGTGAAAAGAATGTGTGAACTGTATTAGATTTGTAAATGTGTAAAATAATCTCTTAACGTTAGAGAGTTATTCCTGTGTCATGCCACGCATTTGGCCGATCCAACATGGGATTACAATACACCACAAATTTATCTAGCAAACGTCTTCCAGTCACATAAACAAATCATTACGAGAAATACAAGTATACACACACACACACACACACACACACACACACACACACACACACACACACACACGCGCCAACTAATCCTCATCTACAGATCATCTCGGTAAAGAGCTTTTTTTCCTCTCAAAATGTACACATTTACAAATCTGATTACGCACATGAATTCTTCTTCTTGAAGATTATGTACTTGATATTAAGAACATTAGTATAGCAGCAAATAAATATTTATAAGATTCTTTTGTATGTATGAATGTCGATATATATCTGTATATGGATTGTTCATTCAAAACACCAAATTGTATATAGTTACATGGGAGTGTTCCACAGTACTAAGGGTCTGGAAGGGAAATAAAAAAAAAAAAAAAAATTAATTACTGAGCTATGAAAAAGGGGTATGATTAAATAAGTGTATACTTCTTCCTAGTCATTTTCAAACGTGTCCATGTTGGTTGATGTTTCTTTTGTTTATTGAATGTTTTGCTTATTTAACTTACACTTCTGTGATGTTTTGTTTGGTTTATTTTTGATATGTCGGAAATAAATACCTTCATTCATTAATTTTACACATTTACAAAATCGGATTACACACACAGGGATTAAAATACAGTTCCACAACTCTCCATGCAGATTTGCAAATAGTTTTGCTACAATAATGGCCCGATGAAAAAAAAAGTGTTGCTATGAACTTGACTATGAACTTTAAAGAATTATATGAGTGGTACATCTGCTAAGACCTTGCACAAAGTTCATTATAACTTAAAAGCTTACCAACCCTTGATGTGATTAACATATTAGCCAGTCTGGCCAGTGGGGATTGTGGAGGCGGCCTTATCTCTGCACATGTCAGAATGGCTGGTAGTTTGATGCCCCATTCCCATAGTCAAACTGTCTGTGCATCTTTGGCTGTTTGCCCGCATACTAATAGTAGTGAAACACATTTACACTGGGCACCATATGTTGCCCAAAAGGGCTAAGCTCCTTTAACATCTGCCCTTAGATGCTGTATATTTATCTGTGCAGCACACACGAGAGCATCATTTTCTTTTTTTATAAAAAATATTTACGGACAGATTTTTTTCTTTGTGCTGAAATTGTTAAAGCACTTTTTCAAGCTGCTCTATTCAATATTTTTTCCCTTTCACAACACAGTAAAGGGGCTGTAGAATAGTTAAATATAACTGTTTGCTAACAGGTTTGACATGTGAAGTTTATAAGGCAATAATATGCCAAAGTTGTGTTCACAGCTTGCTTCTGAATGCAGGTTTAATGAAAGTTAAAAGGTTGTTTAATTTTTCATTATTAAAGAACTCCACTGTATTATTAAAGAACTCCACCTTACTAATAATGTATTCCTCTTTTTCTGTCACTGTTTTTTACAGGGTCTAAGACACACTTCTGACCATTACCAAATGTAACCACCACAGCCTGTGTGCTCTGTAACATGGTTTTTTTTCAGTGACATGCAGAGTTACATTAGACTGTATTATTGTTTGCTTCTGAAAATCATTATTTCTTCTACCACACGACTTCTACCACACTAGTAATTGGCTTTCTTGAATAATCTTGTCGACTTCCAAAGATAAAAATGTGTAACAATGTTCAAAGTTGTCTGTCTTGAGGCAATGCTAAAAGGATGTCACAGACTGAAATAGCAGCAGGAACATTAAGGAAATGAATGATGCTACCATCCGATAACACTAACTCAAGATGCCACCACCCACTCAATTTCTCGATTGATGAGATATATATATATATATATATCTATATATATATATATATATATATATATATATATATATATCTATATATATATATCTATATATATACATACAGGTAAAAGCCAGTAAATTAGAATATTTTGAAAAACTTGATTTATTTCAGTAATTGCATTCAAAAGGTGTAACTTGTACATTATATTTATTCATTGCACACAGACTGATGCATTCAAATGTTTATTTCATTTAATTTTGATGATTTGAAGTGGCAACAAATGAAAATCCAAAATTCCGTGTGTCACAAAATTAGAATATTACTTAAGGCTAATACAAAAAAGGGAGTTTTTAGAAATGTTGGCCAACTGAAAAGTATGAAAATGAAAAATATGAGCATGTACAATACTCAATACTTGGTTGGAGCTCCTTTTGCCTCAATTACTGCATTAATGCGGCGTGGCATGGAGTCGATGAGTTTCTGGCACTGCTCAGGTGTTATGAGAGCCCAGGTTGCTCTGATAGTGGCCTTCAACTCTTCTGCGTTTTGGGTCTGGCATTCTGCATCTTCCTTTTCACAATACCCCACAGATTTTCTATGGGGCTAAGGTCAGGGGAGTTGGCTGGCCAATTTAGAACAGAAATACCATGGTCCGTAAACCAGGCACGGGTAGATTTTGCGCTGTGTGCAGGCGCCAAGTCCTGTTGGAACCTGAAATCTCCATCTCCATAGAGCAGGTCAGCAGCAGGAAGCATGAAGTGCTCTAAAACTTGCTGGTAGACGGCTGCGTTGACCCTGGATCTCAGGAAACAGAGTGGACCAACACCAGCAGATGACATGGCACCCCAAACCATCACTGATGGTGGAAACTTTACACTAGACTTCAGGCAACGTGGATCCTGTGGGTCTCCTGTCTTCCTCCAGACTCTGGGACCTCGATTTCCAAAGGAAATGCAAAATTTGCTTTCGTCAGAAAACATGACTTTGGACCACTCAGCAGCAGTCCAGCTCTTTTTTTCCTTAGCCCAGGTGAGACGCTTTTCGTGCTGTTTCTTGGTCAACAGTGGCTTGACACGAGGTATGCGGCAGTTGAAACCCATGTCTTTCAAGCGTCTCTTGGTGGTGGATCTTGAAGCACTGACTCCAGCAGCTGTCCACTCCTTGTGAATCTCCCCCACATTTTTGAATGGGTTTTTTTCACAATCTTGACTAGGGCGCGGTGATCCCTATCGCTTGTACACTTTTTCTGACCACAGTTTTTCCTTCCCTTTGCCTCTCTATTAATGTGTATGGACACAGAGCTCTGAGAACAGCCAGCCTCTTCAGCAATAACCTTTTGTGTCTTTCCCTCCTTGTGCAATGTGTCGATGGTCGCCTTTTGGACAGCTGTCAAATCTGAAGTCTTCCCCATGTGTGTGTAGGCTTCAGAACTGGACTGAGAGACCATTTAAAGCCCTTTGCAGGTGTTTTGAGTTAATCAGCTGATTACTTTGTGGCACCAGGTGTCTTCAAAATTTAACCCTTACACAATATTCTAATTTTGTGACACACGGAATTTTGGATTTTCATTTGTTGCCACTTCAAATCATCAAAATTAAATGAAATAAACATTTGAATGCATCAGTCTGTGTGCAATGAATAAATATAATGTACAAGTTACACCTTTTGAATGCAATTACTGAAATAAATCAAGTTTTTCAAAATATTCTAATTTACTGGCTTTTACCTGTATATATATATCTATATATATATCTATATATATATATATAGATATATAGATATCGCCGCTGTCAGACTCTACAACACCTGCACTACCTGATAATGTTGTAGTTTCTGTTCCTTTTTATCTCCCATCTACACCACACACACTTTCTGTTTATATTTATTATCGGTATTTATATTATTTTACTACAAGTACTTACTTTTCAATATTTATGGTCACAGGTTAATATAATTTATATTGTGCTACTGACTCTTGTTTTATTACTCCAATTACACATTCAATTTAATTTTAACGTCACTTACACTGCAATATTGTTTCTTGTATCATGGCCGCACTTTAAAATACCTTTATGTGACGCCATTTTGCTACTTTCTGTCTACCTTATAATTATTGTCTATTGTTTGCCTGTATTTATTGTGTGTTTACTTGTTTGTGTGTTTTTTGTTTTTGTTTTTTGCTGTATTCCTGCTGCTGTAATAAGGAAATTTCCCCGTTGTGGGATAAATAAAGTATAATCTATATATATATATATATATATATATATATATATATATATATATATATATATATATATATATATATATATAAAAAACATATAAAAAAAATATTCTGCTACAGCCAGAAGCACTTATTATTGCTGTGTAGCATTTACAAACATCATACTACTAATACAATGAATCTCATTGAAGATTATGTACTTGACATTAAGAACATTAGTATAGCAGCAAATAAATATTTATAAGATCATGATCATGCCTAACGATGACATACGTTAGGGATAATCTACAAACTTTTATAAATATTGTTGTATGGAGATGTGTTACATCATTTAGCAGGACAGCATAGTAACACACACCCACACCCACACCCACCCCTGGATAAATGCTAAAAGATAAATGCTGTTGACAGTAATACAACTGGGTTTTATCCAGATAAAACATTACAAAATAAAGTAGTATGATTTAAATAAAATTCAATACAATAATAATCAATACATTGCCTGTGTGCTCAAAGTATCTGTCCATTATTAAATGGATAATATGATGTATATTTGTGCATAACTCCTGCACATGCAGCGACATCATTTCAATCAATATAGCCTTATCTCCATACCTTTCTTTCTTCAGCAGCTCCTGGCTGATATTGACCAGCTGCCCCGAGGCATCGTGGGACTTCTTGGTCATGGACTCCAGCTCTACCTCCACACGCATCTTCTCCTTGGCCAGGGCTTCGGCTTTCTTTTCTGCTGAGCGAACTTTGCCCTCTAGTGCTGATGGAAGAGAAATAAGAACCACATTTTTGCTGTGAATTTGATTGGACTTGTCTGCAATTTTTTATTCAGCATTTATAATGTGTGTAGTATTTTACTCTATAATGTAGAAACCACATTACACCATCTGACAGCAATTCCTCCTACAGTTGTAATTATATATGAAATATGTTTTTTTTCTTTTTATTTATTCCTATATTTATTAATGAGTTCTTAATATCCAATTCAAACACTTCAATTGTCCCTTGGGGGCAACTTGGAGAAGCACGTAGAGTAATAAAGTAACAAAATAAAAGACAAATGTAATACTTAAAAATGCAAAAAGAAGCTGTACACAATATGATAATAATGGTGATAATTATACTTATTATTCACGTATTTATCTATGCATAAATACATACTTAAAGTAAGTAACTTAGAGAGCTGAAGGAAATCTAGTAAGGAACGTGAGCTATTATAATATGTTTTATTATTGGGTTAAAAATGTGTGATCCAAGATTAAGATTAAACTTTGAAGCTCATCATGTCTTCAATAGTTTAAAAAAAAAGTTTTATATTTTTAGCCCACTTGTGAATGATTTATACATCTGACTAAACAGTGAAATAATAACATCCGGATGTTTAAGCTCACTGTGAAGAATAAAATGTTGTATAAATCAGGCTGTGAATGACATATGAACAAACCCATCTGTAATAACCTTTAGAATATTTTATAGGAATGACACTGGAATGTTTGGTTCATGTAAACACTACTGAAGTGGAGATTTGTTGCTCAGAGTATGACAACAAAACTTTTAAAGATATGGATTGTAACATTCCAAAGATTTCAAATCTTAAAATTGCATGAAAAAGCAACGGTTCTGCCTGTAGCGTCTTGTCTGAAAAAGGAGTATGTGTGCACGGACGATCAGGATTTGGTGACTATTGTGAGGTCTAATGTGTAACATACAATGTGATATGGAAAGGTTCCAAATTAACACAAAAAATGAACTTATAGTTTTGAACTCAGGTTTTGCTTGCATGTAATCATTGTCCTGTCCATACTGGCCGTTAAGAGTTACTTTTCACATAACTGGCACTGGAAGCATGATAGGAAGAGATCCCAAACTTGAACCATGCATATGAGGTTTACAGAATAGAATAATAAAATTATTCTTCACTTTGTGTCGCGTATTGTTTAAATAATTCACAATCTACTTTTCAAAGTGTGTCAATTTGATTATCTGAACTACATGAAGTGTGTTTTTGGGTCCTTTTGATGTGATGGAACTTTACGTTTTCAAAAGACAGCCGGGTGACAGATTTCTCAGCGATGATCAAAGAATGCAACTGTGAATATGAACACAATCCACTGCAGTGAACTCAGCGTGACTGACGCATAATGAAGCAAAGCGTGCAGTCACTGCAAATACAGGGCACCAATGATAGAATGACACTAATGAAGGCCATTATGTAAATATGACACAGATAACGAGTTTAAATATACCAAAATATGTTATATTTTTTCAAAACCAAAACCCAAATTGGCTGATAGGAAATGCTTTAAGACCTGTTTACCGATGCCATTTCTCTACAGGTTACACAAAAAATATAGTTTTTATTTGCACTGCTATTGCGTGTGAAAGAATGAGGTTTCGTTTTTTCTTTTACATATTTTTTGTCATGAAAAACCTTAGAGAAAAAGACATGAGAGCTTGGAAAAGGCAGCTGACTGCTCTTGGACATGCTCTTGGACATGCTCTGGAAGGTAACATTTACCTCCCATCTGGGACTTGAGGACTTCAACTTGGGAAGTGAGAGTCAAGACTTCTTTTTCCCTTTTCAACAACTTCTCCATTGTTTCTGAAGAAAAACAAAAACAACAGTTAGTGTCTTACTTGGCGAATGCAATGTTCAAGTGCACTGACACAGGCTCTTAGACAACATAACAAAGTTGGTAAGAGGAATGCTTTAGGTTTAAATTTACATATTATTTCCCAATGTTACTGCAGCATACCATAAAATCTTATGACAACATGATATGTGGTGGACAGAACTTATTTTGGGTCGAGGGATTGTGATTTCTGTGGTGATCTCAGCCATTAGACCATGAACATTATGTTTGATTTATGAAATAGAGATTAAAGCTTGTGGAAACTTTATTCCAAATGCTTTGGTTTCCCTAAAGAAAAAGTTGGGAAATATAGTTCTATCCTAAAGCTTGGTGATAAACATGTTAAATCTTGTTTGTTTAATCTATACAAAATAAGCCAAGCACAGTAACTTCCTGGAACCACCGCTGTTTGCCTGACAACTGAGACAAAAAGCAGTCCTTTACAGGTACATTAAGAGAAGATCAGGCTAGCTGTTTCCCCCTGCTTCTGGTCTTGTTTCTAAGCTAAGGTAACCTGTAGCCTTATGTT
Organism: Percina caprodes; assembly: GCA_013375575.1. Taxonomy (NCBI): domain Eukaryota; kingdom Metazoa; phylum Chordata; class Actinopteri; order Perciformes; family Percidae; genus Percina; species Percina caprodes. The sequence goes on along the minus strand of JABXJD010000017.1, from coordinate 2,097,064 downwards.
GAACAGACAGATATAAAAGTGATACCGACTTTCACTAAATTCTTAAAATGTTAAACTTTTGCTTTAAGGAAATCCAAGAAATAGTCCAGGCTCAAACAGAATGGTGCATTTCTTTCCATTATTCACATGCATTAATATTATCATCAGAAACTATATGTAAAATCTATACTGAAAAGTAAAGTGGTTTTAATTCTTCTTCAACACACATAATAATATCAATTAGTTTTTTTATTATATGAATAGTTTGTTTTTATGAAATTGTACTTAGCATTAAAAAATAGATGGACTTACCTTCGATATTCTGCTTCAGCTTCATCTTTTCATCTGAAATTTCATTATCCTCTATCACCTGAAAAAGGATAAAGTAAGTTAAGAGTTGGACTTAAATTAAAGCAATGACATCATATCAATGGTACTGGCTTTCTGATTTGTTACTCTTCAGTTCTCCTCAGCCACTCACATTTGCATCATGGGATGTGTATCGGTCTGATTGGATGGCCTGCAGTTGGTTCGCCGTCACCCTCAGCTTCTCCTCCAGCTTCTGGATCTCCTCTTGGCTCTCTGCCTGGGCCTTCTGCAGAGCCTGATAGTCCGTCATCTTCTTCTCTGACAGCTCCAGCCTCTCTCTGAGCTCCTCTGTACTTTTGTCCTGCTCCGTCTGAAGCTTCTCCATTTCAGCCAGCCGCTGCTCCGCCTTCTGTAGCTTCTCGGTAGCATCCTCTAGGGCCTGCTTGCCGCCTTTGGTGTGTACCTCTGCCCTCCACGTCTGGCTGCCCTCGGCCAGCTGGTCTTTGGCCTCCTGAAGACGCGTGCAGAGGTCTTCGCGTTCCATGGTCAGAATGGCGGCTTCGATCTTATGTTTGGCCTTGAGATTCTCCATCTCCAGCTGGTGCTCCGTCTTCAGGCTCTCCAGAGCGGCTCTCAGCTCCTGGGCCTCCTGCTCCGTGCCTGCTGGAGTAGGATGATCACCACTCAATGAGGCCTTCAGTTCCTCCAAGGAACGCTGGTGGTCAGTTACTAAACTGTCAAATTTAACCTGCAGAGAGGAAGTAAGAATAATTATCCTGGTTGTATTATTTGGGAAACCATTCATTCATTCATGCTCTATCAACATTACAGATATAGTGCCATCTCATTTATCTTGATATTTTACTATTTAAATTGTCTATTTTGTTATTTTCTATTTTACTATTTACATTTTCTATTTCTGTTTGTCTGTGATTTCACTGTCACACTGAGAGCTGCTAAACTGTGTTTCGTTTTTGAAAACAATAACAATAAAGATTTATTCTATCCTTTCTGCCTTTAAACCTCTTACCAGGTCAGCACAAATACTTTCATGACTGAGTGATTCACAGAGCTCCACTGAAGTGACCCTACTGCTCTTCCTAAAGTTGTTTGAACAGTTTGCATAAGGTTAAAATAAATACCTTCCAGGTGTCCATCATTTCCATGTTTTCCTTGTTGGCCTGTTGGACTTTCTGCTTCATCCTAATGACCTCCTGGTTCTTGTCCTCCACCACTGTCTTCAGCGAGTCTATCTCCTGCTGGCTCGCTGCTAATGCTGCCTTGTACTTCTCTTTAAGCTCGCTGCTCTCCTTGTGGTGCTCGCGGCCTGCCAACACCAGCTGCGTGCGAAGTGCGAGGGCCTCCGGCTGGGTGTCGGACCCCAGGGCGTCGTCGCTGTCGGTGGTTTGCTGCGAGCTTGTCTCAGATCCTCGGAGTTTGGCCTGGAGGTTCTCCATCTCAGCCCTTCTGAGACTGAGCTCCTCCTCCAGCAGCATGATACGACTATGCTCTTCAACTGTGGTTTGCTGAAAGAGGAATAAAACAACATCCATCACTGCTACTGAAAGTTTTCTTTTCTGGTGATTACCAAGGCAGAAAGATGTCAGCCAATTCAAAAGAATGACATTATGAAGGTAGCAGGTGACTCTGCAACTGAACAATGTCATTCCAAAGAAAAAGGGACACTGACTTTGAGAGCAGAATTCAGAGGGCAACCCCTGATGACCTCTGCAAACATTAGAGACAATCAAGTGCATTCCAGTGAATATAAGGTACAAATAAATAACATTATGCATGTGGACATTGACAAACATTTTGACTCCTTGGTGTACTCCTTAGATACAAAATGATACAAAGGCTGACTGTACTCCTAGTACCCAGATTTCAGAGTACACTTCAGTGTTTAATGTGTTTTAAATATTCAAAATCAGAAACACTTAACCCCTTTAAAACCACAAACTGTCTTTTGTTTTTGTTTTTTACTGTGACCATTAGAGGAGCTGGTAGGCGCACAGAAAACAGACTGGGACAGGACTGCTTCTGGTGTGAGAGACACAAAGAAGTCGCTGTCCAGCTGAGAGCATTGGAGCTGACAGTTGTGTAATGCACAGGATGATTGGGATTTTCCACTCTTGCAACATGAATGTGACAGAGGCACTCAGTATTATCTATGATCTTTGTGACAGTTCACTTACCACTGTTCCATGGGAGAGGGGGTTGTATTTCCCAAACAGATTAAAAAGTCCAATTATTATCCTCATTTTATGATACTGCTGTCTCCATGTTAAAGTTGGCAGCCAATCATTTGTTGTATCATTTTCACCCAAAGACATAAAACCAAGGAGCCAAGGGGTCAATGTGTAACTGTCCAAATATTTGTCAAGCTCGCTGTATGTGCAAAGAAGTGGAAGATGAGAGGAGAGCACAGCCATTCTCTGACCATCTAGAAGCAGCCAAGCAAATAGAATAAAGCCAGCAGCAAACCTCCACACAGTGACACAGCATACACACAACTGCAAACATCCTCCACACACTTACACCCAAGTAAAATAAAAAATAAAAAAAATAAAAAAGGAGATTAAGAAAGAGGACCTGCTACACAGTGCACGGATGTTAATTTCAACCATCTGGGGAAAACAATCTACCAGACATCAGAGTTACTAGTTGATTCATATGAAAGAAGTTGCCTGAATCGCATTCAGATTATGGCACATCACACAGGAGTAGAAGAGTAAAAAAGAGAATATGCAAGGTTAATATCCTTGATAGCATCTGAAGTCGATGTCAGCATCCAAAGTCAATTTGAAGTCAAGAATTGAGATAGCTCAGCAGCGGATCAAAGCCAAAACAAGATCCATTTTTTTTTCACCTTGGTTCTCTTACCCAACCTCAAGGATACTGCGTCATGAGAGCATCTTCCCTGTTGGCAGAAGCAGACCTTACTGCATATGTAGCGTTTTGAAAGAGTTTTGTTATCTTTTCGTGCCTGAAAATTGAAAGCACAAGCTTGCACGGTTTAATTTGTCATACCATTGTTGTCTATTATTGAAAAGGCTTTCTCTCTTAAGTTCAGTGCTGTATGTCAAAGTGGTGTACACACTCAAGTTGATTCACACTGTGATGTAAATGGGCATTGCCAACACGATTTGTCTTAAAACATTCATCTAAGAATCAGTGAAAAATCCCATTAACAATTTAGCCATTTCTCATGTGTTGCTAATTACATAAGTACTCAAAACATTAGCATGGAGCTTCATTCTCTAAATTCCCCAGAGCTAAAATGGAAGTATGTCATAAATGTTACATGCCGCCATCTCAAAAATGCAGCTGGCAACTGATCTGAAAGGCACCCTTTAAATAAAAAAAGATAAATCGCAATTTAAAAGAAAATGAACGGCAGCTACTGCAACAAAAGACGTGTGTGTGAAGCTGAAGCAGCGGATGGATGTCTCAGGGGAAGCCCTGGGGCAACAGTGAGGAGCATGGTCAAAGCGATTCATGATACAATGTGAGAATGAAGGAGGAGACAGATGAATTCAGCCTGCGCATTTGTTTATGTTATAATGTAATATTATATAAGGTAAAACATAATAATCTATCAGTCACATGTTGGAAATCAGGACTCACTACTGACATTTAGGCTTTTTGACATTTTCAGGCTTGTTTAATTACTTTGTAAAAGAATATATACACCATACAATCACCGGCCCCTTTGTCAGGTACACCTAGCTAGTACCAGGTTGGACCCCCTTTTGCCTTTAGAACTGCCTTAATTATTGGTGTCATAGATTCAACAAGGTGCTGGAAACATTCCTCAGAGATTTGGGCCCATGTTGACGTGATAGCATCACGCAGTTGCTGCATATTTGTCTGCTGCACATTCACAAAGCATATCTCCCGTTCCACCGCATCCCAAAGGTGCTCTATTGGATTGATATCTGGTGAATGTGAAGGCCATTTGAGTGCAATGAACTCATCACCATATTTAAGAAACCAGTTTGAGATTATTTAAGTTCTGTGACACAGTGCTTTATACTGCTGGAAGTAGCCATTAGAAGATGGGTGACACTGTGGTCATAAAGGGATGGTAATGGGCAGCACAATATTCAGGTAGGTTGTGGCATTAAAATGATGCTCAGTTGGCACTAAAGGGGCCCAACGTGTGTCAACAGCCTGAACTTTGATAAAAGGCAGGATGGTTCCATGCTTTCATGTTGTTACGCCAAGTGTTTATGCCAAATTCTGACCTTAAAAAAGGAAAATTTCACTTTATGAGGTTTTTAACCTTTAACTGCCTATGGTCCCCCAGTGGCTAGATGATGTCATAAGGGGACAGGTTACCTCCCCTTTCTTGGCATTGCCAACCCAGAAGATTTGGCCTGCCCATGAGAAAGAGAGAGACATCATGGCTTGCAAAACTGAAAGGCATGGCAGTTGGTCAAGGCCACACCCCTACCCTCCACCTTGCCCCCTTCTCTCCTCCTCAATAGCATTTCAAGCTACAGACACAGAAATGGCACATACTAAGGAAAGCTCATTGTGGGACTGGCTGTAGTGGCCGTAATTCTGCACCAAGGCTGAATTTTGGGAAAGAAACATCAGATACAGTATTAGGGGACCACTAAGGCCTATATAAAAGGATCCAAAAAGCACCATGTCATAGGACCTTTAAAATCAATGTGGCAGCAGAAATAGACTCATTTTTCCAATCTTTTGTTGTTCAATTTTGGAGCGCCTTTGCCAATTGTAGCTTCCATTTCCCTGTTCTTAGCTGACAGGCGTTTCACCCGGTGTGGTCTTCTGCGGTTGTAGCCCATCAGCTTCAAAGATCAGCATTCAGATATTCTCTTCGCCATACCGCGGTTGTAACAACTGACTACCATTGCTGTTCTATCAACTCAAACCAGTCTGGCCAATCTCCTCTCACCTCTGCCATCAACTAGGCATATTGGCCTGAGACTTGCTCCTCCCGACATCCATTCTCTGTAAACCCTAGAGACTGTTGCGGGTAAAACTTCCAGACAATCAGCAGTTTCTGATGCTCGGTTTAAACTTTGTCTACGACCAAGTCTACATGCCTAAATGCATTCCAAAAACAAACAAACTAGAAGATAGTTTCCCTTGCGGGAACATTAAAGTATCTCTTAATCTTAATTGACTTGCTGCCACGTCATTGGCTAATTAAATGTTTGCGTTAATGAGCAGTTTACCGGTGTACCTAATAAAGTGGCCGATGAGTATATCAGACATACTTTTAAAGAAAAGGCTGGAAATATTCTATATTTTTACATTACTTTTTTATAAGCGTTGTTAAAAAAATAACAGTGGTGATCTTTAAAAAAATGCAAACTGTGATTGCAATATAAGGGTGTATGTGTATCGATTTAAATTATTATTCATATATCTGTAGTTTGATTTGATATAAATTTGGACACCAAAGACAGGTGGAGCATGACTTGTATGACCTTTATGAGTTATGCTAGTATCAACAAAGAAACAAACAGGTTCAGAAGCACGCAGGCTACAGGCAGAGGGCTCGTGCTTTTTTTACCCTCCTCTTGTCTAAGTCTTTCTGAAGCACCTCTGCTCTCGACTTTTCGAGGAGCAGGCTCTGCTCAAGCTGACGAATGTGGGCACGTTCCATTTTCCTCTGAGTCTACAGAAAGAAACAAAGAGAAAGACAGGGAGGAACAAAAGACTGATAGAAAAGAAGAAAAAGAAGAAAAGACTCCAAGGGAAAAAGACCCATACAGATCCAAGGGGAATGAAAGAGACTCTGAAAAGAGGTGATCGAATGATGAGGGGAGTTGATAAGGAAAGGTTGGAGATTGAAATCAGTTCAACTTTACACCCTGAGGTGTAAAGTTCATTTAGCGGTTAAGTTATTATTATTTTTTTAAATATTCTTTTTATTTTGTACTTGCTAATTTGTGTTAATGTTTCTTAAAAAACCAATAAAAACTTAAATATCAAAAAGAAAAACACATCAATGAGACACACTGTTGTTCTTACAATTACAAGACCATGGACAGTGTAGTTTATATTGATTCAAACCCGCATACACTCGGGGTGTGTGAAAAAAAAAAAAAATCTATACAGCATAGTATCGCAATATTTTCCGTGGCAATGCTGTATCGTGGCAGTCGATACAAAGACGCCAAGCAATCGCTCTTTTATTATATATGCATTGGTCAGTTTGTCTGCTTGATAATCCCATTTTGCAGAAACACAAGTGAAGTGACATGAACACACAGAGAAAAAGTTATTATCAAATGTTTCCTTTTGGGGACAAAATTTGAAATTGCGAAAATTTGAAGTTGGAAAAAAGGTCATAAATTGCAATGTATTGCAGAATTTTGCAATATGATTTATGCTTTTTTATTTAAAGTATACACTTCTAACCATTTAAGAGATTTTTGTCTTTGATAGGAACCTTGCTAGTGCTACAGACAAGGTAGGGAAGTCAGAAAGCATCGTCTTTTCGTGCGACTTGTTTACATAAAGAAAATTATAAAACCTTCACCAGTCTAATCCGTTATCAGTCCAGCCTACTGTGTTTTATCCACATCATTGCAGTGTTAATAAAAAAAAGGCAAAAGCTGTAGTTGTAGTAACGTTTGAAAAAATGCATGTCTTTATTTTCAAATAGGAGTCTTCAGCCTTTTTTTCCTAAATAAATGTAGACTACTTGACTGTTCAATGACAAATGTGTTTCTTGGTGTATTTATTATATATTTGGAGGCTAAATGCAGGGAAAGCCAAGAGCATATTTGAGGTGAACAAATTCCATTTACATTACATTCAGGCTCTTTCTCAAGGGACATACAGCGGAAAGGACAGATAGCTGTACCTTATCTAATGGATTTCAGACTTCAGCTCTGCATAGCTTAAAATGAGGTGCAAGTAACACCTTCATTGAAGTCAGCCATTTATTCATGGTTTTTAAATCCTCGCATTTTTTTGCTTGACTTTTGCCCCGAAAGCATTCTGCCACTGAAAGCCACTGCTCTCTTTTCATGAAAATATCTGTATTGCTGGGGTAAGCAGGCAGCGTGGTGACTGGGGAAGTCCAGATCATCCTCTCATGAAAGCCATTTAAAATGTGTGTGTTTTTTTTTAATGTGGTATACAGAAAACGTTGCGGTGCACACATTTGCTTTTGTGCATCCAAACCATCCTCCCAAAGACAGTGGCTCAATCCCAAAGTGAGCCCTGAGGACTAAGGACTACAGACTCACAGACTTAATTGATCTCAGGTGCTAAGTGAGTGAGTGCGTGAGTCCACATGGCCTCAGGTAGGTATAAATGGGACTGGGACAGCACTTCACAAGATCACGTTACCTTGACGACGTTTAATAAAGATGTTGTTGACACACTGAATTTTCCTATTAAGTTTGTTGCTTTCCACATTTCCGTTCCGTGGTCATGTGTCGTGCTGTTGTTAACCTTCCCGGATTTCCCTATGGTCTCTGCGGTAAACGTCACGATGCTTTGAACTGTGGGTAATTCCCTTTGGGGAAGTCCGCATCGATGCAGACTCACGGAAACGGCTCGGTAAGGGTGTACTCAAACCCTCAAACCCTTACAAATTTCGCCAGAACGCGCACCAAAGTCTGTGAGTGTGTGAGTCTGTACTTTGGGATTGGGCCACTATCATCTTTACTGAATGTTTGAACCCCTTATACGTCTTTCTTTTACCTTCTCAGGGTCCATGATATTAAAAGATACACTGTTTTTGACCATATGGAAGCACATATGTTATTGATACAGTTTATAGGTATAAATAAAGCTGATAAATACCTCCAGGTCTCCCTTGGTGATAGATTCCTCCTCTACTCTGAACTGGAGGTCTTCCACTTTCCTGTTAACAAAAAAGTTGTGCGAGATGTTGCACAGAGGATGAAAACATCATGGACTTGCAGCTGTTAAATCACTAAGAATAATAAGAATATTTCAAAAGGGTTGTACTTAGTGTCTTCATTAATTCATAGGAGTGTTTTGGGTGTAACATGCAATAAACTAATCAGAGTCTCATCTCCCATTCCTTTAAAAGCCAGGCACGTTTGTACCTTGGCGCATTGCTATTATGATGGCAGATTTGCTGAGAGACATTCTACTGACACTACAGAATGAATGAATGAATGAATGAAGTCTAAGAGAGATCAAAATTTATTTTGTTTTCAAATAATGATAATGTAAAAATGTTATGATGTGTAAAACCAAGTTTGAAGTATAAAATGAGAGGACCAAAAGTAAAATTCAATGTATGATGATTTAAAATTATATTTTTGTAAAAAGGTCTGTGGACACTTCAACATATAACACAGAACAATGACTAGAATTTAGATTTACGTACCAGCACTGTTGCGTGAGAGAGTGAAAATAGCACAACTCTGTCATTACCTTTTCTCTTCTTCGAGCTGATTGGACAGTTCCAGTTTATCTTTCTGTGTGCTGGCCAACATGGCTTTGATTTGCTGGAGGGTGCTCTCATTCTCTGTTACATACTGTGAATAGCAAGAAGGAAGGTATTTATGAGACATACAACAGATTCATTGTTAGATAAGTTATTGGCGGATTAATGTAACGACCGAAATGCAGAAATGCATAACATTTGGTACCTGCATGTGCTGCACCTTGAGGACGCTCAGCTCCTTCTCCACCTCACAGATGTGGCTGGTGGCCTTGGCCATGTCGGCTCGCTCCTGGTCCCTCTCGGCCAGCAGCTGCTCGATGTGCTGCTGCTTCTCCTTCAGGGCTTCCTGGAGCGCAGTGGTGCCCGAGATCTTACGGGCGTAGCGCGAAGATGTCTCGGTCAGCTGAAAAACAAAAAGGACATAAATCATGAAGTAAGTTGAGCAGAAGAATGGATGAAGGGTGTGAGGGAAAGAAAAGAATGTGAGGGAACAAGGGAGGATGTGTGGGGGATGTGGGGAAGTGTGGAGAGACAGGGGCCGTCAAAGTGCTAGGAGAGAAAATAATGAGGTAGGAATGGAGTACATCTTACTGTGTATCAACCTTTCTTTTTTTACTGCAATCATATATTATAGTTATTTAATGATCATGGGAATGCAACCATTTTGTGATATCTACATAATATGCTTTGCTTTCTTGGGATCTCTATTTAATATTTCATTATTACATGAAAACATCTAGTTAAACCAGTTTCATGATTTACAACATGATCATGGATAAAAATGACTTAGTAAACCTGACATAACTACTGCTTTTATGTAATCACTGGTTAATTATTTTACCATTATGTAAAGGCAAAGCTTGTTAGCCCTAAGAAAGAATTAATACCCAGGCTTCTCTATATGTAGCCTTCTCATCCAGACAAGAGTAAGATCTTTTCAAAGATTATTTTTGGGCATTGTTAGGCCTTTATTTGACAGGACAGCTGAAGACATGAAAGGGGAGAGAAGGGGGTGACTTAATATTTTAAAATAATTAATATAAAAAATATTAAAAGAAAGATGAAAGATGCAACATTTCCTTTGACCACTAGAGGGTGCTCTTTGAAAGGATTCCTGCCTGAGATCCGTTCAATTCAGTAGCCTTTTGTTTAGAACAGAATAATACTGATAATGGAGTTTTCATCCACCAGGACATTCTAGTTGAAAGCCAAAGTAGTTGTTAGTGATAATATATTGTACATAAAACCATTAACATGTCACAAATAACCCTGAATTCTTTTGTCTGCAGCATTTCTGATATAGAAACATTAAAGACCCTGGGCGCCTAGATCGCTCAGTTGGTAGAGCGCGGGCCCATATATGGAGGTATACTCCTCGACTCGGCCGGGGTTCGACTCTGACCTGTGGCCCTTTGCTGCATGTCGTTCCCCCTCTCTCTCCCCTTTCTTATCTTCAGCTGTCCTGTCAATTAAAGCCTAAAATAATGTATATTTTAAAAAAAATAAAAGAAACATTAAAGACCCTAACAGCTGAAATGCTCAGAAGCGCAGTCAGCTTCAACATAATGTCAAATACGTGTTGCAAAGATCATGGATTCTTGCTTTTGTGTGAACACATTTAATGTAGACTACAGCAAGGACTGCAGGAAAAGTAATTTATATTTTATTGATGTTACTGTATGAATATTTCACCGCCAATAATGCAGCAACTGACAGGTTTTAACACTGCGTTCATGTGTGATATGAGAAGTTTCTGTAAGGATAGTGCATACTTTCCTAACATTTAACAACATGAACAGGGTACACCAAAGATCTTTATGAATAACATTGAATAGTTTGTGCAGGGTGATCAGCTTGACAATTCAGAATGGCTGCTTGCAGCGCTGTCTGACACTGGTGCCAACAATTAAGTAAGTAAAGGCAAGGGTTCTTCATCCAAGATCTGGCTTGCAACCAGAAGCTAAAATCAATGTGAAATACCCTGGTGTCCCATTCATTTTAATTTGTTGCCAACCATTCCTGAGGTTATTAGTCTTAAAGACACTGACAAGTGATTTCACAAAAGGATTGCGTGGCTTTTGCAACCACTAAATCTGCACAAATGAGACAAAAAGAAACTATCTCTGTCTGGTAAGGAAAGTCTCAAATCGCAGGTCCTTGCAGAAATTAGTGGAAACTGTGGAAAGGTGTCTTTCTCCCTACCGTAGCTGACATCTACCTCAATTTCCCTTAAATTCAATGGTATTGTGCCTTGTAACTCTGTATTGAAATGTTGTAAACTATACTTTACTTACTCACCTATTTAATTTAAAGCACTACTTCAGGGTAAATGCTTATCTGCTTTATTGGAGAGAGGTAGATGAGAAGATTGACACCACTCTAATTGACAGTGATTTCAGTCTTCTCACATAATTCGCTGCAAGAAAGCAAGTAAGTGTAGTTCCCAAACTGTCAAAAAATTCCTTTAAGTAGCAACATCACACTGTAGGAACAGCCCCTTTTCTCTCAGTATGCATTTGAGGCACACTGCCGTCATCTTACCAGCCCAGTTCGGCTCGGTCGTCCACCCACGGAGGAGGCCACCGAGCTGACTGAACTGATGGAGGAGCTGCTGGGGCTGTGGGCCAGAGAGGAAACCCCCATGGCCATCCGCTTGCTCTTCTTGGCCTTGGCCGGGCTGGTGGAAGGGAAGCCGATGCGGATCACCTTGTGGATCGGCGCAAACAGGCCAAACTTGTGAAGACACTGAAAGTATCTGCAGGGAGAGAGGCAGGAGGTAAGGGATTTTGTTTACAAGTTGTTTTTTTAAGCAATACTTCAAAATGTCTATACCCAAATTTCACCTATTTAAAACATTTTCCAATATTGGAAGTGAGCAAATGCAAACCCTAAATTTAATAAAGGTGCTAAATATGAAGCATAAAAATGCCAGACTAACAGTGCAGACCATCTCTGAGCTAACGGGTCAGACTAATTTCATGGACAAACAGATGATAGAACATAGAATAAACAACTGAACAGATGGAGCCACAGTCTTTCCCTCAATTTCCCTTTAGGGAAAAAGCAGAGGAATTTGGGGAGCTTGATGCATACAATGTGTGTGTGTGTGTGTGTGTGTCTACCTTGTACCAGCCACTGCACCATCATTCTTCCCCAGGGGTTCATCCAGCTCGACCCCACACCATTCCCCCTTGGCGAAGTCGGTCTCTCCCATGTAGCGTATGACTCCCATCTTAGAGCCTCCCACCTAAAACAGAGTAAAAGATCTTTCAACTATAAAAACAACATGCAGAAGGAAAGACAGTTCCGGAAGTGGCTGTGGAAGAATAACCATTACTGGTTATTACTTGTCTTAATAAACCTTAATATAGTTTATTTAATTGGAATAAACATGGTTAAACAAATAGTTCTTCATTTTGTTAAATGTGCGCCTCTTTGCTTTTTGGAGAAGAGATGAGAACATCAACATCACTTTAATATCTGTAAGCTGTATGATAGTCTATATCCACGACGTTCCACTTCCGGGATTGCTCCGTTGCCGCCGGAAATTCCACCGTATGTCCTTGTTTTCGGCCGAATGTCAGTTACTTTTCCTTTTGTTTGTGTTGGAATTTTCCAGAACTCCGGTCGATTTAGATCTCTGTGGGGTAAAACAACTTTTGAGGCTATTTTGCAGTGGCACTGTGACTCTGTGCAGCGCCAAGCGCCGCCCCAAGACAATTTTGATTGGTTTAAAGCAATGCCAATAAACCAGAGCACGTTTTTCTCCCATCCCGGAATGCTGTGTGGACAGACCCTCCTCCGCAGCGCCGTCAAGGAAGGTCTAGCAATGCAAGACTATCCGTATAGTAAACATGAAATTACAGCTAGCAGCCGGTTAGCTTAGCTTGTCTTGTCTTAGCTCAGCACAAAAACTGGAAACAGGGGGTAATAGCTAGTCTGTTACTGCTCCCATCTAAGATATAGTCCAGCACACAACCTCCCACAAAACCAAATTTTTGCTGTTTTGGTATTTGTTAACGTTTGACAAAGGCAAGCTTGTTGTCTCCCTGTTTTCAATGTTTGTGCTAAGATAACTAGCATGTGCCCGTAGCCTTATATTTAACAGAGAGATATGAGAGCCTCTCATCTTACTCTCCCCCCAAAATGTTATAGCAAAGCATACTATTTCTCCATGGGTGTGTATGAAATCACTACCTCGTTCATTTCCACTAGTATAATACACACTCAGTATACAGATAGCAATAAATGACATTTCAGACACTTGTGCTGCCCTACAAAAGGCAGAGAACAGTAACTATATATACAAACTTGAAGTTGTAATGCCTTAACTTTTTAGGTTTTAAGAAATGTAAACTATGACTGAAGGGGAAATCATTATCCCTTGGCAACATATCTAGGGTGCCACATCCTATAGCACTGTGCTTCCCAGTCAGGAACACTGGTTTCCTGTTAGGAAGACTGTTTGAAATCCACGCCCACCGCCCCTGGGGTCAGCCAACATGCAAAACTGACTAGTACAGCTGCTGAATGTCTTTCACACATGGTGACCACATGTATGAGACACAAAAGCTCATCAACATGTACAAACATCCCACTGATCACAATATCCTTAAATGTCTAAGAGAAACATCTAGAATACAATACCAATCCAAGGACAACTTTAATTACATTTCAATTTACAAATCATTTGTTGAAATTGTCTTTTACTCCAAAGAAAATTGTGTCCTTCCTTGATTACATTTTTTGTCTTGTTTCATCCGATCAATTTTCTAAAACCAACACAAATATTAAATTTACAATTACACAACAATAAGAAAATCCACAAAAATTCACACTGGACAATCCGGGACATACTGAGAAATACAGAGAGTGTTGTGTGGAGCCAATAGTCTTAATTGGATTGGTAGCATCTCATTTGGCAATGGCTTGAAGGTAACGGACATTCATTAATATAGAAAAGTTACACACTAAAGCTTTAAGTCCAAGTGGACTTTGGTGCCAAATGTAAAGAAATTCCCTGAAAGCATTCCTGAGATATCACGTTCATGGGAACAGAGAGAAGGGCAACCTGAAAACATAATACCTCTGGCCACGGCTGTCGCCAGCAAAGAGGCATAAAATGGCCCCATATATTAATACATACTCTCACTACTGGATTTAGTAGCAGAGGGAACTGACCACAAGGAGAAAAAAAAGGCATGGTGAGTCACACTTCATCTTTCTATTGTCAAATTAATATTGTACTCCTCCGACTTTGTCCATCTCCTAAACCACTGAGACCAAATGAGAAGACACAGTGTGGTGTCAAAAGACATTAAACTGAGATGGCCATCAGCATGACTGTGTGATGTCTCAGTGGCTCAGTGTCAAACAGTGCTAAGACAGCCAGTCAGCACAAGCCCCATCTTGGCTTCTGCTATCCCATGAAAATTATACCTGCTTAACATTAGCATGTTAGCATTGTCATTGTGAGCCTGTTTGCATGTAGCTTAAAGCACCACTGTGTCTCAGTACACCCTCACAGAGCCACTAGCATCAATGTAGCTCTTGCTCTTATTACTTATAAAAAAGCATAATATTGTAAGTGTAAACAGGATAGGCCTGTAATATCCTGGTTGGTTGTTAACATAGTTGTTTACAAGGCTCATTCCATATGAAATCAGATTTTATTCTTTTGTCCTGTTTAAAAATGCCATTTAGACTCCACGTACACCCGAATGATGCTACTTAAACCGTGATTTGTTTGTGTTATGCGACAATTTCATTGACCAGCGACCATTGGAGTGGCTTTCTATCCAAATAAACACCAGTAACATTGCATGCAGCAAAAAGGGAACTCTAATTTAACCTTTACCAAACTCTACATTAGCAGAGAGAGATGGCCTCTGGTGAAAAACTAAAGCCAGCAGAGGAGAAGCAGTTCTGTGCTTCTTGTGGGTACTCAGACATCAAAGTTGCCAAGGCAAATGGAGACAGCCATCATGTGTTTAGCCTCTGAGGTTGTCTCTCTGTGGGGAAACATTTTTGCAGTTAAAAATATGCTGAGTAATCTTTAGATGGCTGCTATTTAGTCACTGACACACACACACACATTGCCAAAATTTGACATTAGTTCAAGATAATTCCTCTGCAAGAAAGCAGGACTGTGGTGCCAAAGATGCCTCCAGTTCAACTAAATGTGTGTGAAAATTGTGTGTCCTACGCTTGTTACTATCACATAATTTAATACCAAGTGAAGGAAAATAGTCTTTGCATTATGTCCACATTGTGTAATATGAGTTTCACACTTTGTGCTCGTTTCACAAAATGTTGGTGTTTTATTTCCAACAGCGGAGGAGAGGCGTGACACAACTGGATGGCAGCACATCCAAGCCATCACAGTGAGATAGATTACATGGGAGAGGCTTAGGAAATAGATGGATTCACTGATCAATGTGTCAGCAGTGGTCTCTTCTGTCTTAAGTGCTGAAAGTAATCCGGAGTGATTTACAATATTGACCAGGAGGAAGGCTTCTCGAGCTCCCAGTTTCAAACTGCACAGGATCTGATGTAACTATCCCCAGTGCCCATCAGTAAATGGAAAGCAATGTGACCCAGGGTCAATAATTCCATGAAGTGAACATTGTACACTGATAGGGTTCAATAAGAAAATAAGCAAAATGCAGATAAAAATGTTGTTCCCACAGAGGCTTACTTTGACATTTTATATAATCGCCACAGATATTTATTTCTTTTGTTGAGTAATGGAGGAGGGCTCCATTCTAGTCATAGGCAGAATAAGGAAAAGCAGAACGTTCCTGTGGGGATCAACCATGTATCACATTACACAGCATTAATCCATCTTTACGGAGGGCTTCATAACACTGTAATTAGCCATCCACTGGGACTCATCTAATTACTTTCAGCTCATATGGATTTTGTTAGTCTCAAATATTTACAGAAAATCAAGTTAAAGAGGACCTATTATTCTGTTCCTTATTTTCTGTCATATATGTATATAATGTTACAAAGTCAGATGTTCATACTAAACCTGGCCAAAGCTTAAAATAATGGGGGTAAACACGTATTAAAGAAATCCCCGTCAGCAAAACCTCAGATTTCAGACCATTCTGAACACTCCACTTCTGTTTTCTACTCTCAGCTCAAGCTGATGTTAACCCATGCCTGATTTCTAAACTTTTTTGGGAGGCAGGCTTAAAGACACAGAGAGGGTGATTACAGGTGCAGCAGCCGTTGGCAGTATGAGAAAAATATAATAATAATAATTTTTTTTAACATTAAAGAATGTAAACATTTTCTTGTAGAAACATAAAATAAAAAAATGAATACAAAAATGAGCATAATAGGTCCGCTTTCAACATATTAAATTGTATTTTGTCAGATTTCCATCATGACAAATGCATACATTTACACAACGTTCCCACAAATATCTGTTGTGAGAAACGTTTTATTTTAACTTTTCAGAATTTTGTGTTGAGAATTACATTTTTTTAAATGTAATGACATTGCATCACTAGAGGAAACCCTGTCTAACAAATCATTTGTCATCCAACACAGAATTACTTACCAAAACGCGATCTCCAACTCGAAGATCCTTATCCCCACCTTTCTTAACCGAACCGCTGTCAGACATGTTGGACCCCGACTCATTGCCCGTTTTCACTGCGCTGTTGAGCAGGGCCAGGCCCTCTCTCAGTGGCACCACTACCCGCTGGCCAGGGGGGGCGCCATTGCCGCCCTGTTGAGTCAGATTCTGGGCAGAGAGCGAGTCAGTGGAGTGGCTGTCACTTCCCTCTCCAACCGGCTGTGGGGTGAGCTTCGAGGGTCGCGTGAAGATGCCCTGGAGGGGCTGGCATTCAAAGTAGCGCACGCCGCCCACTGAACCGTCATTTTTGCCAACTAGGTCATTCAGTATCACGCCTGCCCATTGTCCTGGGGCAAACTGGGTCTCCCCTAGGTAGGCAATAACTCCTAGTTTGACACCGTTGACCCAGACCTGTTCACCCACTGTGTAATCCCCCAAAACCTCGTCGCCCTCTTCAGAGATTTTAGTTGGTGTGGTGGGCTTGAGGAGAGCGCCTAAAGAAAAAGAAAAACATTATATATTATATAAATGTTGTAGAGCAGGAAAAGGTTTCATATAACAAAAGAAACAAAAACAGGTAAGCGTAGCAAAAAACATGAAGCATGAACATTACTGAAATCTTATTGTAATCACATTCTCTTCACTAAAACTGGAGGGTCAAGTAGTAAACACTACATACATTGTAAGATCATCCTCATTCTAGGTGCAGCAGAATTGCCTTTACACTATTCATCCCATTTGGCTGTGGCATGACGGCAAAGAGAAAACTGCTTGTGTGACAGCATTCAGCACACACCAAACAGTGCAGTTTGTACAAGATTAGGCGTTTCTCTAATTCCTCCTGAAAAGTGGGTCAGAGAAACGGTATCTGTGATGTGCTAGTGATTGACCACGCAATGCAGACCTATGATATCGCCTGTTTGACACATAGATGAGCTGTTTCTGTTTCTATCCACAGCAGCCTGTAAACTGAACAGGGCACCATTAGCACACGGTCTACTGAACCACACTGCCAGTAAAAGTCTGTGTTTATCTTGGTGTGTGTGTGTGTGTGTGTGTGCCGGAATAGTTGGTGCCAGGGCTGTCTCCCCAACGCCCAATGGTTGTGCTTCATGCCTCAATTGCTCCCATATGTTTTTCTCACAAGTGATGTGAGACACATTTCGGCACAAATGCAAATGTGTACAACTTCAAAGGTTTTTAACTTGATGACACAGTTTGAACGTTTTTAGGAATGTGCTGCTTCCAGTAGAAGGAGTAGGGGAAAACTATTGTTGACAATTTTGCTTGGTCCCAAGTGATTATCTTAAAGATGAACTGCACAACTACAGTATGCTGCAGGCTTTTAGGAGAGACATTTGAAAAGGTAGTCCAATTGCTTTTGTCTGAATCAGGTGAAATGTTTGTTCTTTGCTGCTGTTCATGTACTGTTAAACATCATACATATCAACTGACCAAAAAATATTGACAATCAGAACATAGGAGTACTCAGGTCCCTCATTGATCTATAATGTGTCAAAATGAATATCGCCGAGAGCAGACTGACATACAGCATTAACATCAGCCATAAGTCACTTTGTGTTTGACCCATATCTGCAGCTGGATTATGCACTCTATCCAAAGCCACAGAGATGGTTTGGAAATGTATATGCAAAACCTTCCTGCCAGCAAGGTAATGGTCCAACATTTTTGGCCAAGATTCAATTTGATTGATTTTTTGGAAGATTTTATTAAAGAATACCCTTAAAACATAAAAATATTGAGAATATATTGGAATACTGTAAATCAGTCTTTAGATCAACTTAAAATCCCTGTCTTTCTTCCTCCTAGGTTCAGATCCACACAAAAACACATTTCAAATTAGTTAGTATATTAGAAGTATTAGAAGTATAGTTCTGATACTTTGAAGTGGGGTTATATGAGATACTTATCCATAGTCATTGTATCACCTACAGTCATGGCAGTCGGCACACCCCCAGTTTGGAGAAGCAGTGAGGAGTACTGACTCCATTTCCTCTTTTTACCTTTATTCTTATGGACTCTATGTGAATTATTTCAAAGCTGTACTTCTATGAGGACTATATGTATATGTCTTTTACTGACAATACCTTGTTTCTTGAAGCCCAATGAAGCATGGTGTAACTACCTTGACAGTTAGCCTATCTTTTTTTTTTTTAATCCAGTTTTTTTATTACTTTACTTATTCATGTTTTACAATAATTGTTGGTCTAATTTTTTTTATAGAATCTCATTGATCTCTTGTTTTGACTAAATATAATTTAATTTCTTGTCCAATTCTGTTTTCACAGTTTCTTTTTAAGATTTTTATAAAAAAATGTTGGCATGTTCAGGCCTTTTATTTGATATGAAAGGTTAGACATAAAAGGGGAGAGAGGGGGAATGATATGCAGAAAAGGGCCACAGGGCAGAACCGAACCTGCAGCCGCTGTGGCAAGGACTAAGCCTTCTGTATATGTCATCCTTTTAAGTGTGTTTTCTCTTAATGCATAGCTGTGCACAGGTCTACATGCACAGTGATGGCAGAATGCTTCCTCCCCCTTTCTTCTTTTTCACACATGATCAACTGATGCAACATGTGATCTTGGCCAGCGTTTCAAACCTGAGCTAACCCATGATTTTGGGTTGCTGAGGCAACAGCAGAGTGAGGGCAAAAGGATCCTCGACAGAAGGAAGACTGGAAACACAGCCCTTACTTTCACCATTGTGCTTGGCCACCTCCCACCACCATCTGAATCCAACTATTCATCAGCTCTGCACAATGAAACCTCCACAGCTTCCTCTCAGCCCTCCTCCTCCGCCTCCCAATTATCCCCCCATCTCTCCCTACTTTGGTTACACACATACACACACCTCTTTCTCTGGCCTCTTTAACTCAGCCTATTTATGATCATTTCCCACAATGGCTATCATCTTGTTCTTTTTGTTTCAAATTGGACTTCTCTCCATTTGTGCATGATTAGGTCCTAAGCATGTGTGTGTACTTCAGGCCTCTGTGTAGCGATTACTAGCAAACAGAGTTTAAATTGTAATTTCCCCACTGGGGATCAATAAACAGTATAAATTATTATTATTATCCAGACTGATATTGTGTTGCTGTCTTCAGCAGTGCTCATGGCAGCTGTGCAAGGCTGAGCAGCACAGACACTAACAGATGGAGGGGGTTGAGCTTGAAGGTTTTTGACTGTTGGTCACTGTTTTTGACCAAAGTGCCATGTCCTACATTCAAACCTTTAAGATATTTTCTATGTTTTTTGTGGGGTTATCTCTTCAAACGAACAATTTATCATCTTGAGGGCAAACCTTCGATATTTGGTTGATTTAGCTTAATGCTGCCAAGTTACAAGAGGAGATTAGTCACTGTATAGGCATGAGCTCTGTGTCATTATTTACCTTCTTTGACATTCAGTTAAGGGGTTAGTTACTCTACAACCGTTTAACCTTGCTTTTGGTGTACAGTGTTTTCTAACAAAGCATGCCATGGCTGTCTTGAAAGAGGACAGAAACCAGTGTTTTCAGTAGTTTGGTGCTTCAGATAAATAGCTCCACTATTCCATGAGTGAATTTGCCATTAGTAACATTATTTAGAAGGACTGTACTGCACTATACAGTCTTATCTGGTAATACAACATTTAACAACTGATGTAAAATAACTATTATGGGATCCACCCAAAAGACTGAAAACATCAGATGCGAAAATCAATTGTGGATTTGGGTGCGTCTAATGAGCTTGCTCTCCCTTTAATATCACTGGGTGTGTCAGACCATTGTGAGCAATGCTGCAAACAAAGGAGCATAACTGAATAACTCAATGTCCATATTAGATTTATTATATTATATGTACTGTTATCCTATGATTTGAATGGCATTTAATTTGCTCGGTTAGCCTAAAGCAGATATTTCCTTCTTTTGATTTTTTTATGCCCCAAAATTCAGAATATTCCAATTTAAATCTTGAAATACAATTCAATATACTGTAAGATGATTTCTATCCATGACTATATGCATGTCATTTACCTCTTTGTTGTCTTTCCAGGCTCTTGCTGTTAATTCGCTGTAAACTTGCATTTAAAGCTGCTCTAATTAATATAACCCCTCATTAAAGAGATAATTTGCTGATTTTAATCCAGCTCTGTGTCATGGCAGTGTTGCCAGTGTGATTAGATGAACAGTGAGTGCCTTTCCTCCATGGTGCCAATGCACGGAGCTTTAAACAGCCGTGGTCTGCTGAAATCTGCCCGATGCCGCAAAACGCCCACACAAAGATGTCACAGAGCTGGATTAAAATATAAGTATCCCTTTAAGTACAGTACAGCAAACATGTTGATCTTTTTTTATCTTGTTAAAGTTTATAGTAAAGCTGCACTAATTAATATTCTTAAACAGAGAAATAAAACCCAACTGTACTGATCCTGTCATCACTACGGAGAGTTTTAGCATCTTTCAGGTCATCTACAGCTTTATTGTCCTAGTTCGACCTCACCACCCTCATGGCCCTTTTTACCAGCAGGCAGCTGTTTTCACTGAAAAAGTTAAGCTAGCTAGTAAGCATAGTTGAGCATTTAGCTGCTAAAGAGCCAGATGTTTTTTTTTCTCAGAAGTTAATGGAAAACAAAACAGAGCTGAAAGGAGAGTGAATGTTGGACATTCATCCGATGGCCGGAAACACGACCCAAAATGAATGCTAATATTGCTCAATGTATACTGGATGTGTAAAACCTATATAGATGTAATTTGCTAACACATTACATCTATATAGGTTCTTAATATCCCAATGATGTTCTTAAAGCTGGTTGCGCTGCAATTATTTTTTTTTGTATAAATTAATGCAGGTTTAAAGCACAAATGACAAACACACAAAAACATTAGTGGAATTACAGATTGATGCTATTTGAGGTGCAGTAAGTGTGTACTGTCTGAGGACTGGGTACTCCACAGAGTCAAATAAATGGCAGAAAAGGAGCAAACAAGGCCCAGCACGCCTGTGACTAAAATACTTCTGTTGAGAACCTGCTTCCGTGGTCACAGGAGACGTGGCATCAGGAGCTGTGGCACAGCTCTGTTATTTTCACATCAAAAGCAGCAAGAAGGAAGATTCAGATACGTTGCTCTATTTGCTCATTGACAACGACTTTGTCCAACGGGTGAAACATTTCTTTAAATTCAGCAAAGTAAACTCTGCCAAATTCCGACACAGTGGCCCCTTCTCACAATCTTCCCAGATAAAACCAACAAACAGGGGGTTGAGATTTGGAGTACAAAGCCAGGTCAGTGTTTGGACTATCTGGGGCAGGAAACTAATCCCTCCATCTACTATTTGAGGCATCAGTGTTGTTCCACCGACATCTTATTAGTGTCAATAGCCAACTTTAGTTAACAAGACGGATAGAACTAAAAATAATACACATCATGATAACCAGGGGTACAAGGCATCCTCTTTTTTAAAAACAGGAAGGTTGAATGACTGACCAGCTGACAGAGACACCAGAATTGTCACCTATGAAATTAACTAGTGTTCAAAAAAAGTCTCCTGTGTGATCTAGGTGCTCTTTGAGTATTGGACAGACCCTATTCTCAGCTACCCTACATGATTTCTGAAGTGCAGATTGATGGACTGCCACAAATTTAAAATTTTAAAGTTTGATTTAAATGTTTGGCAGATTGACAAGCTTTAGAGGATTTTTTTCAACCTGGACAAAGCCAGGCTTGCAGTTTCCCCGTTTTCCAGTCCTTGCGCTACGCCAACCGGCTGCTGGCTCCAGTGTTTTATATCTAATATATATATATCTATCTATCTATCTATCTATCTATCTATCTATCTATAGTAAAAAATAAAAAAATGTATTTAGAAAGTAAGAAGAATTTTCAAACAATTACAAACAATACAGTGAGACATAAGAATGTGACCCAGGGCTCCAGCTCTAATGCAGTAAATTACACAACAGTGTGGTGTTCTATATGCTATCACTGTAGATATCTCAAAAAATTGAAAGGACATGCAGAAAACACAACATTGGGAAAGGAAAAAATGCTACATGCATGATTGTATGCATTTTTTGTGGATCAACAGGATGTGAGCAAACTAATGAGTTTATGTGTGGTAGAAACAAACTTTAAACCACAGGCAGGAATCTAGGCGAGCACTTCAAATTAGGACATCTACCTAACAGCTGACAGGCAGCATTAAGGGATTAGTTGGTAATGGCCGAGTTCAGGATTATTTAAGATACAATTTTGAGCTGGTTTGCCTTTCACACAGAGAGAAACAAAAAACGACCTCCAGGCCAAACACAAACTTGGATAGATAAATAAATGCCAGTTTTGTTTACCGTCTTTCAAAATGCTAATAAATGGCTTTAACAAACCAAGGCAACGAATTTGCTTATTATGCTATAGAGATGTGTTTTAGACAGCCCTGTCACCCACAAATTACGTTCCTACACAACTAAACTGTATTTTTAATTACGCTTCAAGGAAAACATATTTTCTCCTGGGTTCCATTTGTTTTTTAAGGTATCACAAATACGTTTCCGATTAAAGTTCGCAAAGTGAAGCGGGGTGGCTGGATAGATGGGTCAAACAAACAGGCCTTCTGTCAAGGAGACGGCTGTCCGAGTCCTAAGTGATACCACGTTAACTTTATTTATTTATTTATTTATTTATTTATCATACATACATACTTAACAAGGACCTCAGGATGAGTAGAGTCACACATGGACTCTTAAAGGGGATAAACTAAACTTATATCCCGTATGAAACATACTTAACTTGTAACAAACTTAAATTTTAACCCAAACCTCACTTTTCCTAAACCTAACCACGTTGTTGGTTTAAAGACGTGTTGAAACAAACGTAATCTGGGAGAAAATATGTTTTGCTCGAGACGTAATTGAGAATGCAGTTTGATTATATGTGAACATAATTTTACATTTTTTGCATTTAGAACATTCTAACAGCTTTTCGAGTCCAATTTTGTAAAACACTATTTTGGACTGTTATTTGTATTTTATTATTTTACTAGATCCAAAACTATTACTATATACTATACAATTGTCAGAGTAATAATACAGCTTGTAATAAATAGTATTTTTTACTCATTTCTGGATGGCAGAACTATTTTTTTTAAAAGAAGTTAAAGTTCCTTCTTATCTAAGAACTTTATATCTATGCATGGACAATTATGAACTAGAGTAGGATAGTGATGAGTTTACTACTATTCTATACAGCTTATGTTGGCTACTTTGATAGTTAAAACTAAGAGAAACATTAACTAGGGCTGCACAATTAATCGCAATTGTATCAAAAACGCAATATTAACTAGTGTAATATCAAAATCGCAGGGGGGCGCAATATTTGGTAAAGGTAAAATATGTGTCAAATCATTCTAAAATTAAGTACTGTGGTGTTACAGAGACAACAAATCACATCCTACAGACTACAGAAAACATCTTTGTTTGGTACAGATCCTCACAAAAAAAAAGAAGAGAAATCACACTTCATTCTCAATGAAAATGTAAATAATTATACAAAAATGATCATTCCCTCGAATATTGTGAATCATATCACAATATCAGTCAAAATGATTGCAATTAGATAGTTTTCTAATATTGTGCAGCCCTAACATTAACATAATATTAAATAAAATCCTGACAGTGCACTGGAGTAATTATAAGCAGTGTAAGTTTTAGTAAATTAAACCCTTCCTGTATAGTAATAGACCGATTTTATCGGCCGGCCGATATATTGGGCCGATATTTGTGTTTTTACGCATATTGGCTGTTTTACGCGGCTGCTGCGTTCACCGATAGTTTTTCCCGGCATTATTTACAGACAGCCATCCACAGGCAGCTCTGTGTTGCTGGAGACGCTGCAGTTCCCGTGCAGACCATGCACTGCCCCTCCACCACTAGTACCAAGGCAGACTTAAATTACAAATCAAGCACTTTATTACAATGGCTACTTCTCAGGTTTATGGTTTTCTTAAATGATTTAAATGTGTTGACAAAGGACATTTTTTGATGACCTGATTATATCTGTCTTATAATATGTCAGCCAGCATCCCCAAGGCTGTGTTGCAGATGTTGATGAAAGCCTTTTACCCTTGCACAGTTAACCATATGCAGTGCACCCATCCATATGATGCACATTGGACACATCATTTGGGTGATATGAATGTAAGATGATCGCAGAAGTGACACTAATCTGTGTTTTTGTTTATTATTTTTAAATAAATGGCAGAGCAGATTCCGAAAACAAATCCAGTGTGGCATTTGTGTGGTACATTTTATGATGTAAACTGAGGGAACAAAAGCAGTATTGGCTCCAAATATTGGCTCGAGAAAATCGGCAGCCCGTATTGGTCATCAGCTAAGGCACTAAAAAAATCCCTATCGGTCAATTCCTATTCCTGTGTTGGAACAACTTCTTCCCTCGCTCCCACGAAATTCCACAGTTAACATGAACCATGACACACTTGTAGCTACTTCATGCTGATGCTAATGAGAAACAAGCATACTATCAGCCAAAGAGGGCTGGCTATTCTTCTGGTGTGTTCGCATAGTTCTGTTTCTGATAAATTACAGCTTCACTTCCAGCTTTCACATGTGCATGTAAAGCTGGTGGGATGGGGCTGTCGTGTCGTGTGAGCTAAAACTGGAGAGGATAAACAGTGTGGCTGCATTTAAGAGTGAGAACAGCTGTGATTACTTTTTGCAGGCAGGGGTTGTAATTTTGATGAGTGTTTTTCAGAGAGGTCTCATTTCCGTGAGTAGTCAGTTTTCAGTAGCTGTAATGTCTAAGTTGTAACAGTCACATGTTCATATTTCACCTATTAATTTTGAGATTTCTGATTAACGACAAGGCTAGCGATATTCTATATTTGTGTTATTGGCAATAAATACTATTAAGAGACAAATGCCTGTGCGTTAGTTTGTCTCTCAATACTTTACGGCTTTCCTAATAAAATAAAGATGTCAGCCAGTGCAACAGTGAGGCTCATTGATGGGTTTTCAATAGTTTTTGGACAATAATGTAGCTCTAACATATATAACAAGATATATAAAAATCTGGATCCACATAATATCAAATGCTGTTTTGGTGCTGTGGATCATAAAACCTATTTCCCCAACTGTTATGAAAAATCCTTATTGCAATGGTATCCCTTGAATCCCTTGTTTTCTGATCCAGGCAGCCCACAAAAAAAAACTGACTGGGTTGTCTTATTTCACTGTTTGTGCGTTGGTAGGCACTCCAGCTTCTCAAATGTATGTGCACTTGCACTGACAAACTGAGTTTTTTTTAATATGTCCTATTTAAAGCTGCAACAAGCTGTAGACACAAGTCTGATATAATATCATATTAAGCTAATATGCAACATGTTAGGAAACAAGCTTATTTACACATCCAGTAGATAGAGCAACATTAGCATTTATTTAGAGTAGTGTTTCTGGCCACCAAACGTAAGTCCAATATTCACCTACCTAGTGGGGAGCCGTAAAGTCAGGTGATAATTCAGTGTGGGTTTGTTACATTTGACAAACATTTAATCCATGTTTTAATATTTAAAAATTGATTAGTGCAGCTCTAAAAACATTACACAAGAGAAAAACTGTATAGAACCGCAAAGTATGAAATTAACGTTTGACACACATAACAGGGGCATTTTTCAAACACTGGCCAAGTTGGATGAAGTTTGAGTCTAAAGTCTCTCTGGTTGAATATATAAATGCATACATCTATATAAATATACATTATTTTAAATGGACAGAGTGTGGCACCCATTCGACCTGCCGAAAGCAAAAAAGAAAAAAAAAGGTTGCATTGGAGATCTTCCAATAAATATGCTGGAAGATTAAGCTTAAGAAAACACTTCCCAGCTTCTGTGTGCATTTAATTTAATGCAGCTGTGCTCTACTGAGTCATTAACACAAACAAATGGTCAGAAGAAGGAAGTTACTTACTGTCTTTAGGGACAAGAGGGCTGGAGGTTCCACCCGATGAGGTCCTTCCCACTGGGCTGGAATGCTTGGGCCCCCGGCCAGGGATTTTCAGTCCACTGGACTTGAGCATATTCATTCTACAGAAGCAAGGAGACGGCCAGGACCTGAGAGCTCCTCCCTGGGTGACGAAGGCTTGTGGATCAGGCACTAGATGTGGGAGTGGTGGCTGTCGCTCTCCATGTTTAGCTGTTGGGATAAATATAGGAACAGTTAAGAGAAATGTACATAAGCACAAGTGCATGCATTTGTTTAATTATACCATTATTTATGCAGGTAAGTCATTTGCAACAATGACCTGTCACATTCACACAGGTACACATTCATACCTGGAAGCTGCCCAATCACAGTCTGATGTGCAGGCCACTGAGCAGCTCCACTGGAGCGGATTGGGGTTAAAGGAATTGCTCAAAGGTACCACAGTGGTGGTAATGAGGGAGGGACACCGCAGGGTCTTTTCACTTTCCCCACCCAGATTTGATCCTGCAAGTCTGGGGATTGAACCGACAACCTCTTGGTCACAAGCTCACTTCTTTACCCTTTAGGCCCCAGTGTCTCCCCCAGCCTCCAAATATGTATGAATGGACCAGACTGTTAGTAGAACAACTCCCAACTGGTTTTCACAGGAACAGGAGTATATGAGATGGCAGGGAGCACGAAATGTGTAGCTGTTTGTACAGCAAGTTATTTTTCCAAAGGTGTTCAAACATTTGTTGAAATTTCTAATCTTACCATGACTTGAATATGTTGTGCATACTTTCAATCTGTGCAGGGATTCATGGTTTAGTGCAGCAACATAGGGGTCAGGGCTCACTGATGAGTCACTAGATACATCTAAGGGGTCATAATTGATAAAAAAAGAAAGGAAAAAGTGTATTTCTTCTGAATTGTATTATATTTGCTTTCCTTTTTTCTTGTGGAATTCTTGGTACTTCTTCCTTTTTAGGCTTTCTTTTCATGTCATAATATAAGCCATAAACCGTGACAAGGTGTCGCCAATTAAAGGAAAATATTGGGAGCCACAGGCGCAATTTTTGTTTGGTTTACAGTATGCAGTTTTTATTTATATTTCTTTTCTTCATCCTACTTTACACTCAAATATAATGACAAAAAGGAAACAAAGAATCATATTGGGATTTGTTTACATTTAGGAGTCTGAAATGCTTCAATATACCATGCTTAAGTGGCACCAAGAAGCTTCACTGGTAATGGTGACAGAAAAATATCCAAGCACTTTAGCCTTATTTCTGGCTACAAGTATGTTCACCTTTGTGTTGTTGGCTGCTCATTATGACAAACCTATGTATATGTACAGTAGAAATAAATTACATGTAGGCACTATTCCCAAATTGTAATACCACTACTACACTGGCGCTGTAGTGCCCCTGAGCAAGGCAAGGAGCCCTCAGCTGGAGGACTCATTAATGAACAACCAAACACTGTAGTTCAAGAAGCTGACAGCTCAAGACTGACATGTTTTAAGTTCAGTTGTTATTTGTTCTAGTTATACTTACCTCTGACAATGTCTGTTTTTGACAGTTTTTATATAAGTTGTATCCAGGTTATCTATTAAACACCTGGCAATCTAACAGCAACATTTAAAAGTAGCCTATTTGATATAAGCCTTATTAGTATTGTGTTAATCGTTACATATGTCACGGTAAATTCAGCATTAATAATAACACCTTATTGCTTCATACATTCGTTCATGGTGAACTTATCAATTTAATAATATGCCTGATAGTTAATGTAGGCCGATGCCCAAGTGCAGCATGGCCTACGCATTTTGGTCCAAAGGCCATTAAGAAGATATAATGCTGTTAGCTACAATAAACAACACACACATCTGGTTGAGGTTTTAAACTACACAGGGGGAAAACAGATTCCAGACATAGCTAGTCAAATTCTACATAGACATAGCCTAATATTTACACTCGGCTCATCTAGATGATAAAAAAAATGCATTTTCATTGTAGAACAATAAATCCAATAAACCTGTCGAGAAAGATGGTTTTCCTATAAGTGAAGTCAAAAATAAGGCCCTTGAGTGCCGACTGCTAGAATTTTCACATATCCGAGGCATTTCTTCATATGGGCCTGAATTCATTTTCCAATCGACACCTGATTTGAGGGAAAACAGGATGAAAGCGTTGGGATGATAATGCGCACCTCAACAAAATGTAACACAACGCCAGTTTGATCCATTGTTGTAGCTACTGCGGCAACGTGGTCCAGACTGCCCTTCACTTAAACCCCGAGTTCCTCCCAGCAAAAATGACATAAAAGTACATTAATACAGGAAAATACTCACATTGCTATGCGAAATTGGAGCGTCCGAAGGGTGTCAAACGAGTAGCCAACTTTCAATTTTCTTGCCAGAAGAGAGGTATTAGTGGTTGCCACTCCCTGGGATGCAAATATGGATGCTGAGCAGAAACTGAAAGGGAGAGTCAGCGTGGATCAGTGGATGATGGCAACAACTGCACGGTGTCAGCAATAGACCGGTGATGGCTTAGCAGTTAGCTTGCCGGTTCATTTTTCAGGAAGATAGCTGAAGCAGCTACCAAAGAGCGAAGACAGTCGACATGTAGGCTACCGCTGTTTACGTAGCCGAACACTGGCACACAGGTCTTGACGGTTCCCGAGACGAAACGCAGCATCAGCAACACTCAAAATCAACTTTTCTCTTGTCTGGCTCTGATTAAACAAGCTAACAGTCTCAGTCTGGTCTTCCGGATAATCAGCTATTTTTTTCCCGGCCCGTTCTCACTCTTGTCGGTGTTCCCACAGTGGTATGGATATGTTGGGTTAGCACAGCCTCCCTCTGACTCAACCCACCGGCTAGACTGAACAAAGGGGCTGGGAAGCAGACTCCTGGGGGGGAAGATGAGTGTAAACTACAGTCTAGCTCATCTTCGAGACGTTCTCCGTTTAAAAGGAGGGGGATTTAAATTGACCCGTGTTTATCTGTTCAGTATACATGACTCGAAATGCATGACTCAATGCAATTTCCAATCATTGGTACTACGTTTGTTGTTCGGCATCAATACAATCTACAAAATAACGTTTTCCGCCATAATATACAACATTTATGACATGGCTCCCAGTGTTCTTTATCCGCCTTTGACAATGCATCTTTAAATGGAAAACATGTCGTGCCAGTAACTAAAATCAACATTTTACACGAGTTGAGAGCTGTTTGAAACATCGTACGTAAGCCGAACTGAAAACTGGTTACTAACGTTTCATTAGAAGATCTTAAATCACAAAACGTGCTCGTACATTTGTTAATAAGTCATGTAACATTAAATAGTGAAACTTCTAATGTAAGTTTGGTGTAGGGTTTTCCTTGAGCTCGCGCACAAACTATACAGACAGTTAACAGGCAGAGATTTGAGAAGATATCTTAAACATAATGAATGTATGGAAGACTGATAGAGCCAATTTAGTGGGTTGCACTCGATGTCCACTGTCAACATGTGAATCCATTTAAACGCGTGGGCGATTCAGTTTCATATTTCTCTGTCTGTGGTGGGTGGGGTCAAAACCTCAATATGGACCCAGTCCATGTATGAATCACATCACCCCTTTCCGGCTCATTTTAAAACGTTCGGATTGGTCAATAGAACGAAAAAGTCCAGCCTGAGAAACACTGGGATTGGTCAGCCTGTCTTCTGGGAGTGCCGCTGCCCCAGTTTGACA
This sequence comes from Percina caprodes, assembly GCA_013375575.1. Lineage (NCBI taxonomy): Eukaryota > Metazoa > Chordata > Actinopteri > Perciformes > Percidae > Percina > Percina caprodes. The sequence goes on along the minus strand of JABXJD010000017.1, from coordinate 2,067,057 downwards.
GTACCGCGAAACAGAGACCTACTGCTGCACTGCACACTGTGATCTAGTCCTTGTTCTTCACTGTTTGATGTAAAAACGTGTTATTCTTGGGTACTTTGCTTTACAATATGCTTTGCACATTTGTTCTAGCTTTATGCTCTATGTTGTTATTTATCTACTTATTTTAAGTAAAGCAACATTTCCACATTTTTGAGAAATATGGATTTGCTTTCTTGCTGAGAGTTAGATAAAAGATAGCTAAGTACTCTCTCCTTGGCACTTAAAAATAGCTACTACTCTCTCCCTGGCAGTTGAAAATAAAACTTTAGCCAGCAGCCAGTTAGCAAAGGTTAGCTAAGATTTAGCAAATGGTACACACTTGAAACAGCTAGAATGGATCACTCCAAATGGGACAAAATCCACCTACCAGCACGTCTTAAGCTTATTAAAATACATAGGCTATGTTGTTTATTTAATTCATACAAAAACCAAAGTGTAGGTCTATGAAGTGTTCAAAGTGAACCGACAGATAATCAAACTATGCAGTTCCCCTCAGCTCTACAGAGGAATTAAGCATTTTTCATCTCATTTGGTTCAGTCTCACTGCTCTTATAAAGCCCATTTCCAGCCACAAGAGGTTGCTATTTTCAACTGTATGCCTACTTCCTGAGACACAATAACATGCATGCTAATGTTACGTTATGTCTGCTATGTACTAAACATTTAAAAGTGTACAGTGAATTACATTTACAGCTGGTACACTGCATTGTTGTGGTTATTAACAGAATCTTCCATAAAGTCCATTTGGTTGCCTGAGGAGGGAACACATAGATATATCTATGGTGGGAACACAGAGGCCTCATACATCTTCTCAGGTGGTGACGATAACAATTATATCCCACTCTCAATTGTAGCAGGGATGACTACAATCACAATCTTGGTACTTGGAAACAATACACTTCTGGACAAATAAAAGAACAGATTTGTAGGAAGGACAATGAGAGTAAAGGATCTTTTAAACCAAATGTCTGGAGCTTGTTACAAAACTCTCAAGCAGCTGTTAATTGTTAAAATGTTGCAGTTTTTGCTATTGGCCACCAGAGGTCTCTCCAGTTCTACATTGGGTCTACTGTGTGAGACAGGATTTCTGCACTAAACTACAGCAGAATGTGTGTTTTTGCACACCTGAAGTTCATGTGAGTAATTAGATGAAATGGTTGTAGCTTGGAGTTGGCAGTGCACACCTGAAGCTAATGTGGATGATTACCGTGGGAGCCAAGTTAAGAAATTAACCTTTTTACAACACAAACCAACTAAGCCTTATTCTTCTAGAAAACATTGTTTCCTCATTGCTATGCTACTGTCACACAACACAGCAGGCTTTAATGCTACACATTAAGTCTACAGTATGTGTTACATATTTAAACATTCTAGTCAATTGATTCAAAAGTCTCAGATAAATTCATAAAGCTTGCTAGTAGCCAAGGAGGACAAGGAGGATTAAAAAAACATGATGGACTCTTCAGAAGAGGCAACTATTGTCACTCGAGTTTCTGCGCGGGAAAGGCCGACACAATGTTCTGAACATAGCCCTGCTGAGAAATACAGAGAGAGTTGTGTGGAGCTGATAGTCTTAATTAGCTTTGTAGCAACTCATTTGGCTATGGCTTGAATGTAACGGGATGATTATTAATATCAAAAATGTATGCACTAAAGCTTTAATAGGCCTATATTTGCATTGTGCTGGGCGTATTTGCTGATTGTTGGATGTTTTCCCTGGCAGTATGAAAACAACAAGATGTCACTAACTATTCATTATTTTCCTGTCACTCATTTTTCAAATGACATCATTATCTGGCTGCAATTCTTTCTATTCAAATCATTTTATCCAGTGTGTGTGTGTGTGTGTGTGTGTGTGTGTGTGTGTGTGTGTCTGATTGACTAATGCCCACTGCCTCTGACTATGAAGTTGGAGGCTGTCAGACAGATAGCACTGTCTGTTCTCAAACACTCACACCCAGAAGAAAGTCCTAAGTGAAAAAGTGAAATGAATAACAAAACAGTGAGCTTAGTGCGAAATTGGTTTGGACTCAACACACACACAGCACCAATGACATTATCTTTCACCTCCAGTGGCAAGGGGGACTGGGAGTACCAAACATAGAGTGGATCCACACCAGCATGCGGATTTACCATCTTCTGAACATGCTAAACAGTGACAACAAAGGTGTAAGGGAGCTGGCTCGATCCACCCTGTTCCTCGACCTAAGACGCAAGGTCCCATTGGCCAGGGAGTCGGATCCCCACTTCCTAGGATTCAAAAGAACAAACAGTGGAAAACTTGATACACACTCTACTGGTTTTGGGGTCTGGTCAGACTGGCCAGATCTGAATGACCTCTGCATCCAAACAGGAGTGTCACTGGAGTGGGTACGTTCTGACTCTGGGACTGTGATGGTCTCAGAGGACATTATAACTGAACCTCTCACTGTTGTCAAGGCAACAGCCACATATAGTGGTCACAGCCACTTGCTAACATCTGCAGGTGCCCGGCAAACTCTTATGGACTTAAACCAACATCAACAACAACAACACTGGACCGGACTGAAACTTCAGGGGAAACTTGCATGTCTTTCCTTTGCTGATCACGCTGTGTCTCACTCATTCCTCAAGAACACTGCACTCGATGAGGACATTCACACATTTACAGTAAAAGACAGATTATAAGACTTAGACTTAGACTTAGACTTCTCTTTGTTAATCTTTTTGGGATGACTCCCGCAAGGAAATTGAAAATTCCAGCAGCAGTTTTAGCCAGAAAAAAGAAATAAAAAAAATAGATAAAAAAAGACAGTATAAAGACAACAAAATAACAATAATAAGAACATTTGTCAAATAAACAAAGAAAAGACCATACATTTTTATTAAAGTGTCAGTGTTGAGTCCAGTGTTAAAGTGATAAAGTGACCAGGTGTGAATTTAAGTCCAGATGTGCATGTATGTATGTCTGTATGTATGAATGAACGTATGTATGTATGTATGTATGTATGTATGTATGTATGTATGTATGTATGTATGTATGTATGTATGTATGTATGTATGTATGTATGTATGTATGTATGTATGTATGTATTGTCCTCTCTGCCCTATTTCCTCCTCCCCCCTAGTGAAGAGTTGTATATCCTGATGGCATGAGGGACGAAGGAGTCCTTGAGTCTGTTGGTCCGACACTTGGGAAGGAGCAGCCTTCCACTGAACAAGTCCTCCCTACCAGACTCAACCTCTCTATCCGGTTTCCAACAACTCATGTCCCTCATTGCCTGCATCACACCTCAGAACACATCACTGATCACACATCCTTAATGGCTGCCATGCCTACAAAGGAATGTACATAGCATGTCAGGACAGAATAGTAGACCTCATAGTCAAAGACATATCAAACCATTTTCCACCCTCAGTGAGAATGTACAAACATTCCCAGGTAAAACCCTCCATGGTTCAGCACTGCAATTGTAACCCTAGTATTTTCATACACCTGGTTGCCAATACACCAGATGTTTTTATTATCAATGAGGAGTCCAGTGAGGTGTACATTTTGGAGGTAGGCTGCAGCTTTGATCTCAGCATTGAGGAGGCTTTCTATACAACCACTCCTAAACACCATCTCAGAACTAGGCTGTAGGTGCACACTAGTCATTTTCATATTTGGTAGCCCAAGACACACACACACACACACACACACACACACACACACACACACACACACACACACACACACACACACACACACACACACACACACACACACACACACAGGTTGGTAAGAGGGCTGCAACAACTTGGGATGGCCAAAAGAGGGCTAAACAGCTTGCAAAGTACTGTGCCATCTGCACGATATGAGAGATTGAAGTGCTCTCAGCTGGTTTTCCAAGTTCAGTGTGGAGGAGATTTACACTGCAATATTACATTAAAATGAAATAAATTAGTAAATATCTCAGAATAAAACACAGTCTTGTTGATCAATTGTGTACATCTGGGCCCTTTAAGTTTTGTCCTGTTCTTTATCCCTCAGATATCACATTAAGAAAGTACCTTAACCCACCACCCAGCACCATGGGCAATTCTAAACTCTTTTTAGGGGGGCTCAAGCCTACAAACCTATAAACTACATCCTCCTCCTCAGAAAGCCTCAGAGCAGTCCCTCAGAATCCTCCTCCTCAGAAAGCCTCAGAGCATCCCTTTTAAACTTGCTCACTCCTTTGCTTGAACATAATAAAACATAGTGCTTAAACTGTTTTCCTGGTGTTTGTCATTTTAATGTTTTCAGTTAATTTAAAGTATTACATGCTTTTCTTTGAGGTTGTTGAGGGTATTTAACCTCTCTCAAATGCCTACTACAACAGTAATAAAGGATTTTTTTTTTACTTCCCAGAAAATGAAAACATTAATGACTAATGTGTCAAATTTACAGCCCCCTGGTGGCCTCTATTTAGTACAATAACCAAAAGTATGTGGAAGCGCTTACCAACAGACGTTGGTGGAGTTTTGGTCTGAGGGTTGTTTTTCATGGTTTAGTCATGGGCTAGTACCTTTAGTTCTTATGAAGTGGAATCCTATTATAAGTAAGTAAGATTATTTAAAGTATAAAATTAAGTGTCTTGGTACAAATGAATAGATTGTAGCACATAAGCAAAATACCAGACTCTCAAGGCAGAACAGAAACCAATGCTTAGGATGGTAGGCCAATAGGTCTTACAGTCAGGGTTAAATTATTCATGCATGTGAAAAGATCATTTCAGTCTAGATTCCTAGGTATTTTCTATTCTCTTACTCTATTGTGCTGTTGTATTAAATTTTTTTTTAGGGATTTTATTGTTATTGTTTTTATTGCACACTATACTGTGTATTATTGTGTATGTGACAAATACATTTTAATTTGAATTGAATATTAATTTTTCATGGTGCTGGAGTTTGGAATTAAAATGCTTTGCTGCCAGTGGAGTGTTAATCTTGGAGATAGTTAGATAGCCTGCATTCTGTGTGTATGTAGGGGAATGGAAGGACCCATTCATCTTATTTATCAATGTTAAAGATGGACCAAGTCAGCACTTTATTTGAAGTGCCAGAAACACAAGAAGTAATGAAGAAGTAATGTTTAGTTAACCATAACAACACTACAATTTTTCAGAATATACTGTATGTACACTACTGTGACTGGTCAGTTATTTTTAAGAAGACAAGAAGACAACACCATTAATGAATCAGAAATCATGATGATTCAAACACCTTAATTGATGCATTAATTAACAAATTGTTCCTGCATGATGTGCTATTAATTCTTGTACATTACCGCTATCTCATGAAGTACTACATGAATGAATTCATGCATTTTCATGCATGAATTCATGACAATTCATGTACCATTATTATGAATTGTTCCCAAAATCCCTGCAGCCAGGTTCCAGAATCTTGTAGTAAGCCTTCCCAGAAGAGTTGAGGCTGTTAAAGCACCAGATCAATGCCCAGTGGCTTTGGAATAACATTTTTAACAATGAAACAGGGGTGTAATGTCCAGATGTTTGCATATTTCTGGCCATATCATGCATGTTTATGACTAGTTTACAAAGTTACACCACCAAAAGTGTGTCTGATTGAATGGTTGGGATGTTAAATTAGCGTTACGCACCATTATATTCTATGTTCCTCTCGTCCATCCAGAGTAACTGACCACCAGCCAATCACAACAATATGACAAATGGTCACAGGCCGACCTGAGCAGTCTCATTAGTATGCAGTGTGTCCAGATAATGCCCCTCTGTGATTTATAATAATGGCTCAGTGTTTCTGAGTGTGTGGACGTTGCCCTCTCATTCTGCTTCGTAGGGGAAGTGACTGGATTACGTGTTAATCCCATTATGATGCTGCTGCAATGTGAGGGCCGGTTGGAGGGATTAGAAACTAAAGGCTCCAGCTTCAGGACGGGATCAGCAGCAAACTGGGTGACTGTAGCTACTAACATTGATAAAGATACTAATGGCACATGTAAACAGTTTAGATGACACTGCCACTGACCGAACAAGTAAAGGGCATATTCATGAAGATACACTGACATGGTATGTATTATTTATTGTTATGTGTTGCTGTTTTTGTAGCTCTCAGTATCAGCAGTCAAATGGACAACCCAGCAAACAGTTGATGGATGATGACATACAGCAGGCAGCCAAGTTTGGTGTCAGCTTAAATGAGCAGTAAATTCAAAATATGTCATGGCAGGTTTTTGTATGGAGTCTGAAAAGTGCCATCAAAATAATTTTAGACATGTACGGTGTTTAATTAGAATCAATAATGGTAAAAAAAAAACTGAAAAATTTAAAATTCACTGATTATTTAAAAAAAAATCAGTTAGTAATTCCTGAAGAAAACCCTGCTGAATATTGTTTTAAAGTACCAAAAATGTATTGTTGAGTCATTGGAAATGGAATTTTTTTTTAAAAACCCTCCAGTGCTTAGGGTTCACTCTATCATTCAAAATAGAACAACAATGAGTGAATGGACAGATGAATATGGACTGATCAATGAACAAAGTCATGAATTCGCCGACTGACCGAACAAAGGAATAAGAGAGAAGGAAGCAATATAAGAAGGAAGGAAAAAGTAATTAAGGGAACATGAAATGAAAGTAAGGACCAGACTAGCACACAGAGGGAAACGTGTCTTTTGAGAACCCCCAAAAAAGATGCAAAATGAAACAAAAAACGAAATAAATTATTTTTTAAAAGCGTTATAATCACTCCTCATTTTTCTTGCTTCAGGCTAGTTTATTCCATAGCTGATTTTAATTAAAAATACAAAAAACATTCACCAGCAATTTTGGGGATTAGACTGAACAGAGGCTCTTTCCCCATAACATGAAAGGATAACTGTCTTTTTTTTTTTTTAGCTCTTTTCATTAAAGTAATATGACACTTAAATCTTTTGCTGAATTAAACATTTTCACCCAACTACACAGAAACCTAGTATATAATAGTCATACTCTTACAGGGATCTGCTGAAAGTTTAATGTTTGGCGCGAGCTGCTGCCGATAGTGCACCACCTGTTTTGACTGATGAGAGAATGATTAACCTGGCTGGCAATGATGATGCATGTGTGTGTGTTACACTGTCAGGGTGTGTATACATGACAGTAGGTGAAGGTCTGGATGAGAGACAGAGATCACAGCAGACCAAGACGAGAGACAGTGACAGAGAGACAATGTGCAGGAGTGCAGACAGTAACTGTGCCTATTGTCCGGCATTATTGGTGTTTTAAGTGGAAAGTGTAAAGAAGACAAAAAAACAACAACGACAGTATATCAAACTCAAAGGATTGTATTTCATCTTCAAGAGCCCAAAAAGTGATTTTTGGCTCCCTTGGTCCAATGCAGCCAGCGGAGTAAGTGCTTATTAAAAGTACAGCAGCGGCACAATAGCTGTGACTATGTCAAGGTCTGAGGAAGCAGGCAGAGTCTGATACAGCAAGTAGAAGCAGGAGTAGGTTCAACAGAAAAATCCAGAGGTGAATACAATCTGTACCAGGCTGCGGGCTCTACTGTGTCTTCATCCTTTACCTCCTCATTTTCTGCTCCAGCTGCAACTTCAGCTCCTGCAGCAAACCAACATAATCAAATCTTCAACTAGTCCAGCGTCTGGCTCTTCCATAATCTGCAGCAGTCTCAGGTAATGCATGGAAGTGGACTGCATGTTTGTGTGTGTGGTACATATTACTGTATTTTAAGGTGAAAAGATGTTTTGATTGTACAAAGATACAAGCAGTGGACACAAGGGTTTTACATTTGAATGGATGCAATTGCACCATAAGAAATATGGACGTATTAGTCAGCATTTAAATGATGTCTGGCAATCAGCACTCGAGATTGCAAATCAACGTGAGACTACTAGCTGAGTTTCAAAAGAGCCAAATCATTGGCTGCAGCTTAACTGGTCAAAAACAGTGCATAATTTGGAGAAAAACTTGAAAACAATATTGTAATCTTTCACCAAACACAACCTGCACCAAATAAGAACAAATTGAAGGTAACCAATAAGTGATATGGCAAACATAATACAATATCTATACTGTACATACTGTACATGCTGTTAACTAACATTTATCATAAGGTGTTGATGTTTAGATGTTTCTTGCTTCCTTAGTTTGTCCACTCTATGTTCTTCATAAGTTCTATGTGGTTTGACTTGAAACGTGTTAGTTACATCACTGTTTGTTGGGGTTGTTTTAGCTTAATGTTAACTCAATCTGCCAGCTGGCTGGACTTCACCATATAGAACGAGACAGTTTTCCAGACACAGGTAATGCCACCTTAATGTTATTGTCTTACAGACTGTAATTACGAACAGTCAAGTAAAGACCTTTACGTCAGCCTCCTAGTTGTAAATAGTAATTTTGGGTGTGAGATAACAGAAATTTCTGACAGCTGCAATATTGCTCTCTTGGTGCAAAGAATTACAGAACTATCAACAAACCATTGGCAAAATGGCTGAAAAACACCTTTGCTGGCAGTTACACCTTAATAAAATTGTATATCAACACTAACACAGTCTTAAAAAGTAGCTACAGTTCCTGTTATACTGTGTGTATGTGATTTTACTTGTTAACAAACTGTTAGTTATAGGACAAATGTACTAAAGGTAATGTCACTGTGTGCTAATAACTGTATTGGTTTGTTGAACCAATAAAGCTAATTTACCTAAATATCCTCTCCACTTAGATTGTGTTTCTGTTATGTTTATGTCCCCTAAAATGTCAAACCCTAACAATACTGACTTCTGAATCTGAGATTCAAATTTGCGTCAGCTAGATTTGGTACATCACAGATTCAAAAGCCAATCGCTGTCTAATATGCAAAAGCCGGAAAAAAGAAACCTCCAGCACAGAGTAGACTGTCAGTCCGAGGGCGGGAACACACTGTCACTGTAGCTGTCATCCACTGCCAAGAGCTAACAAGCTAGCAAACAACATAAACAAATAAGCAATGCTAACTACACGTATCATTTTTATACGTCAACTTTTGGTGCACAACAGACCTCCTCATTTGAGTCTGATTCTGACTGTGGCTCAAACTTGTGTGGCTGAATCTCTCCGATGTTTCCGGCCATCTTAATGCGCACCGCCCTTTCTCTGTTCAACCTGACTGGCGATGGAGGGCGAGGCAAGGCGAGTGAGGCCAGATACAGAATTTATCAGTAAGGGCAATAAGGGAGAAAGAGTAGAGGTGCTTCCAGGAGAAAAAAACATGTTAAACTAATTGAAGACATGTCCGGAGTGGGAGAAGGTGTATGACAGATGTCTGCAGACAGGACCATACCATATTATCAAAATGGAATGAATCAAGGATCTCATGAGTAAAATGGCTAAAATTATTGAGAATACAAAAGAAGAAAATGTTTGTCAGGAAGCTAACTACTGTACTTTCTGGGTCAGTTTATTCATCTCTTCTCTGTGTTTGCTTTTGGGTCTCTTCGGTCACAGCTGTTGCCATGGCATCAGCAGCTCTGGAGCTGATGGGCTTCTTCCTGGGCCTGCTGGGGCTGCTGGGCACCATGGTCGCCACAGTGCTACCATACTGGCAGATTTCCGCCCACATTGGCTCCAATATTGTCACGGCCGTGGGCAACATGAGGGGCCTGTGGATGGAGTGCGTCTACCAGAGCACAGGGGCCTTTCAGTGCGAGACCTACAACTCCATGCTGTCCCTGCCCTCCAACCTGCAGGCCTCTCGTGCCCTCATGGTCATCTCCATTGTGCTATCTATATTCGCCATTGCCATGGCGGCCCTGGGGATGCAGTGCACTCTCTGTTTGGAGGGCGCAGGTGCAGTTAAGAGTCGTGTGGCAGGTGCCAGCGGGTGCTTATTCCTTGCTTCCGGCTTCTTTTCACTCATTCCGGTGGCATGGACCACACACGAGGTGGTCCAGACCTTCTACCAACCCAACTTGCCTTCCAGTATGAAGTTTGAGCTGGGGGAGTGTCTGTTTATTGGTCTGGCCTCTGCGCTTATCTCCATGCTGGGAGGGGGGATGCTGTCTGTGTCATGCTGTGAGGAGCATGATGGCGGCCGTGGGAGACGGCACGGCGGAGGGTATCCATACCCAGCAGGAGGCGGCGTGCCGGGCACAGGGGTACGGACAACCTCACAGACTTACCATAACCCCACCCTGCAGGTGGGCGGCATCAACACAGCCAGCAGGGGGCAGACGCTGGTCCGCGGTACCAGTCATAGCTCCCAGTCGAGTGCACAAGGAATCCAGGGAGCCCAGAAGTCTACTGCGGCAGGATATGACATCACAGGATACGTCTGAGGTTACTGTAACTTCATCACACTGTTAAATATGGTCCTCTGACAACTTACCTTCAATTACATGTATTTATGTAATGTATTTAATCAAATGTTTTAACTATGTCTGCTTGACAGGGCAAGAATCTTGCTTGTTTAAAAAAGTTGTGAGTCCTTCCGCTCATATTATTCCCATTTTAAAATGTGTTTTATCAAAACATTGGTACCTAATGGTTTGGAGCTCATTGACGAATTGGATTGGAGGGACACAGTTCTACACTTTTACATATCACAAATATTATATATAGATCCAACAAATACATTAATTGTTTGTGTGAAATAACAAGGCAAAAGAACTTTGTAAAATTGAATGGGTTATGGAAACATAAATACATTGATTTGGTCTCTTAGACTCTTTGAACATGTTAATAATATCCAGGGAACATTTTGACTTTCACTTGATTTTTGGTGACTATTATTTGGACAGTTCAATGTTGATAACTATTTGCTGCATGTGTTTATATATTCACCCCTGTTTTCAATGTAAAACCTGAACCCAACTCTTATTACACTTCTCACAGTACTGTATCATCTACAGCTCAAACATATTATTGACACATTACAGTCCATTCATTGTTAATTAGTTACAGGACACTGGACGTCTTACGAAATCAAAATGTAATTGTCTTTTCAATTCAGAAAGAAATGTTTTTAATGCTGTTTTCATATTAATAAATATTGTGCCTTATTATCACTTATAATGTAAAAATGTCATGTGTATTTGGTCTGACATTCAGTTTGGTATTTACAAGCTGAAATAACAAAAATGTTGGCAGGCTGTTAGCAGGATTTTCCTCAGTGGTGGCAACCCTGGACTTGGCACTTGGCACATCTTGAAGGTATATTTCTACATATTTTCAGTAGTGTGAAGATCACTTGTTTCATTTATTTGTTACCAGTCTGAGGGTCAATGCACATGCTTCCTGAGTCATGATGCAAAATGTGTTTCACAACATGGATACATTGGATAATTCTTTATCAGAGGGACAAACCAGATGAAGCCAGGTTTGGTCTCAGTTAATTGTTCATGATGGCTGATGTTTCCTGGGATGGATTTACAGAACATAAAAACACCTTTTTTTCAACTGATTAAAAAAAAAGCACCACAAACTTTTTTGCCCCCCCAACATAATTTTATATAGGCTACTGTTTTGGTCCGCATATAAGACAACCCTGATTATAAGACGACCCACACTTTTTCAAGACAACTTTTTTGAAAAAATACTTTATAAAAGCCAAATATTCTTTTCATAAAGAAAATAATTATATTTAAAAACAATTTAATAAAAACACATTGAATAAAACAAGGTAGGCTGTTGTTTTTAACATCTTTTACATCAAATATTTAAAACATTTCCAACGCCTTCAGTTGAATGTGTGCTCTGGTAGGACATCCCATCATTACGTTTTTTTCTGTCAGTAATCACACCCTCTCCTGTCAATCTCTTGGAAGCGGCCGCTTTGAGGACCGCAGCAAGATTTTCTCTGGCTGTTGTAACATCTCCATGACAACGCCTCGTTGTACTTCCGTTCTTCTTCCGACTTCCAGGCTTTTCGTAGCTGGATATATCTTTTTTTTTTGGGTCTAAATATGAATATGGATAACATTAATGACTTCTAGTGATGAATCTCTTGGGTCTCTCCACTAACGTTACCGTGCTTCCGGGCGCTCGTTTGAGACTCCGTCTAAAACTGCTGCGAAACTGCTTTTTCGACCAGCTGTAACAGAAAAATAAAATGAATTATGTAGGCCTATAGCTGACTTCTCAATAGGATGAGACGTCCCAGATGACGTCCTAATTACGTTCTGCGACTTGAAAAAAAACCCTGTCTTATATTCGGACCATTACAGGATAGGGTAAATTAGACAGCTGCATTAAAAAAGAAAGCCCCATAATTAAGAATAGAACAGAGATACCAGGCGTTTGAGTTTGTTGTGCATTTACACTAAAAACGTGACAAGATGTGTTTTTAGAGTGACATTGATAGGCACTAATTGTCCCAAAATGCAATATAGAAAAGCTGCTCACAAACAATTATATAAATTGCAAATGTTGGTGAGATAGCTACAGGAATATCAGTCATGTAGGTTTGTATTATTTAAACGTATTTCTCTTAGCATCTTGAAAACACAACTTCAAAGTATGTACATAGCCTACAATAACTGGTACACAAAGGCTCTTTTATAGAGCAGCTAGTAATATTTTGTGTTGTTGTTAGAGATGAGATTGTGATAGTGATTTTACAGTCTAGAAGGGGAAAAGATCACAGCCCTGAACTGAAGGCAAACAGAAGATTGAAACAAACAAACCAAAACAAACATAGCCACTAGTTTAGTCCGATCAATGTGCAGCTCCTGTTTGACTCACCTGAGGACCGTGAGATTGGTTGTTGATGATTTCTATTTCAACTAGATATCTGTGGCACAATTCTTGGGTCTGTGCTAACCTTTTATTGGTTCTAAAGGGGACTTGTCTAGTCTATTAAATGAGCAGTAGATCATGCATTGTCTTAAGGCTCCATCATCAGACTGAATGTACATTCAATCAGGAGAGACATGTTTGCAGATATGCAAATTAGTTTATTGTACAGCTCAATAAAATGTACAAAGTCTAAGATGGAATCTAGACACCGGTGGTGGTGACGAAGGAGCCCGAAGACCAAACCAAAGGAAGCTCCGGAGCGGTCAACTAGAGTAGATGACTGGAGGTGGAAGGGGAGGTGGAAGGGGAGGTGGTAGGTTGCACTCTTTGCCTGCAACCACAGCTGAATAGCACAGTGAGAAACAGATTTTTTAAAGCAGGGTTGTGACTCTGTGATTGGCCCTTGCAAAATGTGTACGATTCTGATTGGTTAAGCAGGAAGGTGAACGCCTCCACCAGCTGATTCCATTTAGGAAGAGAGCATTGATTAAAGTAGGTCTTCCTGATAGAATTTACACTGAGCTATATTTAAACCAGGAGAGACCAGTGGCTATGCAACAGTTATATACAGCAAAAAAGTAAATTTATTAGGATAACAGTTGAATTGATTTAGGAGTGCACTGATTAAAACTTAGGTCTTCCTGAAAGAATTTACGCTGATCTACATTAGATGTGGTTTTTATGTGCATTGCTGTCACAGAAAAACAACAACAAATGAGAGTAAGGTTACTTTTCTTTCATTCACAAATGGAGGTTTTGAATGTAGGGTACCAATTAACTTGAAGTATAATTTCATCTGGTGATTTCCCCCAACTGCAATGCAGTCTGTGTGAGCTTATGATAAATTAGAGGCACCACATTTACTTAATTACCGTTGGGCCTCTTGAAGTCTGCATATATACAGTGTTCTTCTCAGTGAACAAGACTACTGTGGGGTGATAGGTAAGAGTGCAGTTCCTTAAACCTCAATTCAAACATAAAATCCTGCAGACCACAATCCCTGGTGGTCAAACCCAAACGGCAACTGGAATCCTACCAGGAACTGATCTGGTTCAACCAACACACACACACATTTGACCGAGATAACGTTAGAGATAAGTGGACTGAACACACACACGTGCACGCATGCACGCACCCCACACACACACACACACACACACACACACACACACACACTACACACACAGCCTGTGGGAAAGACACACAATCCCCAAAGCATACTGTAGATGATCCTGAGCACCTTTTGTCACAGATACAGTCTGTGAAACCAAGGGTTAGACAAATAAGGTAAACACCAATGACAACTCTGCAGTTGTTTTTTACTATCATGATATTAGGTTGTATACCAGTTTTCAGCAATTGTTGTCTGTAAATAAGCAATGGCTCTTTGATATCTGAGGTTTTAAAGAAATATGAAACACAAAATTGCATGACAAATCATATTAGGCTGTTAGAAAAAGTCAACATGACCTACTTCTAATTTTCTGCAGCACTATGTCAAAACAAATACATCCAAGAGTTTCTATTTCAATGAAGATTAGATAGATAGATAGATAGATAGATAGATAGATAGATAGATATTTATAGATCACAAATAAAATTGGAAATTACAGTGTTGCAGCAGCAAAATCAGTCACATAGCACAGAATATAAATATAAATGAAATACTAGGATAAAATATACATACATACAATCTACATGAAATACTAATAGGATAAAATAGAAGAACAAATATTTGAATATATACAAGTTGAGAATACAAAAATTTGCTTAAATAGTATGATAAAATGTAAATAGACCACTTAGTGCAGTATTGTGTTTTGTCTAAGAGTCTTATCTAGCACCCAGTGAGGATGTGTTAAAAAGTTTTATTGCTTGTGGTAGGAATGATTTCCTGTAGCAGTCTGTGCGACATTGAAGCTGTCAGAGCCTCTTAGAGAAGGTGCTCCTCTGTTGGACTTTAGATTTTAGTTTCCAAACAAGACCAGTTTGGTCTTTAAGAGTTAAATTTTTGACATCAACTTTGCAACACATGAGAGACACAAAGTGCATACAAGCTTAGATTTCTTTTCTCCTGACAACACAGCGCTGAGTGCTGCAGTACATCAATGATATCAGTGTAAGGATAGGAAAGGAGATAAGAAGAGACTGTAGGGATTATGTGTGTTATGTCTTTTAAACAAACTATCCTCTATGGATGCAGTTTTTTGGCCATTACTCTGTAAAAGGCAGACAAACCTGTAATGGCAGAATGGCTCCATCTAGTGTCCAAAAGAAGAATAACATTGAGTTTAAACCGGGGTCACCTACATAGCATTTCAGTTGACCTTCATGTTTCACTGCAGTTGGATTGGTTAATATGTAGACTGATTGTAAGTTATCGTGTGTCAAGCCAAATTAAAACTGAACATTGTGTCTTGTTTGTAGTGTTTATATATCTTTATAGAATCACATAAGTTAAATCTAACAACATTCATTCATGATATCACATGCTATGAGTACTTCCCTCTGACTAAACAAGTAGATGTCTGGATTCATTCATGTCAGAGGGTTTAGTGTCTGTCTGAACTGCCTGGGCAGTCAACTTTAGAGTGAAAAGCTTTGTCAGTGTCTTCACAAAAGTTGGAGACAAAGTGGTAAAAATCTGGCCTAATTAGACATAATTATGAAGATATTTTAATCAAAGTAATTAAAAAAAACCTGTTTTACTTTTTTATTTTGATACATTATTAATTATAATTATTATTATAATTATTATTAGTTGGTAAAATTCCTACAGCATCTCCTTTTAAAATGACAAATATTTACTGGGAATTATATGGCTCTAAGGCCTGAGGCTTATAACTGCATACAGGTTAAAAAAATGCCATTCAATCATAACTGGGATTATAGGCAAAATTCAACCATAGAGCAAACTGCATTGAAGTTAAGAGGGGGCATTGTTGTGAAATTGTTTACTAGGTTGGTATAGCATGTCCGGTAACACTTTACTTGAAGGTATCTACATAAGAGTGACATGACACAGTAATGAACACATGAACTCTAACCCTAACTTGTCATGACAAAACCGAATGACACTTACTAAAAGAAGCGTTATGTCATATGTTTATGAATGGTTTATAATGTTTTATGACAGTGTCATGTCACTCTTATGTAGATACCTTCAAGTAAAGTGTAACTGCATGTCCCATGAAGTGATTTGTTTTAATGCACTTTTGCCACCGTCTTGTTTATCCGCTTTTGTTTTGTCTCCATTAGTTTTCTTGATATAATTTGTGTTTTTATGACATGTAATTTTTAAGCCTGCTTGCTTACATTGTCATACTTTATCATTAACGTAATGATGAAAAGGTTAACAAAAGGTACTGACACTCTCATGACAAACTGCAGTTTGATGCAAAACAGACATTTATTAAAATATAAAGATAACCAAAAAAACAATATACATATACACAATATATACATCTCAGCCTGTTATTCACAACTCTGGAGTACCCAAGTTGTGGTCAGGAATACATTTTTTTAAAATGTTATTTTGTCTCCTTCTGTTTCTCTTCTTCCTGTCGCTCACGGCCAAACTCAACCACCAAAGGTTTCCCCAGCAACCGGTATCCATGGACCAACTGCAAGGCTTTCTTGGCTGTTTCAGCATCTGCCAAAAGAAAACAAATACAGCTACTAACAGATCTAATATGTAATGTATAAAGGAAAGTACACGGCTCAGTGTATTTATGGTTGGTCAATGTGTCGGTCACTTTGGCCCAGAGAGAAATGGATTGTTGTCAATTCTGGTTAAAAATGAAACATTATGACCAACCATTCCTAGGATACAGAGGCAGCACACTGCACCACATCCACAACCTTTATGTGAGAAACACTTTGTCACCTGGCAGAGTGAGGAAGGCCTGACCCTTCATCCTTCCAGTTAGCAGGCGGTAAAGTACTGGCGGCCCGTTCTCCTGTTCGAACCTGGAGAAGAGTGCCACCAGCTGGGCCACTGAGGCGTGTGCACTCAAGTTCTTTACACACAACACCTACATTGAGACGCACATAAACAAAAATCCTCATTAAGTCTCTGCAGGTGCTTAGTGTAGTTGGTTATGTATCTGTATATAGCGTTTTGACAGCTGTATTCAGATCAGATCCACAGCACTTATACCTGTCATACCACTGTCCTACTGTGTTCAGTCAGTGTGTGTGTGGTAGTGTTTTGTTTAAAAGTGAAGCTTTTTGATGTGGCTTAGGGAAATACAATTCAAGTTTATCATCTTTACTTTTGACAGACTGAAACAAGTCGAATTTTGTCAACCTGCGGATCTCAGAGGTTTTAAATGACATGAGATGATTTATTTCATTTTAATGATTCATTTTAGGAGTGGTACAGGAGAATTCCGGTTGATTCCAACACATAGCTCTGTGGTTTGTAAATTTGGAGTGCTTGTCAGTAGAGAGAAAAACAAAAACAATTGGTGCTGCCTACACAGTGTTATCCTCCTGCTAGCATTAGCACACAACAGGCTTAAACAGAGCAAGTTTTAAATGTGTTTTTAGCCTCTTAACGTGTTCAAAATGTCATTGAAAGTGCCTACCCATGTGCAGTGATTCTTTCCGAGTGAACACAGTGAATCTGACTGCTATAGATGTGAAAGAAATGCATGAAATTTGTGCTAATTCAACTGTGTTTAGTTCCGGTGTTGATACTGCAAAGAGGGTCTGTGCGGAGCTTAGCCCCGCCCATGACGATTGTGATTGGTTTAAAGAAATGCCAATAAACCATGTTTTTCTCCCATCACGGAATTCTGTGTGGACCAGCCAGAACCATCCTCCCCTCAGTAATGTGTGGAGGTAGGTTTGGCAAAGCGAGACTAGTCTTGGGTGAACTTCCACGCCCGCTGGGTTTTGTCCCCCATCACTTACATTGGAAGCGGATTCTGAAGAAAATACTTTAATGGCCAGTATGAATAAAAGTAATTATTACAGCAAGCAAAGCGTGTTTCAACGGTCAGATGGATGCCGTACTGTTATTTTAAGACATACTTTCTAAACTAACTAATCAGATTTTTTTTTTTTTAAATCTCTGGTTTTCACTGGTAAAAATGATTTCTCCAATGATAAATTATTTATTTTTCCGATGTGTTGGAAACCATTAGCATTGTAGCTAGCCTAAAACAAATGTCTGAGCTATCCATCAGGATCATCAACACTGTGTGGCTTGATAGCTGTTGATACCTTGGAGGGTATTCCTGGCTGGTAGTTTCGGAACCTCGGGATGCTCTGGATCCCTTCTTCAGATTCACGGTTTTTCAGGATTTCTTCATCTGAGATTGTCTCAATCTCCCCTTTGACAGTCAGTGGTCCCCCTGACCTGGCCCTTGCTGCTCCACAGACATGGCCGATTGGCTGGCTTATATTAATCTGTGGTGGAGCAGCCATTGGCGGGGGCCCCGGTCTGTCTCGAACCAGCAGCTGCTCTGCAGGGTTGGAACTTGACTCTGACTGTACTGATGGGCTACTTTTTTCACCCTGCAGTTCTGATTGATGGTCAGAGGCTTCTTCTGGTTGTTTTTTGCCTCTATGTGAGTCTTGTAACTGGCCAGGTACGTTTCTGTGTGTAGACAGGTGAGATGTTTCGGTGTTTTCTCTCTCCTGTAGTGAAACTGGTTTTCTCTCCTTGCTGAAAACGTCTCTGTAGAGAGAATCCATTGGGTCAGAGGACGATGCCCCCTCCTGGCACTCTGGGTTATTTTCATCTGTGAGGGAAAATACAACAACAGCCACAACAACAACACAGGTGAGGTCTTCTGACATGGACTTATGGGACATGGCAGAGCCTGTTTAACTGTATCTCTCGGCTCTGTTCTGAAAAAGTTTTATTTATTGCCCTGTTTTTATATTTTCCTACTTTACTCATTCTAATTCATTTAAAAAAAATAATGTATTAATAAAAAATCATTCCAAGATCGCAGGATGGATTCCTGCTGAATGCTGTGATCAATAACGTCATTGTAAAAGTTGGAAAATGAAAGCACTGTTGCCAATCAAAATATAGGCCAACAGAAAACTTGTTAAAATGATATCCGAATCAGAATCAGCTTTATTTGCCAGGTATGAGGACACATACGAGGAATTTTTCTTTGGAACATTGTTGCTCACAATGCGCTTACACATACAAAACAACCAAACAATATACACACACTAATATATACATACTCTAAACAGAAACAATATAGAGGCAATAGTGCAATGAGGAGTGCAAAGTGAATTGTGATAGTTATTATTTTAAATGTGGAGCATAGTGCAAAGGATGCTGGAATAAATAGTATTATGTTATTATATTACAATATGAACAGTATGAACAGCTCTGGAATAGAGAATGATGAATAAATAATAAGTGAGCTATGAGAATGATGAGTAAATAGTAAATAATAAGTGAGATATGAAAATGATGAATAAATACTAAATAAGTGGATAAGAGAGCGGTATATCTCCAACACTGGGCATCTCACACCAAAACAATCTCGATTGATAAATAGCAATAGAAAAATATGTATTTTTGTTTTTGGTGTGAACTATCCCTTTATGAGTTTCTGAGCAGCTCTGGGTTAGACACAGTCAAGTCGAGCCACAGAAAGGTGACAGTAACTGAGTCTCTGTCAATGTGTCACCTGTTGGAGGTGAGACGTTTTTGAACAATTCTTGGGATTAACCAATCTCACCTGCAACACTTTTATCATTTAATTTCACCTTTCTGTTTTGTCATTTCAAAAACAAGTTCAGCATGTCCCTCATACTGGTCGAAAGACATATAACACTGTTAGTTGATGGCGCTCTAGCACACCGTACCTCTATGGTAGAGTGCTGTGAGGAAACCCAGGCGGTCAGTTCCCTGGAAAAGCGCCCGTTCGATCTCCATCTCCCGGCGTGACAGCGGCCGGCTGGCGGCAAAGCGCTGTGGGCGGGACAGGAGCTCTGCCCTGGCTTCAATCTTGTCTCTGATCACCTGCAGGCGCTGCTGCTTTGCACCTGGAGCTGCGCACACACCATGAGACTGTGTGGGCACAAAGTTGCGGGTCAGATGTTTTCAATTGTCAGTTTTTGGTTATTTGTATACATATATATATATATATATATATATATATATATATATATATACACATATATACATACATATATACATATATATATATATATATATATATATATATATGCATATATATATATATATATATATATATATATGCATATATATATATATATGCATATATGCATATATATATGCATATATGCATATATATATATATGCATATATATGCATATATGCATATATATATGCATATATATATATGCATATATATATATGCATATATATATATATATATATATATATATATATATATATATATATATATATATATATATATATATATATATATATATATATATGCATATATATATATGCATATATATATGCATATATATATATGCATATATATATATATATATATATATATATATATATATATATATATATACATATATATATATATATATATATATAGTATAGTTATACATTTGGATATTTTATTTGTTTAAATATTTAGCATAAAAATCAGCTGCCACTTTTCCCCAAATGGAAAGTAATTTGGAATATTTATGTATGTACTGTACATTTTTCACCAGCTGTGAATGGAATAAAGACTAAATATAATGGATCTAAAAAAAGGTATTAAAGCTTTTTTGGGGCCTTATACTTCCAAGCATGCAATCTAGTAGAAGATGGGGAAAAAGGAAACTCATCACTTAAACCTACAAGGAGATTTAGAGTTTCCAATCCATGCGACCTGAATGTGTTTGTATTAAGAAAACATGAGGAGAACATGCAAACTCCACATACTGTATGTAGGGCTGTGAATCAAACTCCTTCTGTCTCTCCGGCATGTTTCACCTTCTCTGCTGCCTCCTGTAGGTCTCTGCTCTGCCACTGCTGGATCTCGGTGTCGGTTAGGCCCAGCTCCCGCAAGCTGGCAAGCTCCTTCTCCCCATCCTGTAGGGCCTGGAACTGGGGGAGGCTTCTCACTCCAGCTGCCTGTTCCCCAAAGGGCAGATAGAGCGCCGCCGGGGCGAAGCACTGCCTCTTGGCTACACATCTGTAGGACAGAAGTTATTTCAAAATAACACAAAGACTTTGTGTGCTCCAGCAGAAGCAGCTGCAGACACATATCATTACAAAGTCACATATCCTAAACGTATTTACTGATAAAAACATGTCTGAGTGAGTAAGAATATGTAGCCCCGGGGGTTGTATAAAAGAATATCCTCCAGGATGCTCTGTGGGCCACTGCGGAGGAAACATAACAGAGCATTTGATGGATGCTTTTATCCAAAGCACGTCACAGTAACAAGAGCGTGGGAGCACAGAGAGCTCCGGTGAGAATAAAACTGCAGACACTGCTTATTTTTCCCACTGAGCTAAACAGGCAAGTTTATTAACACAATTCTACACAGAAAGGTTTACTGACCCAATTCATTGTCTTTTTTTAGTGTCACTGTGTGACAGTAAATTCATCTAGAGAGAGGTTAACTGTAATTTGCACTGTCAAGATTTGCTATCAAGAGGCAGATTCCTGCATAAATCACTACAGGATATTTGCGAGTAGTAGGGGATGTGTTGCAGAATATTTTGCTACATTTGTGCCATTGTACTGATAACATAAGGCAAGGGATTAAATTGTGGTATATTTTTGTATCTCAAATTTGTCCCAAGCCCAGTGGGTGTCTACCCTGTAAATCCAGAGTTCTTGCGAGAGAACAATTTGAATTGGCTCAGCAAGTTACTTTGGCATTGAGTAATGTTGCTCATTAACTATGCCCTTGTAGCCGAGCTGCACCAATCACATCGGTGTATCTGATATAGGTGGGCCTATATCATATACAATATCTATCTACTGTAGCTAAGTGTATGGGGCTCTGGATACGTCTCCCTGTGTGTTGTAGTGATTGGTTGTAGTGTTATCCAATTGCGTGCAGTGAAATTTTCATTAGCACGCTTGGTGCATATGATTACTCGAAAGCAGACCCTTAATCTTTCGGATATAGGTCTGGATTTCCAGGCTAGTGGGTGTCTCCTGCACTGTAAGAAAAATCTAGTTTGTTGGAAGTACAAAAAAATGTGTCCATAGGATATAACATAGTGCTAAATTGCGCTGGACTGTAAATCTATAAGGAAACCAAATGTTGCCAAAGTTTACTGTCAAGTAATGTCCATGGATGTTTGGAATTTAACTTTCTTTACACAGTACAATGCTATATTTTCATGATACAAACAGAGAGTTTCTGACCGGTCAATGTCAACTTCAGTGTGGAGCTGCTGCAGCAGGAGGCTGTGCAGCTGTCGCTGGCCCTCCGTCTCCTGCTCCTCAAGCAGCGGGCCGTCCTCACAGGATCGCCGGCTCACTCTGACCACCATAGACACATAAGTTCAAAAACTCAGTGGATGCTTTTACAACAGGAGGTACAGGACCCATCCACCTCAACCACTAAGTGTTACTTTCAGGTAACAGTATGACAGTATTCTGCCATTTGTTGGACACTTACAGGACACTCACAGTACAGGCTTACAGCACCACAACTAAACTGTTCTTGCATCTTAACTCTCAAAAATATTACACATGAGAGAAAGGACTTTTGTCACAGTGAATACGTTTTGTCTAAGGATGGACCATAGAATCAGGACTGCAACTAACAAAATTATTTTCATAATTGATTAATCTGCTGATTATTTTCTCGATAAATCCAATTATTATTTGGTTTATAAAACAGAGAAATTGTGATAAATGATCATCCCAATTTTATAAAGCCCCCTGAGTTTTCTGACAGAACAAAGAAAAACAGTCACATTCAATGTTGTAATGTAACAAAGTACCAATACTTGTTTACTGTACTTAAGTAGAATTTTCATGTATCTGTTTACTTCGTTATTTATATTTCTGGAAACTTTAACTTTTACTCTACTACGTTTCTAAATAAAATGCACAATTTTACTCCACTACATTTCCCCTAAGCATCTTCGTTACTCATTACTTGCAATTCCCACTGGGGATCAATAAAAAGTATAAAATTAAATTAAGTACAGTACTTTAAGACTTGTATTTAAGTACAGGGTGACTTTAACTTCTACCAAAGTAATTTTCTGGTAAGATACTTGTCCTTTTACTCAAGTATTGCTTTCAAGTACTTTATACAAGACTGGTCACATTTCAGAAGCTGGAACTAATGAATATAACGGGATTCCCATCTTTAGTTTCATTTATAAACATTTTCTCCATTGAATTTCCAGATAATTCATTGAAAAAAAAATATATATATATATCAAACGACATGCTACTTAATGGAAATTTCTCCAGCCCCTAACGTTGAACTTTATAGCGTCAAATACAGCGAAAATACATAGCTATTTAACGTTAAAGCTAACGTTGAGCTAATGATACATGTGTTTTCCAGGCACTCTGATACTGACTGTGCCTTCCCCTAGTGAAGGTTTACAAACCGCCTTAACTAGCTTTTGAGAAAGAGGAAAGATTGCTAACGTAACCTACTTCTATTATATCAATATTATATTTCCTTATTTTAATAATTACACGCTTGTAACGTTATGTGATAAGAGACCTCCAACCTAAAGTAGGGCGAATGGTCGACGTAAAAGCTACAAGTTAGAGCTACGTAAGGGTTTTAAACTGTTATTTTCTGTGAACTAGGTGTTGACCCAAATACTTTTGACTAAAAATTATTTTTAAATGATTGGTATATGACACTAATATATGATATGAAAACTGAAAGCTGTGTTTACCTTCGCATGCTTCTGCGTTGTGCTTCCGCGTTGTGCTTCCCGTTCCGGCATTTGGAATCATGGGAAATGTAGTAAATTCCCCATATGAACAATAATAAACTATAAGATATGTTTCATTGTTCAATTTGATGAAAATTATGTCACAACATATATTTTATGTTGTTTTGGGTTGAAAACAGAGCCATGTGCATTGTATTTAGTAGAAAAAATAACAAATGAAAGAAAAAGTCTATATAATTCAACATGTTTTTTCAGCTGTTTGGCTGACGGTTTGGATATCCACAATAGACCCAACATTCTTTATGCATTTTTAATGTTGTGAAATATCTTATAAATGTGTATGTTGGCTGTACCACACCCTACTTTATCAGACGGGGTGTGGTTATTACCCCACGCCAGTCATCCAACTTGGCTGCCTTCCCTTACTCTATCTGCGTATATGGTGTCATATATATTAATAAAATGTAATGCTACAAAGCCTTGCTAGATATATACTCTAGTATAGACCACTCACACCCTCCCCACCTAGTAGAAGTGTCCTCAATTAGCCTGCTGGCTGACGTCAGTAAGGGGACATGGGTGTTTCACTTCACCATCTCTGAGCAATCTGCTGCAACATAGATGGCATTAATAGATAGTTATACACCAATGCGAGCAGCTGGTTGCATGCAATTCAAATTTCACAATGCGTTATTGCGCGGTGCTGTTGCAGCTCCTCTCCTCCTGCCCGCCTGCTTGCTGCCGGTGTCGGGTCGCCGGCAGCTCGGCTCCGCTCCTCTGCAGGGCTGCGCAGCTCCTGACTGACAGAGAGATGAGGGGTGGGGACGCAGGGTGGGGTCACAAGCAGGGAGAGGCGGAGGAGGAAAAGGCAGAGAGAGAGCCCAGCCCTTGAATACACGGCAACAACACGCCGTCACAGAGAGAGGGAGAGACACAGAGAGACTCGCTGTATTTTGGGGGAGCAAAGGGAGCCTTCGACGCTGCGGATATGAACTGAAAAAAAACACTAGAAGAGGCAGGGTTCGTGTTCCTATATCCCGAATATTCACTGTAAAGGTGGAAAACTAGCCCCCCCTCAAACCCCACTATCCCCCGACCCGTTCTTATTCAGATAGAGCTACCCAAAGCCCCGACCGAACCCCTCCTGCTCCTGCTGCTCCACCCCTCCGCCGCTGCACCGCTCCGGCAACCGAGATGCACACGGAGACCCGTAACAAGAAAGTAAGTGTACGTTATTGACTTTGCCCTGGTCAATGAGAAAAAAAGAAACATCTATCTGTGTAGATGATCTGCCAGTGCACAAGCTGAGTTGACAATGTCAGCTGTGCATGTGCCAAATAGGAATGTCAGTGACTAGGGTCATGTCTCATAACAGTTAATTACAAGTACATCCTTGCAGGCAGGCAGTTTATTTTGCAATTAGTGGAAGAGTTTAGCGACCTGATTGCATTGTAGAAGCATTATGCTTGGAGCATGTTCAAAGCACTGTCATTCGCACGGTTAACACGGAAACCTCTCTCTGTGCGAGGTTAGGTCAGGTTCAATTTTAAATGCGCTGTGATCTCTGAGAGGCAGGAAGGAAACGGAAGGCAGAAACTGCAGCTTGTAGGACACCATCTTAGCTTTTAAAGGGCCAGCAGCCTCTACAAAAACGCAAAACCCTGGGAAGCAGCCAGGTGCACTGCCTCCAGCTGCACTGCATGGGCCCTTGTTGTCTTTAAATGAGTCTTGCTTTAGCATAGTAGCCTATGTATATGTGTCAGTTTGGCTGGTGGTATACTCAAAAGCAAATTACATCTTCCACTGTTATGGAACACAGAGCTCAGAGCAAACACCAGTTTCTTCACTGCAGCTCCAGATGTTTATTATGGTTATTGGATATTGATGTTTTGTAAGAAAGATGCAGGAGACAAGTTACAGTTTGGGACACAACTATCAAGTTCATCAATATAGAGGTGAACTTCGACCTGCAAATTTGCATGACTGACCAATTGATGTGTATTGTGTTTGAACATGGCTTGTTTTATCAACTGTGGCAGTATCACTCTTGCTCTGTTTTTTTCTGTTTATTTTATTTTAATTTTGACTTCATTTTTGCTCTGTTCAATATTTTATAATTACCAGCATTGGAGACTTGACTGATGACACATCAGACACATCTTAACTCTGCTAGGGATACAACTAACAATTATTTTCTATATCGATTATTTATTAATTGTAGTCACAGTCTGTTGATTTATTTTTTGATGCTGTATTTCACACCTATGAGCAACGCTTCACTGTCCAATCTCTATCCTTTTTTGAGTAGCCTATGGTTAAACACAGCAGTTTGCCTCTGCTGAACTTGACTACATTTTTTGGTAGCAGTGCTTCGTTACCACTGTACATAGTACCCCCTCAGTGTAGGCCTGATTCTCAGCTGATCGCCCTTAGCAGCGGCTTATGAAAACAGCCGGGACATAATGTTCAATGCAACACTTGCTGAATCCTTTCATCAGCAACCAAATTTAGAGGAATGTCTTCACTTTGTCAGTTGTGCAGCTAAGTGTACAACGTAGTTTCTCGGGCTGTCATTTTAAAACTGGGTCGAATGAATAAAACAATCGCACCTGCTATTAAGGGTAGCTTAGCTTTTAAAAATGGCGGGTTCATGCAGAATGTGCCGTGTCGCACTAGTGACAGTTCTCTCTGACCA
The DNA here is from genome assembly GCA_013375575.1 of Percina caprodes. Classification (NCBI taxonomy): domain Eukaryota; kingdom Metazoa; phylum Chordata; class Actinopteri; order Perciformes; family Percidae; genus Percina; species Percina caprodes. The sequence continues at coordinate 2,040,723 of JABXJD010000017.1, read as the reverse complement.
ATCAGTGCTCTGCAGTGTTTTAACGCCACCGTTTAGTATCGGTTGGAAGCATGACCAAGGTGGTACCAAAGACAGGATCCACATATTTTGCTAATGGAAAACCAAATAAGAACAATTAGAGTCAGGTCAAGCTGTACTATGCAGTGGAAAAACAGCATAAAACAGCAAAGGGGAAGTGTAGTAAAAAAAAAAAAATGGTAGAGCTACTAGTGAAATAATCTCATTAGTGGTGTACGAAAACCACAGTTCTCCGACGCTCCATTGTTTTGAACTCTTAATAATCCGAAAAAAAATCCTGTTGGTCCTATAGCCCACTAGTCTGACGTCCCTTTGTTCAGAAAAAAATAAACCTTCTGCTCCGACATCCCATTGTTCCGACCATTTAAGGTAACGTAACCCTATTTGTACAGGTCCTATCCCCCTGACCAATCGACTATCTTAACCTTAACCACTCAAGGTCTATCGGGAGAGTCAAGACTTTTCCCGGTGGACCGGTGTTGTGTGCCTTCTGGTTTTCCCACCCACTGGTTTCCGAGCCTGTCCAGATGCCTGCTGATCAACGGCGACCCATGTCGATAGATTCGCTACATATTCATAAACATTTTACTGGCCTTTGCATGTCGCACCTCAATATAAACTGTACTGAGCTGAAGTAATTATCTGAGCACTACATTACTACAACATTCGACAGCGGTAAAAATGTGTTTTAAAAAATCAGGATGATATTGCGCTGGATTCAAACCCTTCTCAACAAAAAATAACAACATACAAGACCGCTTTGCTCTCCACTACACTATCATTGATCACGTTAATTTCCAGGACATTACTTTGTTATTTCTCAGTAGTAGGCCATGAATCGCCGTTTATCTGTGTACTCCAAAACCACAGGTTACATTGATTTAGGCCATCTGTGTGCAAGGATTTGTCATAAATTGGGCAGCACACGGATCCTGAAACAATGGGTCTAAAACAGCTGGTTAGCCTGGGCTGGAAACGCATGATCTCGAGGCTCTCAAACAGCTACAATAACAACTTCCTTGGATTCATGAAAAGAAGCAGATGTAGGCTCAAATGCCCAATAGCCAACAACGTTATGTTTACCACAGAAGATAAGTATTTGAAACCGTTAGCCTTAATACAAAGTTCTGTTTAAGAAATTTAAAAATAGTGTGCGCCCGACCTTTTGAATTATTTTTTTGTTCTAGCCTATAGGCTATATTGTGTCACCTATGCACAAGGATATCAGAAAATCAGTTTTGAATTGGTGTAAGATGAACTTCAACGTGGTTTTCAACACTCTAGTGCACCGTTTCAAGTTGTTTCAGACCAATTCAGAACAAGCTCTGTGTGCTTACGTGATTGCAAGATAAATGAAGTTGGAAAACGGTGTGTGGGAATATTTGTGAACTTTGTAAGGCTGAATGTCATAAAATGAAAAGCAGGGATTCCATTATTGGTTAAATATTTTCCCCACTTGTCTACTGTCGTAAACCTGGCGTTGAATAACTTTGGAAACGTAGATGTAGGCATTTGAGCCATGTTAATAGAAATATTGCTTCTTTTATCTGTTCATTATTATTGAGAGGTTGTAACAATGGAGCGTCGGAGAAATGGGAAGTCCCCGAAAAGCACACAGGCATCTTGATAGCTAATATTACAGGCTATTAGTGCTGGTTTTGAACTTAGTTAGCTCCTCTATCCTAACACAGACATTGCTAAGAAGCATTTCTTCAGTTAATTTCAAGAATACTAGTCTTCATGGCATTGCATTTTCTCTTCTCTAGCCGTCATCTTTTTTTTCACTGAGCTTCAGTAGAGCCGCTCTGCCTCCAGATAAAGGTAGATTAGCAAAGCTAGCTAGTTAGCAGTACCATGAGTGTGTCTTATGTAAAATCTGGATGAAAGGTCAAAGGGCTCCAGGGCAAACGTAACTGCTTAACTTAATGAAGGGCTTTTAACTGAAAGTGGAAATTAATAGATTGACTGTGACTGATTGGCCTTGTGACTGAAGACTGCTTTTACCCTTTCCATTTTAAAAGTAGTAACCACAGTAAGTAGCTTTCAGCCTGCAATAAACTTAGTGAGGTGTTGTCATGACTCTCCCTGTACATTTATAGTTAGGCCAAATAAATCCATTTGATATAAAAGGAGAATTTATAACTGCAGCATTTCAGCAACCCAGGAAATGCACATGAACAACAACATCAGAGTCACAAGCACTTTGTTTGAAGCCAACATTGCACTGAAAGGGCAACATCTACCCTCAGGTCTCAAATAAGGTGAAAAGGGTGCAAGCAGGGCACTGGCATAATTGTATTTACATGATTGCGCTTTTTGGACATGCAGACATTTAAAGCTGAAACCCATTTAAGACCTAAAGTCAAAGCAACAGCATTGGAAAAAAAGATTTAAACTTGAAGAGGCTGAGCCTCGCGGGTGAAAGTTGTACATAAGTCTTTTAAATAAAAGTCAGTTGGATGGGTCAAAGAAACACAGGACTTTTCAGCCAGGAGACCGTTGTACATGTCCCCGTGTTGAACCAAAAGCACGAAAAATTGTGCATACCTATTCTTAAGACATATATAAAACTTTGTATGAGGATATGTTGATGCTATGAGGTAATTGGTATGGTTTTTCTGCACTGACTGCATCTTCATCAGGTGTGATTGTAATGTAGATTGGCTGCAAACAGGACACTTTTGAAGTTGTGGTGGAGAGGAGGTTATCTATCATGGGTAACCCCGACCACCCTCTCCACCCCACACTGGTCCAACAGAGGAGCACCTTCTTTAAGAGGCTCTAACAGCTTCAATGTCGCACGGACTGCTACAAAAAATCATACCACAGGAAATAAAACTTTTTAACACTTCATCACTGAGTGGTAGATACATCATGAAAAAACATCATGACTGCACTAAGTGCACCTTGCACAATATTTACATACAATATTTACGTTATCTACAGCTTTATCAATAATAGTTAAACAGTTGTAAATTTTATTTTTATTCCCAACTTGTATTTATTTTAAATTATTTGTGCTTATATTGTATCCTGTTATTTCATGTAAATTCTGTATGTGTGGTGTGTGTCTGATATTTTGCTGCTGCAACACTGGAATTTCCCATTTTTTGGGATCAATAAAAATCTATCTATCTCTCTAGAGGTGTTCACTGGTACTGTGGATTCCTGTTACCAGAGATCCAAAACCAGACCAAAATTTCTTTTTCCTGTCTATTCAAGGTGGCTGGTGTCTCCTTTTATTGTTTTAGGTTTCAGATATGTGTCATAACACACAATCCAAGGGTTCCAAGCTGACTCCTTATTAGCTGTGATCATGTGGTGCTCGTTTGTGTTGGTGTTCTTTCTCTATTTAGGTCTTATTGGGTCTAATTATCCTCAGGTCTGTCCCGAGACTTTAACTGCTGCGTTGTCTTTTTTTTAACTGGAAGAGTTTGAGTTTCTATAATTGTCTCCTCGAAACAAAGAAGAAACATGAAACACATCACTTCCTGTAGGCTGGAGAATGTTTCCCTCATAAAAAACAGGTACAACAGTGACTTTAGGCGCTTTAATGAACTATAAGGAGACCAGTGAAACACATTTTAATGTTACAGTCAGTTGATAGTGGCAAACCAGACATTTATTTACACACGCTAAATATTGTGGGTTATCACTTTTATTTATGTGGTGCACCATCACTTGTTTAGACACAATAAATCAGTGTAATATTGTACAAATAATAGCAAGTAAGATGAATATAGTAGTCCACACAGTAATTGTAGACATTAGTGCCATAAGATAAGTGTTTATTTATTTTCTTATTGTTTGCTCTTGTCGAATGTGCAGAAACACTTATGAAGCCTCTTACTTTATTTCTATTCTTTCTGTTTTGACTTTAACCTTTGACCCAGATAACTGATTTTGACGCGGTGAGAGTGGAAATCCATTTCCTACCGTCACACTTAAGGCTGTGCATTATTGGAAGCGTAGTTAACTGATTGCAGTGCTCTGCTTCTGCATCACAGAGGTACAACTGAGCATGCTCTGTGTGTGCGTGTGTGTGTGTGTGTGTGTGTGTGTGGGATCAGCTGCACTGTAGAGTGAGAGCAGGGTCAGCTGTACATTCCGGGGCAGGGTATCAGCAGGAAAGGGCCCTGGAACACAAAGTCTGCTTGTGTGCGTGAGAGAGAGAGAGATGCTGCCTCACAGTAGGCAATGATTAACCATGCTGAACAAAGTTTGATAAAACTATTGAGATAGTGGGTATTGTGTATAAGTCACATCACACACACACACACACACACACACACTTGTTGCCAGCATGGGCTCCCCGATCAGTTAACTGGGCAGCAGTTCTCTGATTGATCCAGATTTACTCTCCTGGTTATCTCAGTTGCATGAAATGGTGGGAAAATAATAATTTGCCATCAACTTCTGGAAACATTTTTTAACAGCTGTGAACTTTTCAAATTGTATGTTAAATGACCCCGCTGTGCTGGTGATTTTGCATGTTTCAGCTCATTATGTACACTTTGTTTTGCATACTTTACAGTGCTGCTGACTGCAGAATGCCCTTTTCATTTAGTACCGTATGTTTGCTGAGTGATCTTGTAGCTTCTATCCAGCCGTTGGTTTCAATACATTTCAGCACATCAATAAAAACCAACTTGATGAGACTTGTAGAAACTGCTATGCATAGACAATCCATTATAATGAACCATTAGTCACCATTTGTCTAGTGTTATTGTTGCATGGCAATGCAGTAAACTTAAAATTGAAACATTCTAAGTACAAGAATTGACTCAAGTCCAGTTAGCCTCAACATTCATATTTGCTTTTTTGTCCTGTCCTCTGGGTATTATGCAACACATCAAATTTTAGTTACAGTTCTCAAATGTTGGAGTATCCTTGAATGTGCCTCCAAGGAAAGTTTTTAAATTGAATAATGATTTAGCTACAATGCTAGCTCCCTGTATTTTAACTGTGACGTGAAAGTTTTGCAGGCGTACTTCGCCTTCATGAGTGAATTATTCCATTTTAAATGAGTACGTGGAGTTTCATACCAGACATTTTTTTAGGGATCTAAAATATCAGTGTACTGTATATGTAATGTTTTAGTGTCATTACAGTAGAATCAGGGCCATAGTTCTCAAATGTTTGTTTTTTTAGAAAAATGAAGAAAAAAAATAAAGTAAGAACTCTGTCAGAAGAGACGCAAACAGATGCATGATGCATAACAGTGAGTTTTGGTGCATGCAACTGCCACTGTTTTCTTCACTGGAAACTGTATTGCTGCCAACCACACACACACACACACAGGTGTGTGTGTATATATATATATATATATATATATATATATATATATATATATATATATAACAAGTGCTGTCAAACGATTAAAATATTAAATCGCAGCTCGCAATTAACCGTAATGAATCGCACATTTTTATCCATTCTAAATGTCCTTGATTTCTTTTTGTCCCATATTTTTTTTCTCATTTTAATGCTTTTATCAATATGGAAAAGTGGATCTGCTTGCTTTGTGCAAATGTTTTTTTTTAAATTTAAAACAACATTGGCATATAACCTACTGTAGTGTTCAATTTCACATGTAACATTCTCACTTGGAGCAAATAATCTCTCACACAATGTAACACTGACCATTAATAAAATGATGAAAATAATACTTTGACGAGGGGGCGGAGAATTGGCATCAGCTGTGTGCTTGGCCATCAAGTGGTATTTCAGACTGGACGTGCTGCGCTGATAGCTCAGTTCACAGCAACAAAACACGCAGATCACTTTGGTCTTGTCAGTGGAACCATTTGGCAACTTTAAAAAAAGTAAACTTTCCATTCAGAATCTTATTGGCATCCATTTTAGTGTCTCGCGCTGGCCATCCACTCAAAACATAATGTTACTACTCTTTGGCCGGCTCGCAAGCCCAAACAAGTGTGTGTGGCGTGCCTGTTGTTTTGTTTCCGGTCTAGCTAGATCCGGTGTGGTGTTGTAGTTTTTATAATGTTACTAGTTGTTGCAACAGCATGTGAAAGGCCAAAAAGAATGTTAATCTCGCAATACAAAAATGTATGCTGTTAAAATGGGTTTGCGTTAACGCCGTTAATATGAAAGGCCAATGTGGAGAGTTTGAGACAGCATGGACTCCACCCTTGCTAATAGACGGTTGGATTCAGGCTCAGATTGCTCCCACTTCCCCAATGGTCCAAGTCCCCAGAACCACTTGAAGTAGAATAAGAGTTGCTCAGGTGGTAATATCTCCAGTGTTTGAGGAATAGGATTTGAAGACTCTTAAGAGCAGAAAACCTTTTTTTGTGCTAAGTCAGTGTAAATTTAATAAATTTATAATAAAAAAAAAGTAGTTTGAGGCAAAGTAGGCACACTAAAAAACACATTACAACACCTGATTTATGAAGAAGAACTTGGTATATGTCAAAAATTGATTCTTTGTAATGATTTAGAAATATCCAGGGGTGCATTTGTAATTTAGAGGCACTTGTGACCTGTAGATCAGGAGTCTCATGCTTCACTGGCTGAGCTGAGGGCGCTCTAATAAGCGTACTGTAAGTGTTTTCCAGGTGGTGAGGAGCTCACTGGCTCACTGCCCTTTTCCATTTTCCATTTAATGTGATTCTCTTATTCAGAGCAATTTACAACGTGTGCAGCAGTACAATAAGCTTCAGTTCCTTGATCGCAAACATTAAAGGTTAGTGGCAGGGACGAGTGCAAAGAGTTGGATGCCAGAATGACAGATGACAGGTGTGCTGACAGAAATATTTCTGTGGCCACCAGATGAGAGACATTGACATGTTCCTACGTTCCAAGCTTTTCAAAGGAACTCTGTGTGTTTGGACGTGTGTGTGTGTGTGTGTGTGTGTGTGTGTGTGTGTGAGCGCATGTACTACAGAAGAGATAAATGAGAGTGACGTAGACATTGTGTGAGGAATGGACTGGGTGCGTTAGGACCATCACAAGGGTCATTGCTGACGGGTGGCGCTTTGGTTGGGTCATTCAGTCAGCTGAATCACTGAGAATTAATGGGAAGCAAGAAATCTGGAGAGCAGAGGGGAGCTAAATGTCAGATCTGTGCTTTTCATTAGTCTGAATACTGCTATAGAGCTGCACAGAGCTGCATTGAAATGCAATTTTTCATATCTTCTTAGGGACTCAATTTATGTTAGACACAATGTAATAAAAATTTCACATTATCAAATATGTTATGTCACAATATAGGTACAATTTTCAAGCGATACATTTAAAAAAAAAAAAAAAAAAAAGGAAGATACAGCCTGGAAAGGAACTCTTTCAACATGACAATGTCCTCCATACCCAAAGCCAGCTCCATAAAGAAATAGCTGGCTTTGTTTGGTGTTGAAGAACTTGACTGGCATTCACAGAGCCCTGAGCTCAACCCCATCCAACACCTTTGGGATGAAGTGGAACCGACTGTGAGCCAGACCTTATTGCCACAATCAGTGTGGGTGAATGGGAGCAAATCCCTGCAGCTAGGTTTAAATGTTTTTGGCAGAACCTGAAACCAGAAGAGTAAAGGCTGCTATAGCAGCAGATTAATACCAATGGTTTGGTCACAGATGGGTGTAATGTTTGGGTATTACATACCTTTTTTCACATTTAGTGTAAAAAAAAGGAGAGGGCAGAACTTCCTGTTTCAAATAGAAATACGTTGCTTTAAGAATTGGTCTGATATTTACATCTTTATACAGATTGGTGCCCACAGTGTCAGCATTATTCAGGTAAGACAACATGGTAACTTGTTGCTAATTTGCGTCAGTGTTGCTTGCAGAGTCTGGAGGAGGGTTAAGAGACTTTGTTGCCCTGGATTCAGCAGAGCAGGGAGGTTGGGTGGGTGTTTGGGGGGCGTGGGGGGGGGGGGTTTGTTGGTGGTGTCACGGTGTCTCTTTTTTTCTCTCTGTTTGCTGGGCGGCCTTGCTAAGGCTGGCCTGCCCCCGGGCTTTAGTGCTATTTATAGAGACAGCACCATTTCTATGGTGAAGGCAGAGCGCAGAGCTGGCTGATTCTGTTTTTTACAATACCCAGATTTGACCCTAGACACCATTACTACTAACATTTGAAACTTACCTACTACAAATATCATATCGCAGTTAACAAGAGTAAGCATCAAGCAATGTGTGTAGAACCAGCCTAAGACAGAGTGTGTTTATCTGACCTTGGTTTCTCAATAAAGAGTCTCATCTTCTTCTTCACCTTTTTGAAAAAAGGATTGAGACCTGGACTGTATGCAAAAGCAACTTTAATGTGTCATCTTGTCACCAGTGTGTACAGTGATTGAGGACACAAATCACATCTAGCCTCACAGAAATGTGGGTTGGATTCTATTAGTACAATTCATCTGCTGGACTTGTTTGCCTTATTTTTTAAGTTATCTTGTGAGATAAATAGGAGTAGAGTGGTTCAGTATTTGTCATATCTGTACTCAAAATAATTCCCAGTTCGACTCCCGGCACTATTTTATCAACCAGTTTAGGTTGGTACTGGGATCCAGTTCAAGTCGTGATGGACTGTTCTGTTAGAAGATGCACAGCTGCAGTACAAGGATAAGAGGCAGACTGCAGGTCTGTCTATTACAGGCCTCCTCCTACTTATTTTTCACTACTACAGTCTACCATTAACACCATCTGGAGGTGACATTGAAAATAATAAAATGTCTGCTTCAAGAAAATAGTATGTTTGTAATATTATGTAAAAATCATTTACAGTCTTAACTGACAGTCATATAAAAACTCCATACAAAACCAACTTCATGTTTGTATCCATTTCAATAAAATAAAAATAGACTTTATAGACACTTGGGGAAGTCCTGTGGTACAATCACAAAGAAAGACAAATGGATGTACAAAGTCCAATCATATGCATATAATAAATACATACTGGACATATCATCGATTCATCTGTCACTTTTATTTTTTTTTACTATTTGATGATTAACCATTTAGACTATAAATTGTCATGATTTCAAGGCGTCATCTATAAATTGCAAATTTAAATTTTTGTCAGATTAAATATCCATAACACAAAGCTATTCAATTTAACAAAGATAAGATAGATAGAGCAAAGAGAAAAGCAACATATCTTCATATTTGAAAAACTAGAACCAGCCAGATTGCTCTCATTAAATGGCGATTGTATGACGCGGCAATTTGAATGCCATTATTGCCGTGTTATCAAGACGCATACTCGCTTTTTATCGTGTTTATCAATGTCGCTTGGCCTCCATTGACTTACATCACCTTGCGATAGCGTGTGAAATTACGCTGTAGCGAGTAGAATGAAAGGGCGAAAATCCGCGTAGCCAGCATTGGATGGGTTTTTTACTAAAGCCAAACCCGTTCTTCTTTTTCTGAACCCAACCCATGTGTGACGTTTTGCTAAACGTAACTGTTGCTTTCTTCTTGCGATAACACGGCAAGTGGCGATAACACGGCAAGTGGCATGTATGTTTAAGCCCGCAGTATACAGCGTAGACATTTACGCGGGTAGCTCATAATGCGTACAGATAACACACCACTTGGCTTAAGAAAGTCGGCATGTACAGTATGTTTACGCAAAGTCACGATGTCATGTTGAACCAGCAAATGTTTGGAATTTTGAGCTTGACAAATAACAGAACGGTTAGCGTTTTGTTGTTGATAGGGTTAACAATTATTTGAATTCTTGAAAAAGTCTGAGATGGGGAAAGTCTGGAAAGGCACTGACACATTGACTGTTGGAAAACTGAAGGTGTGGCAAAGCTCAAGCTGCCAGCTTGTGACACTGTAGCAGGCAAAGCCAAATGCAGTATGTGTTTTGGTTGTGGTTTTGTCATTTTGCCCATGGAAACCCTTAATTTGATTTAGTTTGGAGTTTACCTGAATAGATGGCTGGCTTGAATGGACAAAAGCTGTTGACAGGCATGTAAGTGGCAGCTGATTGTGAATAATACAAACCCAGACTGTCATTCTCTTTAACTGGTCCATCACTCACCAACATGACAAGAAAAGCAGAAGGTTGGTTGAAATGAGATGGAGAAGAGAGACTGAAGAAGGTGGTGGTAATGATGGGAAACAGCCCACTGTTGTACACACACACACACACACACACACACACACACACACACACACACACACACACACACACACTTAGAACAGCTTGGCCGGCCCAGTAGCCATCTGTGTTGACTATATGTTAAAGTGACAGTTTAACTCTGTCTTAATGTGCTAATTTGTCATACTTCTGGCAACATCTTAGCTCTCCAGTTGTCCTGTTTATTCCAAAACAAACTGGAAACCTGAAACATCATTTCCTAGAGTTTTGAGATGAAGGAGCTACCAGACCATGAGTTTCTCCAGGTTCAAGGTAGAATGTATTGTTATTTTAGTATTGGTATACCTGTAGGTGTAATTAAAACCTTGGGGAGTTAAAGTTATAAATATAAAATTACCAAAAAAGTATTACAAGTTTTTGTTAACATTAAGTGTACACTAATAAACTAATTTAAACTAGAATAGCACTCAGTGAGTAGAGACCTCCGCCAAGGCCCACGGTACATTTACGTGCTCCGAGGATGGTTCCATTTCCCGATGTGGTCATGAGCTTTAAGTTGCAAGGTGGAAACGACATTGACGCTACAAAGACTTGTTGTATTTTATACAGCGTATGGCGTGAAGACTCATTGATTCCAATGAGATTTTCTCAATAGTGCATAAAGCTATCATGGAGCTTTAAAATACCCGGTTCTTCCGCTGTCATGGAGCTGGATCTTCTGCGTTGGCTGACCCATGACATCACAATGGACATGCACACTAACAGCAGTTTGTTTGTGTTGTTGTAGCAACACTGCACGTTTTTGAGCTTCTCTCTCGTGTCTCTCACATGTATATATGTTGTTCTCGTAATACATCCATGGTATACGTGGCAAACTCATAAAATCACTTTCATTTTATTTCCCACTAACGTTTAACATTGTGTTTTTGTTTACAAGCTTACAAGATTAATACTGTTTTTAATCTTAATTCAAGATATCGGGCTGGTAAATTGAATATATATATATATATATATATATATATATATATATATATATATATATATATATATATATATATATATATATATATATATATATATATATATATATATATAAGTCTTTCTGGGCCGGATGGGTGCAGATCCACCATTGGCCGATAAGCCCATGGTTGCTTTAAGACATGCCACCTGTTCACGATTCCATTTTTAATAACTTCAATTTTATTTTTATTTTTTAATTACTTTGATTCTTATTTAATTTTACGAGCCGACTACATCACAAACACTACTACTTTCTCCGTGAGTTTTAAACATAGACTGTGTAAAATATGTTTTGAAGTGTTCCCAAGCGATGCAATGCTCTCCCTTCTTTTCATTGAAGCCTCCATGTTTACAGGCTTGTGGTGATGTGCAATGTGCTATAAGTGCCAAAAAACTCTGTTTGGTACTGACGATTTGTTTTGTCATGGTTTATGTGTGCAATAAACATTGCACTTCGTGAGAAACAAATTGTGTCAGACAATAGTGATATACGCTTAAAAATGTGATTCATATTTTTCCCTGAATCATACAGGCCTAGAGCTGTTCCTGGGGGCTTGGTCTAAACAACCAGATGAGCCAAAAAATATGATTGGGAACTCATTTTTCAGATTATACACAATATGAATGCAACACAAAGGCTTACTACATTAACAAAATTTAAAAATATTTGTGAATCTGGCTATTAGTGACAAACCGAGGGGTAACAAAAAATCAGCAAAACAAAAAGGCATGAAATATGTAATTTGGAACATTTTCTAACTGGAAGTGGAACATCGTGGATATAGACCATTGACTGTAAATATTAATGGACAAAGCATCCCTTTCGGTGAAGTGCTGCAAATGTGGAAGTGCCTTAAACCTGCATTCTATCTGAGTTCCATCAGGGGGCCACACGTGCGGTTGCAACAGGAGGGCGCTTTCTGTAGAAGTCTGTGAGAAAGTGACCCACTTCTCACTTAATTTATTATCTTCAAGTTTATGGTCTCAATCACTAGTTTAAAGTCTTCTGCAACACAGATTTTGAATTATGGTCTAGTTGATTTTAAAATCTGCGATAAAGCAAGGGGATTTTAGGGTGTGGCTATGATGTGATTGCTAGTGAAAGTGTGTAAAGTAACATAGAGTATAAGGCCTCTCTCACTCCTCCCTCTTGTCTAAAATCATCACATCCACAACCAGGATGGCTGCGCTGTAACGGCAAACTCAACGACGGATAGCAGATCTCCACAAACCAATGCGTGACGTCACACACGCGCTGTCCATTAATATTCAGTCTATGATATAAACTAGTGTTTTTCTGACTGTCTAATAAAACTTTAAAGGCTTTGTTTTTGTTTATGGAAAGTATTGTCCGTTTCTTTACTCTTGTTCTTGTTCCCCTCCTCCTCCTCCTCCTCCTCCTCCTCCTCCTCTCTGTTGGGTCCATAGACTGTATGTAAGGTTGGGGTCATGATTTCTTCATCCCAGCATGAGCATCATTACTGTTAACTGGCTCTTCATAGAAGGAGAGATTAGATTGCATTGACCTTTTGGTTCATTCATTGACCAGTTTTCTGGCAATTTTATTGACTTGTTGGATGTCATTAACTGACTGCCTTGTTCAGCCTTTTGATTAGCACACTTCTTAAATGACTATCAGTTAGCTCTTTGGTCTGTTTACTAGTACAGTGAGTAACTGATTTCCTAGTTTACTGGCCTACTGTGTAGAAGTGCACTTTTATACAGACATTCCATGCATGACGTGGGATAAGGAGCACATATTTAGCATATGTTTGACCCTTAATACCAGACTGTTGACCAGACTAGTCACAATATTTACCTGTGATTAGTCTTGTGTTGTCCGTACAGCATTCCAGGATGGGAGAAAAACGTGCTCTGGTTTATTGGACAAAATGTCTTTAAACCAATCACAATCATCTTAGATGACACTAAGACCCAGACACAGTGATGGTGCCGCTGCAAAGTAACCTGGGGAAGGAACTTGTTTTGGTGTAACGTGTACATTTAAAAGTTGTTTTAGTCGTGCAACAGAAAACTCAGATTGGACAGATAGTCTAGCTACTGTAGCTGTCTGGATTTACCCTGCAGAGAAGTGATGAGCAGTTCAAATCTCATGAATTGACCAGAGTTTAAAATACCAACACAAAGAAAGCGCAAGGTGACGGAGGAATTTCAAGCGGCACCCGAACAATCACGGAACAAGATATTTTGCACACAAATATTGCTCCCCTCTTTAGATATTGCAATAGTCAATACTGCGATTTTGATAACATTGGGATTAATTGTGCAGGCCTAATAAGTACCACAACACTGCCACCTGTAAGTGAGAAAACAAGCCTGCGGATGACAATTGTTGGTGATAATGCCTCGCCCGGCCGCAATTTATGATTAAACAGTAGAAGAAGAAATCCTTTTGGGTTAGTTCATAACGGCTGTGCGTGGTTTGAGACAACACTACCCTGTGTTGTACATAGTGTACACAGCGCACTGCTATATAAGTTTACTTCTGGAAGTATCTGGATTGAGACACCCTGTAAGTGTTATCATTATGTTGGCAAGCTGGTTTGCAGGGTGGTGGCTTGTTTCAGGACTGTTAATGGAGCCCGGCAGCGTGGCTGAGGTTTGTGGAGTTGACGCCCTGGGTCTTGTGGATTAAACAATAGCAGCTCTAAAACTAGGAACAAAGTTTATCTGAAGGTCATTAAGCTGCTGGCAGTTTGTCATGTGAGCTGCTACTGCTTCAGAAAGCACAGCTTTGTTACGACTGTGGTTTATAATAGCTCATGTCTCTTCCCTTTCTGTCCCGTCCTTGTTCTTTGGCATTTCTTTCATTCTCCTGGCTTCCCCTTCATCAGTCCCCTGCTTGCCGTCCATTCACAGCAACAGACAAATACAGATTTCAGTCATGACAATGGTTTCTCTGCTACACCAAATGCTGTATGTGAAAGCCATACAACCATATGCATCCAGCCCTGTTCAGGAGCTCTGAGCCAAGTATGTCTAGGTACCGATACCAATACTTTGACTTTGATACCGATTCCTAAACAATACTTTTTTGACACCAGTTTCATAAAACAAAAAGAAATTACAACATTACGGCACAAATATTTTTATTAAGTTTTAAGAGTTTTGCTGTCTCTACAAGATGTAAAGTTAGACAGCCCATCACAAACATTATAAGATCTTGGTAGAAGCATGCTGCATGCTTATTGGCTCTCTGAGGCTGATGAGATTAACTCTTAAAGTATTGAAATTGGGTATTGAATGACGAGGCATTGTTTGATACTTTTAAAGGCAATTTGGACAGTGACTAAAACACTGAATTTGACACTCAGCTAATATCTAATATCCCTTTGGAAGGTGTTTCATCCACAGAACCTCCACAACTTGATGACGGCCACAAATCCCAAATGTTGCTGTTAAGTATTAATCCAACAGGTTCTGTTGGAGACTTGCAGTTTTAGCAACAGTGGTAATTCTGCCCATTGAAACACAAGAAGGACAGAAACCTCGACGTGATCTCACGGGAAAGCGTATAAGCTCGCTACTTTTAAGGACGTTTTGCGTGTCATTTTGCTTTTCATAGAACGTTGCCCGTTTTCATATCCAACTCATAGTTAAAAACTTGTGGTTAAAGTTATACCTTCAACATTTAATTTTTGCTTTTGCTTTCGCACAGGACACAAACAGCGGTCTCCTGTGTTTGTTTGACCCATCCATCCACCCCCTACATCCCCCACCCCACACCCCCCACCCCCCGGCAACCTCACTACATAGAAACTTTGTTTAAAAGATTATTTTTTGGCTTTTATTGCCTTGTATTACAGTACAGATTAATGCAGGAAAAAGGGAGGGAGAGGAGAAATGACATGCAGCAAAGGCTGCAGGTTGGAACGAACCTGTGGCTGCTGCGACAAGGACTGAGCCTCTGTACATGGGGCACAAGCTCAAACAGGTGAGCTAACCAGCAACCGCTTGCATGGGAACTTTTTACTTTGTCATAAAATAAGTCAGTAGAGGCTAAATGGCGTGAAATGACACATGACTAAATGCGTGTAATGACACACAAGGCGTGATAACCCCTGATAATACCTGTATCATTGAGCATGAATTCCACTGTGATAGTTTGAAAGCACACAAACTTTCCAGACAATGAGCTGCTCTATTCATATAGTAAATGGGCAATCGGACATTACACCTCCTTTGTACTATGGAGATGGGAGGGAGTCCGTTTTAATGTCTGTTCCAACTGATTTGGTCATTTGTGTTCTCTCATACAGCTCCGGGTATTGTCTTTAATTTCAGGGTTGCGGTGCGTGTTTGAAAGGGGCTATATGTCATTTTGGGGCACCTACAGAAAAGACACATGCTGTTCTTTTTTATTCCCCTTTGTACTTGTGGTTTTCAGTCTGAGCACCTCGTAAGATTACTTTAATTACCGTAAGCTTATTGCTCCAGCTGTTACGACATGCTGTAAAGAACAACGCAAGTTCACATGCAACCCACATACACAATCATTATCACACATAGCTGCTGCTACATCAACCAATAAGACAGATATTTAATCATGTTCAGACACCTGCTGAATGAATTTTACAGTAATTCTGAGCATTTTGTTTGTGTTTGTGGTGCTTTGAGTTTTTGGACCATGCTCTTGAAAAGTTGAATGTAGAATAGATTTATAAGTCTGGAATAAAAAAAGAGATTTATGTTCATGTAAGAAGTTATTACTCAACAGCCATAATTTAGAGGTCCTTACTTATGGTAGCAAAGGGAAAGGAATGAAAGGAGAAGCTTTGGTTCTAGATGTTCAATGGGGAGGAAGTGTGTGCGTGTGTGTGTGTGTGTGTGTGTGTGGCTGGCTATGCAATTGTACACAGACATTCTTCTCAGTGGGCTCCTGTGAATGTTTGCTGCATGCCAGTGTGCATGGCCGTGTTAATGCGCTTGTGTGTGTGTGTGTGTGTGTGTGTGTGTGTGTGTGTGTGTGTGTGTGTGTGTGTGTCTTTTTCTCGTGTGTGTGCTTGTGTGAGGATATTGGCCGTGTCACCTCAGATTAGGCCCTGATGCAGTGGTGGTGGCGGTAGAGGGTCACCCCCTAACAGCCACGCCACAGTCATTAACGGGGAGAAAGAATCCTGTCACCATAGCAACCATGGCTGCGCTGCCAAAAATGGCCACAATGAAAAGAAAAGGGGATGTGGGAGGGGGACAGAGGGGGTGGGGAGTGAAGGAGGAGGAGGAAGGTGGGGAAAGGGGGTTGGGTGTTGGCTGACGTGGGGAGGGTGTATCTGAAATGATGTGTGTACTGTGACAGATAGAGGTTATTGGAATGATAGAGAGACATAGAGAATAGTGATGATGAAAGTGAGAGAGGGAGATGATCAGATAATCAGGTCAGACACACACACACACACACACAGGCAGCATTTCTTAGTGAAGCCACCTTGGACTTTTGAAGTGGAAGCGGAGTCAAAGGTGATGGAAGTTATAGAAGATGGAGGGATAATGGCACAAGCAAAAACAAAAGCTTTTTTTTCAAAGCAACTTTAACACTTTAGTACTGTTTTTATACTAAACTAAGTACATGTTACTTCATTAGGAACTATTTGGGGAATTTTGTATGTTGCATCACTTAAATGGCAGTCACAGTTGATTTACCATTTTACATGGTGATGTAATATTTTTGACCCACCAGAACTCCAGGAATCTTCCTCTCCAACGTTACTGTCAACTAAAGATTCCCAAGACAGAAAGGCAACTCTGGGTGGTTCGTTTTTTGACATGACATAACAACATTTGTTGAGAATGAGAAAAGTGAAAGTTAGATTTGTTGTTAATTTTTAAGCCAATAGTCAATAGCTGCAGGATAAATACAATACTTCCCCATTCACTGATTTTCTAAGACTATAAAGGGATGTATTCCATCTTGGACCTAAATTCCACAAGAGACCGGTCTTACTGTAGGATTAATTCTCTTCACTGCTCAGTAGTCTACCACCATAGTCTTGAACTGGATGCAAGCCCAAATAGAACAGCTAGCTACAGAAGGTTGCAGGAGGAGTTGCAGTAGTCCAGGCAGGCCTCCTCCTAACAAGGAAAAGGTGAATCCTCTTCATTTTGTACATGAAAAATTTATAGGAGCTCCTGGGTCTCACTCAGGTTTCCTTGCTGGCCGGTTTTGCTGTGGATCATGTGCAGGTGACTTTAGCGTGGGAATCCTCACAAGCTCAGTCTTATCCAAGTTGAGCTTAAGGTGTTGTATTTACATCTACTCTAAGGTATCTGCCAGGCAAGCAGTGATGTCCACCCGAGTGTTGGATGGGGATAAAGGAGAAGAATTCCTGGATGTGTATTTGTGTGCATTTGTGTCCAATAAAATGCTTTCTTGTGTTTTAATAACTTGGAAAATGAATGTGATATAAGTGAGCCAAGCTATTGTGCTGTTATTCCAAAGAATCATAGAGTCTAGACTAAAAAGATAAGTTTTTGCAAGGTTCTGCTATAGGTTAAGCAACAGGTTAAAACACTTTCACCTTTAGACATTGGACAACATATAGTACAGCTGAAGCATGATGTCAACCCAATACTATAAAACAGAATAGACCCGGTATAATTTAGACCCAGTTCTAGGTTATGTCTCTGAAATAATAGAAACCCAGGGGACCCGTGAAGACATTACTGTGTTTGTTGAATGTTGTTTGGTTTCTTTTTGATGATGTCTGCTCAGACGCCTGACAGACAATAACGTAAATCCTGTAAAGTGTGTGTGTCAGACTCACTCATGTTTGAGGTTAATTCTGGTCTACAAGCGCTTTGAATACAGTGTGAGCTTTAGAGAAGTGCCCTGACCACAACTTTGTGGTTTGGGCACGCGTGTTTGTGCATTTATGTGTGTAAGTGTAATATGTATTTAACTTAGTGTAGAGTACACTAACAAGTTCTAGTGTGTGTGTGTTGTGTGGATTAGAGGGTGTATAGGGAAGTAGTGGCCGGCTTTGCGTCAACAGGGTGTGGTTTGATAACAGCTAGGCAGCTTCTCCCTCTCTCTTTCTAGCTCTCTCACTAGCTTTCTTGCTCTCTGTCGGCCAAATAGAGACACACCCAGTTCTTCTCTGCACCTCTCTGCATATAGTATACAGTCTTTGTGTTTTTGTTTTTGGACTAACATTTTAAGGAATTTCAAGACAGTAGTATGTCAGTGCTTTTGAACTTGTAAAGATGTCATAGAAAAGGTCTGAAGGAACTAAATTGCCTTTCCAAACACTCCAGAGACCACTACAGACATGGGTCACATTTGGCCGGTTGCCAACACGCAGCATCTGCTGGCCATAAAAGAGCCAATCAGCAGCATCATGAGTCAACTAACAGAGCCCCAGAAGATGCCAAATAATCCAAGCCTAAACTGCAAAAGCAAAAAATCCAGTGTGTCAACATGGAGACAGCCTGGAAAATCACAGTAACATCTGGCAAATACAGACAAACTGCATCAACAAAGAGCAGCAGTGGTTACAAGCTGCAACTAAACAACAGGAACTAAAAAGAAACATGCATGAATACGCTTTAGTTAAAGGCCTAAGTGGCCATGTGTAATATGAAAACTTACAGAGAGATGTGTACAAAGAATAATCACCACTCTGCAGCTATATGCTCTGCTACGCCATGCAGTGCTCTGGAACACCTTGCGGTGCCCTGCAGTGGCCTGCCACGCCCCGCTATGCCCTGCAGTGCCATGCTACGTCCTGCTAAACCCTGCAGTGTCCTGCTACGTCCTGCGGTGCCCTGCGGTGCCCTGCTAAGCACTGCTATGCTCTGCAGTGCCCTGCTATGCCATGAACTACCAACTAGTCATAGTTCCATTATCTTTATTGTTACTTTAATTCCCACTGTTCATCATACCCCAACCGGCACCGTCAGACAACCACCCACCAAAGGTTTTCCTCACCACTCGAGGTTTCTGCCTAAAAGGAAGTTTTTCCTCGCCATTGTCACACTAAATGCTTGTTCTTGGGGGAATTATTGGAATTGTTGGGTCTTTGTAAATTATAGAGTGTGGTCTGGACCTATTCTCTCTCTGTAAAGTGTCTCGAGATAACTCTTGTTATTATTTGATACTCTTTAATTGAATTGAATTGAATCACAGACTCTTCACCCTCTTTTAGCTCATTGTTTTGGTTTTACTGCACACCTAGTGCATGTTCTTGTGCTCTCATCAACCTCCTTTCCAGCTGTTTTAAGAGAAAGGGCTCTGAAAGCCTCACTGTCCACTGCCCAGAACCTAACAGCAGACAGACTTAGTTAGCACCTAGCTGGTGAACACTGTGGAACGTCTAGCAGCTAAAGAACCGGATATTTTGCCTCATGAATATTTTACTTGGATTCATCAGGTGGACGGAAACACGACTCCATCTGAATGCTAATTTAGCTCTGTGTCTGCTGGATGTGCAAAGAGGCAACACTTTGGTATCATGTTCGCCAAAACAACTTTAAAAAGCTTCAAATAACATGATAATAAATAATGTGTCCCTGGTGTGTCATTCTGCTGATGATTAATTTAGTTTTTTTAACATGAAAATAATTCACATTATTTGTATACCGTAGTGGTAGAAAAATACATTACATAAAAGCTACAGCTCACAGTGCTTGACTCCCTACCAGGGGCGGATTGGCCATCTGGCAATTCTGGCAAATGCCATAGGACAGGTTTTTATCGTTTGCACAATTTCAAAGTTGGTTATAATAACAATTATATTAATACAAATAATAAATATTAAGCATTTGGCCAGTCGGCAACGACCGACTCAATCAGAGGCTACTCTGGGGGACCGGCTGTGCAGCAAGAAGCCGCTGCTGATGGGCGCTGGGTTTTGCCAGAGCTCCGACTGCTGTCTGTCCGCGCAGCCGTCTGACTGCATCAGTATTAAATTGAGACAGTTTCATTACAGGTTAAAAACATCTCGTTGTCGCGTTAAATAGTAGTCTAATTTGGTGATTTTGTACAGTTGGTTTTAACGCCTGATGCAAAGTGTAGGCCTTTAGGAGTACACATGAAAATCCTGAACAAGCAGCGTCATTCTGCTCGTATTTCTGCTGTGCCCCATTCACGTAGTGTTTAGTTTTACACCATGTACTTAAAACTGCAATTACTCTACCGTTCACATGTAGGCCTATGCATGAACTGTGGTGGTCCATTACACTGTATATTCTACATCCCTGATCATTTTTGATCAATAGAATGTAGAAAACATTATACTTAACGTTTTGTATCCATAATATGATTGTGTTATTGTACAATTTATCCGTAAAAGCAGTAGCCTATGTAAGTCAATCCTACATTTTTCAACTTGGTAGCAAAATGTGCTCCATGGGGGGGAAAAAAAAGTTAACATAAGCCCAGTTTATGCTAATTAAACAACTGGACTTTGGGGTCAAGTGTTGTCTTATACGGCCCATGTCCCAAATGTGAAAGCCCCCTTATTGGACTACTGAATATAATAATATTCCATTATATTTTGTATTTTGAGTTGTTACCTGCCTCCAGAATTGTGATTTCCTTGCCATAAATATAGACGTGTTTACCATAAATAAGTTCCTAAAATGGTATCAGAAGGCAGGAATTGAAGTCTCTGGACCCCCAGACACCCCCTGCTTTATGTGTTCCCCCAAAGGCCAATTCTGACTGAGGAAACAACATGACGTATAATCACAGGCAGCCATAAAAACATATTATTATTATTGCAGAGTTAGAGAGTTAAAACAGATGAAAAGATGGGGGGGCAGACAGACAATATGTACAGTGTCAACAGACACAAACGCAGACAATCGAACAGACAGACAGTGACAACAAAGAACAACATACTGTAGAGAAGGATAGTAACATACTACAAATGGCATGGATAGGCAGTATATGTCAATTTGTTATGTGTGCTCTTTAAAAAGTAGTAAAGTAAACGTTTTAAAAATCTCTTACATAAGGTACTGCTTACATAATTTCACCATCTGTACACAAATGTAATTAGTGAACGCATGTGTCCGTGGGTGGGGCTGCATGGGCGTGGTAATGTGGGCTGGTGTGGCTACAGTGCCAGGGCTGAATTTTTGTCCCAGTTTGCCCCTGCTCCCTGCAGTGTTTTTTCTTGTGGACGTCAGAGAAATGCCATAAGAGGTTCGGTGCAGGAAAGTTGGCAGTCGGCTCAGTGGATGCTGCCGGGTGATTGGTTAGTTACGCAGCACTCAGATGCCATTCCTAATGGTTTGTTTGGGTGGTGGCAGCAAAGGAGCAGTTTATTGATGTTATCATGGGGAAGGAGGTGGATTAATGAAGTCAGTGGTAATATAATGTCATACAATGGTCAATATAGAGAGTTTATGTACAAATGCAGGTGCTTAAGGCAATTCAGTATACTTTGATAAAAGACTAAGACTAAATTCATTGTATAATGTAGAGTTGTCCATTTAGTTTTAGGACCTCAATACTTTTTGACTACTAACCCAAAGTTGGCTGGTAGGACAACATGCAATGTTGATTGGAGAGTTTTGTCTAATTTCATTAAATGAAAAGATACCAACGTCTGGATTTTAGTGCATTTTTTAAATATACTGTATGTTTTTCTGCCAAAATGCAAGATTTGAAAGTGAGAAAAAACACTCAACTAGGCAATGAAAGCAGCCAATCTGTTGTTGCAATGATGGCAAAGAAAACAAAAACAGGAAAGTGCTGAAAGTATTTCCATTCAAAATGAAAAAGGAAGAAAAAGACAATCCAAATTACAGTCATACAACATGTTTTTGTGGGTTGAAGCAGTCTGTTTGTTTTTGGCAACATGAGTGAATCAAATCTACTCACAAAGACAAACTTCCTTCCAATTCCTCCGTCTCTCATCTTTCTCTCCATCTCACTACTCCAATTTATCTTCTGCTTCCCTCCTCTCTCTTTCTCTCTATCTCTCTTTGCATGTCATTTGTTCATGTTCTCTCTACAACACCTGCACTACATGATAATGTTGTGGTTTCGGTTCCTTTTTTTTTATCTACTCCACACACTTTCTGTGTATCTTTATTATCTGTATTTATATTTTTCCATTACAAGTACTTACTTTTTCAAAATTATTTATGGTCAGGTAAATATAATTTATATTAT
This sequence comes from Percina caprodes, assembly GCA_013375575.1. Classification (NCBI taxonomy): domain Eukaryota; kingdom Metazoa; phylum Chordata; class Actinopteri; order Perciformes; family Percidae; genus Percina; species Percina caprodes. Next base: position 2,018,483 of record JABXJD010000017.1, on the reverse strand, counting down.
GGTTACCTACTTTTGCTTTAATACTTTAATTACATATTCAATTTAATTTTAACGTCACTTACACTGCAATATTGTTTCTTGTACTATGGCAGCCGCACTTTACAATACCTTTATTTGACGCCACTTTCAGTCTACCTTCCGCTCGTTGTCTATTGTTTGCCTGTTTTTCTTGTGTGGTTACTTGTTTGTTTGTTTGTTTTGCTTTTTTGCTGCTGTAACAAGGAAATTTCCCCGCTGTGGGATGAAGAAAGTATAATCTAATCTAATCTAAGAATATTCTACAACAACAGTGACTAGGGATAGGCATTTGATTAAGTCTTCTTAGGCGATCGTCGATTATCGAGTAATCATTAGTATTTTTATATTCAAATGTATTATTCATGTAACTTTTTACAAATTAAAATGCAGTGAATTTTTCCTCAATGAGATCTTTATTACAAGAAGATCAACTTTCAGCAGTTAAAGTGGATGTTTTTTAGGCTAGACTTGCTTAGAGTGCTCTAAAGCAGCGGAACCTGCAGCTGCTAGCCAGTGTTCTTAAACATAGACCCTCGTTTCTTCCAAAATAATAGTAATAAAAAAGAAACATGCTAAACAATAGCTAAACCAAAAACACAATACTTAGATCTGACAGGTTTTGTGAAAATGTAACTCAAAACTATCCAAGAAATAGGCAAAAAGTTGAGAAAGAGGGTGAGAGAGATTGGCCTAGCTAACAATTTAATTAGGCTAGTTAACAAATTAGGATATTTAACAAAGCCTCATAAAAGTAACTAGTAACTCACATACAACTTCTGCACCAGTCCACTGATTTTTGTTGAGAAAGATAAGCATGTTGACATGATCTAGGGTCCGACGCAACCGCAACCTGGTGTCCGTCAGTCCAGCCGCCGAAAACGGCCGCTCTGAGGGGACTGACATTGCCGGGATGCACAGGTACCTCCGCACTAACTTGGCCAGCCCGGGCAACCTTATTCTGTTCACTTTCCACCAGTCTGTAGGGGTGCAATCCAGGGGGTGGGGGAGTCTCTCTCAGAAAGTTTGTTCTGCTTTGATGCCAGCCTCACATTGGGTGGTATAGTGCTCCCCAAGGAGTTGTGCCATAGCAGAGGCCAGGGAGGCGCGACTCCAGTGTTTGCACTCCCCTCGTCCATGTCAGACAACGCAGCCTCAGGTGGGAACATTTTTAATTGCTGCAAAACAGTGAAATTAATTTCATTGCTTCAAGACTGACACTACGCAACGCAACCTGCATTAGTTTAAGACTTGGATGTCAACAGGTTTTTAAATATGTGACCTTTTCAAGAAGCTTGTTGAAGGAATGAAAGAGGGAAAGCTGTGTTTGCCTTGTCGAACATGTCTGCCAACAGTGGAAAACTTGTTTTGCATATTTTGCACAGTTGTATATAAAAGGGAATCTTAGTGGACTATTCACCTTCCAACTGCTTTGTTGGCGTATTGCCTTTCTCAGAATAATTGGCAACAAACAGAATATTATGTGCATGTAAACATAGTCAGTGTTATACTCCCACGACATTTTCTTTCACTTTCATTTGTAAACAAACCACATGTTGCCCTTGTCTGACATGCCAGAGTCGTGTCCAGCCATTGGCCTTTCTGCAGCCTAGTAGTCGTCAACAACTGCAGCAGGAGCTGCATATGTCAGCTACTGTTGTTTTATTTATTTATTTATTTATTTATTTATTTATTTATTTATTTATTTATTTATTTACTTATTTATTTATTTATTTATTTATTTATTTATTTATTTATTTATTATTTAGCAAGCACAAAATTGATCAACATCGGCCACTTAAATCAGTGAATTCCATTTTATTTGCCGGCAGGCCAATGACAGTCAACAATCTGCTGGAATCAATGTTTGACCGATAAATCGGCGCATCCCTAATTGAAGTATTTAAGACTCTCTTCCTTTGTAAGGCAGTCCGACAAACAAATAATGGTCATGCAAATAATGTTTAATGGGGTTGGTTAGTATTCATGCTGAAACAGTTACAGTACAGGCAATATTTCTGTTATCCAAAGTAGGGATGCAGATAAAGCTTTATTTAAAAAACTAGCAAAATTAGCTTTTGAATTTTAGTTTCACTTCATCATGTCATTCATAATGATGGAATACAGTTAATTGGGTTGAAAAGGAGTTTAATTACATTTAACATTTGAAAACATCCAAATCACTCAGCTCTTCTGTACTCTGTACTCCTGATCTTGCCATGATGACATGCTTTTCAAGATCACAGAGTATCCATGGTGACCAGGGCTCACGGACACTCGGCACATCTTATCTTTCAGTGTTTCTCCATGAGCGTCACTGCAGCTCCAGCTCTGAACTTACTACAGCACCTCCTGTCCTGTACCCTGTGTACAGCTGCAGGGGAGGCCGCTCTAAGGAGGACCTTGGCCCTTTAAGAGGCGGTGGTCGTTCCCCAGCTGAAGGAGGGGTGGAGTGAGTTAAACTGTCAGGGAGTGGTTGGGTACTGGCGATAAGTTTGTCTGCTCTGTCAGTACTGCGAAGAAGAACACGTGTAGTTTCAGTGCTGTGTGCGTGTTAACTCAGCATGTGATGGTTTTAATATTACAGCATCATGGCTACCATGTTTACTTTCAATATTCATTATTTTTCTGAATGTATTACAAATGAATTCTTGTTATTACTGTGTTGTGGTGATGAAGCCACAACTGAGAGGACAGCGAAGGATTGTGAGAGGGTTATGAAGAGGAAAAAGAGTGGAATGAGTTAAAGGAGGAGGAAGACATACGCGTGTAAGGTCACAGCTGTGTGAGTGAGGGTGACAAAGGTTTCCCTCCTTTTACTCCTCTCCCCTCGCAGTGTTGTTTTTCATTTTACACTGACACTCCTAGCTCCTTTTAACTCTCTTGTCTGACTCAATGCCCTCATACTGGTTCTTCCTCCTCCCCTCTCTCGCAGTCGGTGTTTTGCTCCGTCCTTGGAGGACAATATAGAGATGGCACTGCTTGGTACAGCGAGCCTCAGGCCACAGCAACATGGCGGGCAGTTGCATGCAACCTACCCATGTAAAGAGAGAAGCATTTGAGGCTGAAAATAATTAATGGAAATCACAGTATAATGGGAGGAATGATTTAATGTCTGACTGTTTGTACACTGTACGTCTGTTGAGAAACAACATTTTCGGATAAATTTGTACTGCACCGTGTCAAAAAAAAATGCAGCCTCTGATATTTTCATGAAATTTGACGAATCTAACCATCATTGTCTCCACGGTACCTGAAGCATCAACCCCAACCAACACAGCCCTCTAGTATTTTTACGAGTTATCTCAAGTGATAGGAAAAACTGCCAGGATAGTAAGCACAAGATGTCCTGTTACACAACTGATTTTTGGGGGCCTAGCCTTTTAGAACCTAACCAGCCTCCACCAAACCAACTGCCCTCCTCATCGCTGAAACATATTAACCAAGCCCCACCCTTCCACACGCACGCACACAGCAACGTAGCGTAAGGGAAGTCAAAAGGGGGAAAATGAGAGAGGGAGGGGTGTGTGTGTTCGTGCATGTGTGAATTTGTCCACTGTATATAAAGTGCACTGGCCAAAAGCTTCGGATCCTAATCGCTCACACACCATATGTATGAGAAAACACACACACACACACACACACACACACACATTGACTTTTCTTTAATTTTGCCTCAAAGCCTCCTTCCCTATAAGGGGGTCTTTTTGCTTCTCAAGGTTGAGGCAGTAAGGGTGTGTGTGTGTGTGTGTGTGTGTGTGTGTGTGTGTGTTAGGGACTCCAGTTACAGGAGTTGTGCAATGTTTGGACCCTCAACTGGAAACCAATGAGAACTGACCTCTCTGCACTCTTCTTCTCTTCTCTTCTCTTCTCTTCTCTTCTCTTCTCTTCTCTTCTCTTCTCTTCTCTTCTCTTCTCTTCTCTTCTCTTTGCACTTTAATTTTGTCCATTTCATTGTAGTTTCTTATACCATTCAAATTAGTTAAAGGTAAAACTATTAGGAACTCTCAGGTAGAGTACAGATGATAGACACGGATTACATTGAAGTGAATTGAGTTTTTTTTGACCGATCATCAAAGTATCACAAATATCAACTATGTTTGACGCAAGTATGTGTCTCACTTACGTAAATCATAGTGGCTCTTTGGAAATATCAGGGCCCCAAGCTTCTGACCTGCACTTGGAGCTTTTGACTTGCACTTGAACTAGTCTTGTCTGTAAATGGACGACTGCCCTTAGGTGTTGGGTGTGTTTTTCTTTTTCCCATTGATAACTATAACGATGTCATAACCAAATATTTCTGGGTGCTCCAATAGTTTGTTGGCATGAAAGGTTTTAGTGCATCTAGAGGTACTTTCAGATAGCAAGCTGCTGCTGTTACTGCCTCCATTGCCTCCAATGTCGACACAACGGCAGATGAGGTCAATGGCAACGACTACCACGCTCTATTCAAGAACATACACACAGCCATATATCAGTGTATTATTTTTGTGCCATTTATGTGTTCTGAAAGCCAAATGTGCTAAAGACTAAAGCCTTTTTTCTTTTTTTTTTATGGGGTGCCATCTTGGAACATCACCACCAAGGTGTCAACATCCTCAGGAACAGCGAATAATTAAATTTTCTAAAGCAACATGACAGACGTGGTTTGGTGAAGGAGTGACTGGGAAACCTTTTAAATGCTAACGCTTCCATTATTGGTCAGTCTGGGCCTCCTGTACCACCTTGTCTTTGTCCCCTTGCTTCCTTCTCTATTAAAACATGCCCAAATAACCCTCAATGTGCCATAAAATCTATAAAGATGCATAACCTCCCATTAGGATGGAACCTGAGCTTTGATTGCTTTTGCATTCGCTGCATCTGAATGCTATCAACAGTGTGTCGGGAGGAAGTTAGACACCGCTATGAACTGAGAATGAACCCACAGCGGCATGAGCAGGCAGCCGTTATGGGGAGAAAAAAACTTTCCACCTGTGTTTTAATTTCAATTATTTCTCTTCCTCTTCTCATGCTGATTGTACTTTTAGTCACATTGAATTTACTGCTGTATAGTTTAACAACAATACAATTGAAGGAACTCAGAGTCTAACAGAATATGGACAGAAACAAAAAATTCCAGCCAAATGGAGCCAAGTTATCTTTATATGCACTTCTCATGAAAAGGACTGATAGGTGTGTGTGTGTGTGTGTGTGTGTGTGTGTGTGTGTGTGTGTGTGTGTGTGTGTGTGTGTGTGCGCAATAGTTTTTTTTTTGTAAATGCTTGGGGAAAGTGCTGCGTGAGCGTTCATGGGTGTGGGCATAACCAGACGTGAACCGTGTACGTGTACATATGGGCATGAACAGAGTGCGGCTGACTGGGGCAATCCCCCTCCCCCCGCTCAAAAGCACACACACATACATACACACACACACAGAGGGCCGGGGGTGTTGGAGAGAGGCAGCAGTGACAGAGAGGAGAGCACTGACCCAGATAGTGTCTGTCCCACCCTTTCTCTCACGCGCACTGTAAAAAAATAAGCTCAGCAAGAGTTTAGTTTCCAGCAAATCTTTGTGTAATAATGGATTTAAATCTGCTGGTTATGTTTTTGATTATTCTAGAAATGTCTGTCAGAAAATAGTAAAGCATATCATTAACAAGATCCCAGAATCTAAGAGTCTGTCTACAGCAAACCTGTTATATTAAAAAATATATTTATTTTTCAATCCTGTAACATTCAGAGTAGATATATCTTAGATCGCCGCCTTGGTATTTTAGGAAAATGGAGATTTTACAAATCACAGAAGTCACCTGTAACTTATTTTGAGTTCTTTGAGATTTTTGTAATTGTGAGTATAGCCAATCACTCAACACAGCAGTCACGTATGAGCTGCTATTAAATTACTATTTCATACCGGTTTCGTTGTCTGACAACAGAAACAGAAGAATATGTAAATGAGAACAACACAATCATGAAATTGTCTATATGAACACATAGTAAAAGTGATCACAGAGAGCAGGAGGGAACAGCATGTCATTCTTTGTTATTTAATGTTCTAGCTTTGGTTCAGACCTTCTGCCATTAAGAATAGAGCTTTGAAAACACATTCTAGTGAAGCAGCAATTGTCAGCACCAACCCCTATTTTCCACCGGGCGCATCTGCGCTGCTTTCCGGAGGTGCAGCGGGCCCCACAAGCAATCGCAGCCATTCAAGTCAATGCTTGAAATTCCACCAGCTGCGCCACGGCACGTTCCAGAAGCATGCATGAAGAGGCTCTCTGCTCCGCTAAAGATATGCGTCAGGTCTATTTTCATGCAATCTGCGGGCTCCCCAATATCATATTGGACGCCAAGAGATTCATCTGAATGAGGACGGAACAAAACCGCGACACAGCCGAAATGCAGCACAGTCGCACCCAGTGGAAAATCCGGGTTACACTGTGTTTTATACATACTATACACGTGTTGTCATTCTGTCTCTGTTGTCAGATGACTGCATGAGTGTAAGAACTATAAAACACAAAGTAGGCCTTTAATTTAATTTTATACGGTTTATTGATCCCCCCAATGGGGAAATTACAATTTACACTCTGTTTTTGTTAGAATCCCTACACACAGGCCTGAAATACACACATGCTTAGGACCTATTCATGCACAAATGGAGAGATGTCAGAGTAAGTGGGCTGCCAGTGCTGGACTAGAGCCCTGAGCGGTTGGTGGGGGGATGGGGGGTTTGGTGCCTTGCTCAAGAGCACCTGGCAGTGCCTAGGAGGTGAACTGGCATCTCTCTAGCTACCAATCCACATTCTGTACTGGGACTTGAACCCAACCCAACTCCCTACGGACTGAGCTACTAGTGAGAGGAAGAGACAATTACTCAAATCCTGAGGTTTCTGTTAACCTTTTTTTTAAGGGTATTCCTTTATGTCTGAATACAAAGTAGAAATGTTTGGGAAGCATTCATGTCAAGTCTATCCAGCACCCCACCTGTCTGGTCTCCATCATATCTTTTTGCCATATACTTTCACTGTCCAAACCGTTCTCAGAAATCCGACAAGACTCCTCTCCTCAGCAGTGACAATTTTATTCAGAGCGGGTGTGAATGTGTGGGGCTCTATGAGGAAGAAGCAGAATGTTCAGTTTACACTTGGTCTGCCTTTACCGGTTAAAAATAGATGTAAAAAATGTTGAGATTGATCTGTTTGAAGCCCAGAGACAGATCTAGTGGACGGCTGCAGAACAACTATTAGTCAGTGAGTTTTGGCCTAATTAGCTGGTGTTCCCTTTAGGGTGATTTTTAGTGTTGCCAACAAATAATTATTTTCGTCACTGATTTATCATAAGTAAATCATTTAGTCTGTAAAATATCAAACATTGTTAAAATGTATCATCACAACAGTCTAGGATATCTGTCCAATCTGGGTTTTCTGTTGCACGACTAAAACAATTTTTGAACGTACACGTTTTCCACCAAAAAGGTGCCATTGCTCCATACGGTGCTTAATGTTGCCCAAGACGATTGTGATTGGTTTAAAGAAATGTCAATAAACCATAGCATGTTTTTCTCCCATCCCGGAATGCTGTGTGGACTAGCCAGACCCTCCTCTGCAGCGCTGTTTGTTGTTTGACTCTCGAATCAGGTCGTAGAAAGGTTTGCTCTTTCTTCCACTTTGTATCTCTGTCTGTCTGTCTGTCTTTAAGTCCTACTTGTCCCTCTCTTCCCCCATCCTAACTTCCTGTGGTAGGATCAGAGGCTGACAGGGTCACACCCACCCCACCCTTCTTATTCCTGGAACTCAGTGGGACCCCTCCTCCACACACACGCAACATGCGCATATACAGTATGTGCACTCAGTCTTTCACTATCTACACACACACACACACACACACACACACACACACACACACACACACACACACACCCTCCTGGCCCCCTCACTGTACTCCTTCCCCTTCAAGTTGGATTTGCAAAAGATTCTCAGGGTTTCCTTTAATAATAATAATTTAATAATTTATACTGTTTATTGATCCCTGGTGGGGAAATTCTAATTCTGTTCGGAGCGGTGGAATGGGTGTGGCTTGTATGCTAAAGCACAGCTACAGAAAGTTCAAACGACTTAACATTTTCATTCAGTGTGTTTTTTTTCTGTCATTTACTGCTTATGTGGCTCTGTCTGAACTCCACCTAGTTGGAGCTCCAGATTAGGTTTAAACAAGCACTAAGGAATTATTTGCAAATCCTATTCGATCCAGGTCTGGCTACAGCACTTTGCTCCTCCAATCCACAACCTTTTGAGCAGATTTATTTTGGAATCTGTAAACAACAATTCACAGGTCATAATAGTGAAGAATTTAAGGCCTTTTGCTGTAGCTAAATATCACACACATCTGTTTTCAACTCTGAAATCATTGCTGCACGTGAAAGCTAAGAACGGTATAAGATAATTTTTAGATGATATAAAACATGAAAATATGTTTTTTTAATTGATAAAAAAATCATTTTTACGAATACCAGATGGTTAAACCTCTGTAGATTGGAAAAGTGGCTTTAAAAAGTTGGTAATTTCCTTAAAGAAGTTTTGCTCTTCAGCTGTGCCGTCCGCAGACAAAAACAAATCCTCCCTCCTCAAGACCTAAAAATGTCAACAATGAAGCTTTTACAACTAAAAGGGGTGCTTCATCTTAATCTAACTGTCGAGCATCAAATGTGTTTTAATTCTATTATTTATTTGCAAAAATTCCCTCAACAGCTTTGGGATGAGAAAACATAGGATCCAGAATGTGCTTTGGCTGTGAGATTAAGCACCTCCGGAGTTTCCATCCTGTGACGGCCAATCATTGTTAACATTTACAGTTTGTTTTTCCGTTGGGTAAATTTACAACTTGATGAGACGATTAGAAGAAGGTGATTAGGATGTCTGATTTCATTCAGGATCTGTTTGATTGTTGAAGGAGAGACATTTGTATTTATGATACCGCCACAGAACTGAATGGGCAGGTCCAACATGAAAGGCAGAGAAGAAGTGGCCAATCACAAAAGAGAATAGATGTTAACGAGGCCAGCAAATGGGAACAGTATGAAAACATCATGCTGGAACAAACCCCTAAACCCCACCAAAATGAAGATAATGGACAATAGAGAATGAACTATAAGTACATGGCTTTTGTTGGAACATATATTTTAACCCTTGGGGGGTTGCAGATGTTGCTGTTTCTTGCACTCTTCGAGAACCGCTTCCAGTTGATCGTTTTTATCTTTTACCTTTTCTTCCTCTGAACAATATATATACACAGGAATTTTTTTTTCATTTTTAAGTAAAAAGTACAACAGGAAATCAACATGTAGCAGTATAAAAATAAATTTAAAAGCGATTGTTGACTGTTGCTGCGATGGAAAACCTCACTTACCGGTACCCTCAGTGTTTAGCGTGGTCTGCTTGGCCAGAGACCCCTGTCATGAAGAGATATGAAGACCAATAGATAGAAAGTACAAGATATTTACTATGTTTTAGGAAGGTTGTTTGTTGTAATTTCAGAGCCTGGCTGTGTGTGTGTGTGTGTTGTTGGTGGGGGGTGAAGGTGAGGCATTGAGCTGCCTTTACCTTTGTCTAGAGACACAGAGGGGGCTCTGTCCCATCACAATGGGATTGAGAGACCAATGTGTGTCCTCTGTTTGTGCGTGTGTGTGTGTGTGTGTGTGTGTGTGTGTGTGTGTGTGAGAGGGGTGGTGCTTGCAGCCACACCCAGACTGATTGGCTGAGGCCACACCTCACTGTGGAATCCCCTGGAGCTGGGTGGCATGCCAGCCTGCATCGCAACAGTCTCTGTTTTCAGGACCAGGCACAACACAGTACATAAAATAAATGGATAAAACTGGATTCAGGATGAAGAAAGAAAGAAAATCAGCTCTGTAGCAATGTTTATTTCCAATTTTTGAAGTATACAGCACAGTAAGTACATTGACTCTAGAACTCTACTGAATACATTAACTAAACCTTTAATGTCTCAACACTATCAAACACTTAACATGTCTATTCTTTTACTGTTAAAATGTCATATTTTACTAAAGTTAATAGTGAATACTGCACTTTTATTTTCAATAGATTGTATTGCTACATTTACATGTTACTGTTCCTTAATATGACAATTAAAATAAATGTCTAGAGGCATGTGGCTAGCTAACACCCCTCATCCTTACAATATATGGTAGATACTGTACATAGCACTATTTCCCCTGATAAGCAGTGGGTTATACAGCAGGGTTGCTACTGCAGACAGGAAGTCTAGAAAAAGAGTGTGTATTTGAGCGTCTCTTGCACTGTGAGAAAGAAGCTGTGAAATCATTTCACCATCACTTCCTGTGTGAAGCTTGCTCGCAAAGGATGACCATGATCAGTACTAGAGCTAAATTTACACTATTACGTTTTGGTTTAAAAACGGGCATCTTTTGCTATGTTTACGCCTCACGTCTGCATTACTCTGGTGTCCCCGAGCCCCTAAAACAGAGACATTTGGAAACACTGCTGTCCCCATTTTGGTTTTAAAACTCTGGAGTTTCTTTGAAGTCTGGACTGGCGTTCCCTTTGGAAACAACGATTCATGTCAGTCAGTCTTCAGCTTAGGTAGGCTTACATACCTTTCAGTAACATTTCCACCTCGTCTGTCCAAGAAAATAAATCCCTGATATTACTTTTTTGCCATTGTTTTCTTTCTCCAAAATGTTTTCTGTATTTTCATTTTATACATCCATGATTTTGAACCGCAGAGTGATGTCAGACAATCTACTTCCAGTTAACACCGGCATCCGCATTCCCAGTGTATGCTAATGGTCATGTAATATGCATTGTCAGCCGTGTTAATATGAACAAAGTTTAGTTCTGCTACTGGAGCTAAAACCTTTATGAAATGAATGAAAATCTAGTAGTAGATGTAGCCTAAGCCATGCTGGATCGGTCAGTGTGACAGTCCTTTTTAATGTGTAAAGGTTCAATTCCATTCATCGGGCAACCCAACAAGATGTTTCCACTTGTGTTTAATCATGTCAGGTTCACATTCCAGGCACGTAGACTTATACAAATATAGTTCAAATGTGGACGTGCAGATTTCAAAAAGTAAAATTTCTTTTTAGAACCACAACTCTAAGAAATTCCCCTGAAACGTTGGCTGAAACCGCATTTGCATCAGCAACAGCCAAGTTAAAAGAGATAGAAAAAAATCAGAAGGGAAGTCGTCTCTTTGACAACTTCCACTTGTGTAGATCAGCAGTGTTCAAAGTGTGGGTCACGTCCCAGTGGTGGGACAGCAGAATCAGTCCGCAAGTGCACAGAAAAATAGAAGATATTGAAATGTAGATTATATTTCATATTGCACACTTGCTTACTTAGTGCTTTTGAAGGGGATATGGTTTGTAGACTCAAAGTATAACACAATGAAAATTTTATTTTCTGAGAAAAGTGTTGTTTGTGTATTGGCACATATAAACCCAGCTCTATATTGTCTGCATTGACATATTTCAAATGATAACGTTGCTCCACCTCACTTTATATTCAAGTCATATTAGGCTGTAATTCTTTCGAAACCTTCAAGTAGATGATTTACATCTTTAGAAAATTTGTTTGGTGCTACTAATTCTCAGATAGAGTCATACTACATTTAGATGTCAGAGAAAGGAAGTGGACATAGAGATAAAATGAAGACAGAAAAGAAGAGGTGTGTGCATTACTAGTCTGTGTGTGTTGAGTTCCTCAGCACTTCCCACACCTCTCTCTCTCCTTTTCTGTGTGTGTGTGTGTGTGTGTGTGTGTGTGTGTGCTCGGCTTCCAGAAAAGGGTGTGTCCGCCTGCCTGAGCTGAAAGGGAGGGAGGGGCCAGTTCACTGCTACTCCTCCCTGCTCAGTCTGTGTCTCTGTTATTTCTCTTTCGTTCTCATTCCCTCACTGGCAGCCCCAGGATTAGGCCTTTGTCTCTTGGCCTCCTCTGTCTCTCTCTTTGTCTTTAATTTTCTATCTTTTTTAGATAGAATGTGGTTCTGTGTGGGTGTGTTCCCCCCCTCTCTTCTGGCAGATTTTTGAGAAGGAGTTTTCTTTAGCTAGCTTTTAGAGGAGAGGTAATGCTTGTAATCATGCTTATTTCCCCCTCCAAACTCAAGCATGCCATTTCCTGTCTTACTTCCTCTCCTACCTGTCTTCCTCCCCCTGTTCCTCCACTCCTGGCCTCTTATATGGTCTCCTCCTTTTTCACATTTCTTGCTTCCTTCTCTTTCTCCCCTCACCTACTTTACTCCTCATTCCTTCTTCAAGTCCCTTCCTTTCACCTTCTTGAAAGTTGGGCTTTTTTATTTTATTTTTTTTACATTGTTCTCACCCTTCCTTCCCTTGTTTTCTCTGCCATTTCTCCCCACCCCCCTCTTTCTCCTCAACTATATGGGGGTGGTCCCTTATCACCTTCTCTCTTTCCCTTTCTCAGCCACTTCCTGTCTTCAGCTACCTTCTACCCTTCTTCCTCTATTTGTCACAGATCCCTCTCACCTTCTGTCTCCTCTTCTTCTCCTCCTCCTCAGTGCCAGTCGACTCCTAAGCAGAAGAAGAGTGCTGTCGGCGCCCTGAAGAAGCAGAGGAGCCCGGCCAAGCAGAGCGCCCTGACCCAACAGCATCAACCGCCACCATCGTCATCATCGGCACCACAGCCGGCAGACCGGGACGAGGAAGAGAAGGAGGAGGAGGAGGAGCCGGTGACCAGGTCTCGGCCACCGCAGGAGGAGGAAGAGGAGGAAACAGGCAAAGAGGAGCGAGAGGAAGTGGCGACACAGTGTGTGAAGAAGAAGGAGGAGGAGGAGGAGAAAGAGGAGGGCGAGACAGTCATGCCCTCTGTACAGATCAAACCAGAGCCGGAGGAGATGGAGTGCACGGTGAGGAGGGGGACAGGGTGGATGGTGGTTGATTGGTTAGAAGAGATTGGATGGTCTGTGGATGAATGGATAGATGAGTCAAAATTTTTGGTTATAAACAAGACACTGGACGCTGGAGCAGGATTTCATTATGTTTATTCTTGGCAGGAACATTTACAAATGAGTCAGTGATTAACTAATTTTATGTTAAATGATACTGCTCTCCCTTCTCTTAGTGTTCCCACTTAAGGGAGTCCAGGTTTGATCTTTGTTTGTAAATCAGAGCACTGGCCTCCATTTTACACAGACTAGTCAGACAATCAGACAGACAGTAAACAAACCTCCAGGTTCAACATATTTGGAAGAGAAAACAAATGCGAAAAGTCAAATTATTACCCAAACTGTCCAAAATCTTCCATCACAGATGACATCCTGACATCCTGCTCACCGTTGACCCACGGTACTCGTTAGATGTAGATGTACATGCACAGGTTTGATGTGCACAGAGGGATTATTACCAACACTTCAGGCTCTTTAACTCCAAATGAAGTGGTTTAGATATTGTGGCTATTGGCTTGTTTACAACCTGTCTGATCATCTGATTGCTTGTTTCTTGTGTTATCATAATGGATACGATGGACAAAACTACAACAACAAGGTGTGTCAATTTTTTAATCACTAAGCATTGGATTTGAAGTTAAAATCAAATGCTCTTAGCTGGGATATACTCATTTTAGAGGTTGGTATGAATAGATCAAGTTGCTTTATCTGACCAGGGTTTAAGTTGGGGTTTAAACCAAAGACAGCCCTTTGTTAAATAATATGCAAGAAGCCGTCTCGGTGATCATGTGTTGTTTCAGGTAAACCGTAGAAAAACAGTGATCATGTTCAGGTTCATGTTGTTTTTTTGGATGATCAAACAAAGTGAAATGTAATCAGTTGTTTTACACCTTTTTTGCTCTCCAAATTTAATGGAAATTGATTTTTGAAAATCCCGCTGACAGAGTGACAAACAGTGCAAAGGCGCTTTTCAAAACCTTATTAAAAACACGCAAAGAGCTTCAGCATTTTGACTTTGAATAGATTTTGATTTGACAACCTGCTCCGAAATATTGAAAACATTGAATTTTTTGCAGCGCTACTTGAAGTTGAAAAGATGCCTCTACCTGTCACTTTGTAAAATTGGACACTACGTATGAGTGATAGCAACTGAAAACAGTTTCTTAACTGGTCTTTTTGAACATAACTTGAGTCCTTCTGTCATACTGTCATATTGTAAAAAGATAAGATGCCCACAAAGCCGGGCGATTTGGGATAATTCATCCCATTGACAAAGCAGTGATCACAATACATGCCAATTACCCAACTTTTCTTCTTCTTCTGCTGCGACTGGGTGTTCTAAAAAAAAAAAAACAGAATCATAAAATGCATTACTTCCTTTGCTGAGATTTAAGGATTACTTTAGCCTGGTCCTACCCAAGGGGTAAGCCAGCCTCCGCAAAGCATACCTCCTACTTCCACATTGTGTTGCTAACAAGCCATAGTCCGCCGTTAGCATTTCATTGACTGCCATTCATTTTGGCACCACTTTGACAGTGAATAACTTTACATCTGAAGTGTTTACAGACTCTATTTGTCCATTGTTTATTTCTGAAGAAACACAACAATATATAAAAGGCTCCATTACCTTGTATCTTACGTTATGGCATTACATACATTAGCTGTTTTAGTGACTAATGTTAACAAGCATTTTACTTAACAATAATTAGCATGTGCCTGTGTTATTTTCTAACTTATACCTACGCTCTCTGTCTCTGCAAGATTGGGAATGATTGAGATTTCTCAAAAACAGTAATGCGCAGTAATGCTCAGCTATCACCGGAAAAGTGCTTCTAATAGACTTCACTTGACTCTGTGAAAATCCCGTCGCATTGCCCATTTATTTTACTGTCTATGGTCCTACCAGACTCTCGTACATCATACTCTCGAGAGTCTGGGCATTCTCCATTGACAACTTCCTTGAAGGCAGGTACTCTGTTGAAGTTTAAAACTATTGCATCTGCCCAGAGACACTCTGGATCTGCCTTAACCAATCGCTAACGTTTTGGTTGTGACGTCTGCTTAGCATGGAGCGAGCTGGAAAATAAAACTTTTCCCAAACCTTGTGGGGAGGAGGACCACAACATCATTTGTCCGCGCGCATTACGGCTAGTGCACGGCCTAAACGTCATTGTTCTCAACCACTCCCTCTGTCCGCTGATTGGCCCGGTAAAGATTTAACTCGAGAAAACCCAAGAATATACCGCAAACCCAGATGTAGTACTGAAGGATAATGAAAATTGAGCGGAAGTATGTAGGAGGGTGGAGCCAGACTAGGATGACTTTGCATTTAGATTTCATATCAGAAAGAAAAGCTTTAATTTAATTGGTCAATTCTTTTTCTCATTAACTAATCAATAGTTTATATAATCTACAAAATGTCAGAAAATAATAATAAAAAAACGGCCTTTTCCAGAGCCCAGGACGAAGTCTTCAAATAGCTTTGTTAGTCTGTTAGTTGAGTTCCAAGAGAAGAAATGCACAAATGTAACAGATTTAAGAAGCTAAAACAAGACAATGTTTGGATTCTCTGCTTGATAAATGATTTTCATGATTGCACAATGGTAGCATAAGGGATCACGCAGCAGACCTTTGACAGTAGGTTCAGCAGTTCCCAGAGCAGGAGGAAATCTCTAGAAATGGAAAGAGAATGAGGAAAAACCTGCAATGTCCTCAGTAACTGCTGCTGCTGGAGAGCCTTTGAGCAAAGCATTAAACCCCTTATTACACAGGACCTCTCAGTTCAACGGAACTGTGTAAATGTGAAGACGGGCAGCAATGTTGTGAACTCTCTGGATAGTTGTTTTAAACATTTTTTTGGGGCATTTTTAGGCCTTTATTGACAGGACAGCTGAAGAAATGAAAGGGGAGAGAGAGAATGAGAATGAGATGCAGCAAAGGGCCATCGGTTGGAGTTGATCCCGGGCCTGCTGCTTTGAGGAGTAAACCCCTATATATTGGCACCTGCTCTACCAACTGAGCTATCTGGGCTCCCGTACTCTGCACATTTAAAGATCATGATGAGTCTTTTGGCTCTGTTGACGTGAGGTCTGGAAAGTGAGGGAGTAGGAAGCGTGGGTTGTCCTGATGGTGGCTGGGGACATTTGATGGATGGTTAAAAAAAGACATAGAAAGTCATGAAACACACATAACAAACAGACACTTAATTGCTCTCACAGAGTGTTGACATTTGTGGTTCTGCATTTAGAGCAGCAGAGTTGACGTTTTGTTTGTTTTAATCCTGAGTGACTTTCAGAGAGAGCATCAGTCGAACGAACTTCTAAAAAAGGAATAGTGAGAAGGTCAGAGGTCACAGCAGCCGCAGAGCACCCTGACAAGAGACTGTGTGAGTCATTATTAAAGAGAAAACCTCCTCCCTAAAAGAAACCCCTGAAAGGGTTACCCTTCATGTCCCCTTAATGCCCCAGCGGTTTCATTCCTCAGGATCAAACTTTTTCAGCCTGACTCTCTGCTAATAAATTAAGCTAATTTGGATTGCAGAGCTGCATCTTTTACCTTCTGTTCATGCTAAAGCTGGCAAGTATAGATCAACTCCCCTTTTCTTCTCTAGAAGGTTCGAGTGGTGTATATACACATGACAGAGTGTGCAGTCCATGTCTCTAAATCATAGGCAATGTGATTTAGAGGATGCAAAATAACATAAACAATAGCAAAAGAAGTTAAGTCCCCACTGCTACATCTACCTATTGTCTCTGTTGTATATGTTTGTCATATCTTTGTTGCTTAGTTTCAGTCTGTGTTTTGCCAATGTTGTCATGATTTGACATAGACATTGTCAGCCTTTGCAGCTGCATTTTGGTTGCCGTTTTAGTTGTCTCACATTACTTTCATAACTGAAATCTTAGAGAGCCCAACAGTTCCCAGATCTCTTTCATTAAATTACATTACATTTATTTGACAGACACTTTTTTCCACAGCGACTTACAGAAAGTGCACTTTACCACATAAATACATAACTGAAGAATTGGTCTTCATTATTAAAAGATCTGCATGTTGTTGTTGTTAACTGATCATTGTTGGAAATCTAGACCTTTTATCCTGCAGGGTTTACAATAATGACTGATGTAAACAAACATTAAACAGCAGCAGACAACGTTCATAACTAAATGTAGTGGTTGTTGTTGTTTGGGTTTGTCCTAAATTAAGAGTTCTGCCAATCATTTTGATAATGATAGGAGGTTACAGTCTTATGTCTCAACTTATAACTCTTTTGTCTACATTTTAATTATACCTTTTGGAATTTAAATTATTTTTCATTAAGTGTAACCATTATTTGGTCCACCTCTTCTCCAAAGGACCACATTATGTTTTTCAAAATATGTGTAGTGATGCATGGTTACCTGGCCAGCCTCATGGCTATTAGAAAAGACAAACTTACTTGTATTGGCTAATTTGTAGTGTTTGTCTGCTGGCTGGTTGCAGGTTTTAATTGCTATTAGGGATACAATGATTATTGGTGGTTAGACTTTCTGAATGCTGATTAAATATAATAATGAGTAATAAAACTCTGGGAGCCCTGGATGAGCTGGCAGGTTGGCATTGCAGACATGCTGCTACACCTTTGACTTGTCTTACTTCAGTTGTTTTAATCGGAAACAGATGAGGGTACAGAATAAAGGGTGTGAGCTGTAATCATAAGGTGAGGCCCAACAGGCACGCTATAGCAGTAGCGTTAACCCAGCCTACATACTGAGGAAGGAGGGAAGGGTGTTGTCAGCTGGGTGGGTGGAGGATGAGAGAGCTATGAAGAGAGGAAGCATAAAAGCAGAGAGGATAGAGAGGAAAAGAGAGGATAGAGAGAAAAATAAACAATTTGGCATTGAGGAGATAGATAAGGAAAGAGGGCAGATGTGGAAAGGAGAGTTTAGAGGGAAGGTGGAGAAAGAGGTGGAGATGGCGTGAACAGTCAGCTAAAAGGCTGCACTGCAGGATTATGACTGCCATCCATTTTGTCCTCCTCTGTGTTGCTTTCAATGTTGTTTTCGTGGAAGGTATATAAATAAGAGTGACACAACACTGTCATGAACGTTTCAGAAACATTTTAAACAGTCATAAATGTTTATGACATAACGTTTCTTGTGTCATTCGGTTTTGTCAAGCTATGGTTAGGGTTAGGCTTAGGGTTGTGACTGTGTCATGACAGTGTCATGTGTTCATAATAGTGTCATGCCACTCTTATGTAGATACCTTCAAGTAAAGTGTTATCTTTTTTGTTATCCATAATGTTGTACTAGTTGGATCTGTACTGCCGGCTGTAAGGAGATGCAAACTGAGGCTACCATTGGTTTTAGGAAAGCTAATAGTGTAAATAGTGCAATAGTGCCTTCTTAGTGAATCTGAAAGGCAAGTGGAATGTTTTTGTCTGTGGCCACAAAGTTTTTATTTTTTTTTTGGAGTTTTGGCTTGGCAATGAGAACACAGACATCAAAAGCATTAGATTAATTCCTTCTCTGCTCCATGACAAAACAAAATAGTTTCTTTGATTTTTATATTTAAATTGCAAGTGATTTTAGTGTATGCCCTGTAGATTCATAACAATATATAATTAATCCAGTATATTCAAGGTAGGTATATGTATCCATTTAGTTGCTGACAGAAACAAAGCCTCTCTTCTATACAAACAGTAAATCCACATGACTAATTATAATGAACATCAATGACGTTATTGGACCTTGACGATGTCTGCGTTCTTCATTCTTTCTGTGTCCAACTGAACAACATAGTTTTATAGCCCTGCTGTAAGCTTTGTGCGGTTACATTTACCTGGGCTTAGCTGTGAACAGCGTTTTTTGCATATTCACTGTAAAGAGCCAGAGCCCCTCCACCGCCTACTCTTTTTTTTGGATTGCAAATCAATTGTATAAAACAACGGAGCAGATGGAAGTGTTTCTGATGGTCACATACATACGATTTCACACAATCACCACAAGTGACCAAAACTGTTTGATACAATAGGTAAGATCATGTTTTTTTCACAAATTCCAGCACATTCCTTAAACTGCTAGTGAAGTTAATTAAAAAAGTACAATCATGAAATATATTCTACTTAGATATTATTGTAGCTGAACCTGTGCTGAACACAAAAAAGTCAAGTTTGTTCAAATTGACAACAATATTAGATCATGCCAAATGTGTGTCTGAAAATACCGTCCTACCCAAGAAGGCAACACATTTACACAATTTATATGCACCATTTTGTGTCTCTAAACGGTTGTGAATATACTGTTAGTTTGCCAGTTCATTACAGTACTGTGTCTAAAAAGCCCTTTGAATTCCAACAGTTTGAGTTGAAAAAAACCTTGCACAAAGAAACAGATTCATATGCTGCTTTGTTATTGTTATAGGTTATTGTTCATGTTACATCATCTCAGGAACTGACGAGTGTAAAGGAAGGTGTGGGTGCAGAGACTGACCTATAACTCGACCACACAGGAGCCAAACACCTGCTGCTAAACTCCCGATTGGCTGATTTTTAAACATCTTATATTTCAGAGAAAAAGCAGATTTATGTCAATGTGTTCTCATGAGGCTGTGAGGGGTTGGGGAGAGGGGGGAGGGTCTGGTAGAGCCCCATGTGTGTGTGTGTGTGTGTGTGTTGTGTAGTGGCATGGTGTGGTGTGGTGTGGTTTGGGTTAAAAGGGTGGGGGCTGGGTGGAGTACTATTGCGTAAGGAATCATTAAGTAGAGGTGTGTGTGTGTGTGTGTGTGTGTGTGTGTGTGTGTGTGTTGACCACACCTCTGTGTCTGTCTCGTACAGATGGGAGTGGAGTTTCCTGTTCAAAGATAAAGTCTCCAGGAAGCGGGTCCTCCATTGGGAGACAAAAAAATCCGTCACACCTTACTTCATGTGACGTCTGTTGTTTTAACTCAAATTCATTATTATGACTTTTATTTTCTGATTTCTTTGTATCGCCACTGTTAACACACAATGAAAAAAGGAAATATGATAAACACACATGTAACATGTAAACACATATGTAAATCACACAAGATCTATAAAGATGAAGAATACAACTGTCCCTCATTTAGTCACTTACATAAACCCAAATCTCATCTACTGTTTCTTAATAATGATGAAGCTTTAACTTCCTTAGCTAATTTGACAATACTAAAACACGTTACTAAAAAGTTTATGATGATGATGATGATTTTTCCCTCATTCACTAAAGGCTTGAGGGACTGCATGGGTGGAGCAGTAATTCATATTTCCCTGCAACCTTGATATATGGAATATTGAGTCATTATTTTTGATTGTTCAATGGTCAATTTCAGAGACATCCTGGAGTAGATCAATGCAGCAGCTCCTGACATTAACACGCTAACGCAATTAGCATCGCAACTTCGAGAAACTTCATAGAAAATGATAGTGTTAAAAATGCACACACGTGCATTTACCTTCTGTAGATCGCAGGCTGTGTGAGGATTTCAGACTGGACACTCAGACTGGTGCTGCTCACCAACACGGTGCTCGGGTGAGACAGAAGCTGCAGGCGGGAGACGGAGAGTGTCGGCTCTGCATTCATGTGTGTTGGTGTGTGTATGTGCAAGTTTTTGTTACTCCTTGTGGACCTTTTTGTGTGTGTGTGTGTGTATGTGTGTATGTGCATGTTATCAAGGAAGAATGTTTCATTTGCAGTTTTGAGGTTTCTTTTGTCTATTTCTATGATTTAAACACAGATTTGTTGATCACAATGTAGCATTAACCAGGGTGGTTACCCTGGGCGTATAGATAGTGAGTTTAGTCTTGATTTAGACACACACACACACACACACACACACACACACACACACACACATCATCGTTCTTTTACTTTTTCTTTCCAACTCTATTCCTTCTCTCTCTCTCTCTCTCTCTCTCTCTCTCTCTCTCTCTCGCCCTAATAGGATATGTCAAGGGAGGCTCTGCTTCCGCTCGCCCCGTCACCATGGCAACCGCGGCTCTGGCGGGAGTTGCCGAAAAGGCTGTGTAGCCTGACCCCTCCCCTCTCCCTCCTCACTCCTCCTCTTCCTCCTCCACCTTTCCAAACCAGCTTGCCTCTCTCTCTCTCTCTCTCTCTCTCTCTCTCTCTCTCTCTCTCTCTCTGTACCTCTTTTTACTCTCTCCCTGCCCCCTCCACTGTCTCTCTCTTTCTAACATGCTGCTTCAGCCAAACACACACACACACACACACACACACACACACACACACACACACACACACACACACACACACTGAATACCTATACCACAGTGAATAGCCCTGCAATATCTCTCTCATTCTCTTTCTCTTTATATCTCTCTCTCTCTCTCTCTCTCTCTCTCTCTCTCTCACTCACACTCTCACTCTCTTATATACACACAAACAAACACACAATGAGGCCCTCTGTGCATGTGTTTGTTTGTGTGTGTGTGTGTCACTGATGAATGCACATAAACAAGTCAGTTGTCCTCCAGCAAACAAGAGCACTCATGCACAAAGACAAGCCACAACACATACACACACATACACAGTCACATATATGTACACACACTCTATTACTTGCCGTGTGTTTGTGTGTGTGAGTGAGAGAGCATGAGACATGAGAGGTTAGAGGCCTATATGCTGTGCTTTTGCCAGGAGGGCTTTGCTAGCATGAGTGTGTGTGTGTGTGTGTGTGTGTGTGTGTGTACGTACGTGTGTGTGTGTGTGTGTGTGTGTGTGTGTGTGTGTGTACGTGTGTGGAATCGTGTGTTCATGGTTGAGCATTAAATCCATTCAAAGACACACAGATAGAGAAAGATGTTGTTGTTGTGGGTGGGGGGGGGGGCAGTGCAGCTATTGGACTGATGCAGCTCCCTCTGCTGGTGCAGGATAATGATGTCATTGTTGGCAACCCACTTCCTCCCGGAGTTGAGCTTCCATAAAAGTATGCAAATAAAGTAAAAAAAAAAAAAAGAGAGAGAGTTGAGCTTCCAGGAAGTAAAAACAGCTGCTCTGATTAGGACAGGTCTGTTTATTGATACAGTGAATGCAGAAGCTTCTCCTGCTTGTTGAGAGATTGCTGTAGCTTAAAGCTGCCAGTATGCTTCATCAGAAGTGTTCATCGGCTGGTTGCATAGCATTCGACAACCATCCCCGACAATCCATCATTCACACTCCCTTCATGCTATGATTGGCCAGGCATGCGAAGGTTTAAACTTCTTTCTTGTACACAACATAACCATTGGCGCAACACTTAATGAGGTAATGACATGATGGCAGAAAAAGAGGCATTGGTGACATCTTAAGCTGTGGTCGAATACTCAAAAACATGACACCCTAAGCACTTTTTTCTTGACCTTCATGGAAAATGTCAGAAGGTCAAGGAAATATGTGAAGGAGAATTCACAAGGAGTTAGGAAAAGACCACCACAGTGCTCAGAGAATCCAACCGCCCTTACACTTGACTATCTAATAATGTACGTATAATGGCGGTGAATATATTGACTTCGGTACTGCTGTGGTGAAACTACAATGTTCTAAAGATGCTTTACTGAAAGAATTTAAGATAATTTGCCCTGTGCATTTACACCGTGTTGTTTCATTCAGGCTATATAAAATATTACTTCATTACCAAAGTTGGAATTGAAATAAAAAAGGAATATACTGTAGGCTACCAGTCACATAAATGAAAGAAAATAGTCACATTGAGAATGGTTGCTCACACTTATGTCCACTCATATTTCTCCACATGAATCCCAATTAGTATGACTGTATGAAAACAATTGTTTAATTTATGCAAGATAGGCACATTGTTTGTTTTTGTGAACAGCTTCCTGTTAACAAGTCATTTAGTGTATTCAGCTGTAATATTAGGATGTTAAATAAAATAAATGAAAAATCTGCCAGTGTGGTGAGATCAATTTACCTGGTTCCAACACAAATAGACTGTTTCCTGAGTTAGGCTGAGGTGCCACGGGCGCTGACGTGAAAAGTTTCACTGCCAGGATGACTGAGCTCAGATATTTGTGGATTTAATTTATGAAAGTGAAGATTTTGAAACAATGGATGGGTGGGTCAATAGACTCTTCTCAACGATGTGTTGTGTTTCAACAACATTATCCATCAGGAGGAAGTTTTCTTTCAGAAGCACAACATTTGTAATTAGTTTTTTGCCGTTGATTCTTTATTAGAACACCAGTGAATTGCTTGGTTATCAACCCTAAGCTTTCCTAGCTGAAAAGCTTGTTTTTTGGACGTTGGATGGGCTTCTTGTCAGCGGTAATATTTTATTCACAGAGCACTGAGAGCCTGCCTTTAGTGTGTGACATTAAATCTGGAAAGGGAGGAAAGGAAACTGTTTGTAGCCCTTTTGTTAGCGACCTGAAAGGAGTGCATGCTTCAATTACTGGAGACTTCGAAGAGATGTTCTTCAGGAATTGCTACATTGTTGATGAAGGATTCTGAGGCGTCAACTGAGGACAGGAATGACGGGCCATGAGCTTTGTCAACTTAATGTGACCTGCAAATTGCATTGAGGCTCTCTTTCTCCGTCTACTCTTTTTTACAGTGTATTTCACAGCTGGATGCAACAAGTTCAGGCACATTCTCAGAGGAAAATGAATCATAAGCAAGTTAAGAGAGAAGTTCTTTAGAAATCAGAGTAATTCACAAACTACACAATTGAATAATATAAAATGCTGCCAATCAAATGTTTTTGAAATGTTTCAGCATCCTCACTTCAAGACACTCTTATTTTACAACCTGGATTTTAATTGTATATAGTCTAACATTACGTCAGTTATTGTGACATTTTTATTAAACATCTTCATTAAAGTGACACAAAGAGTGGAGACGCTGCTATACAAAGTGTAGTGTATGAGTTTATGGGGCGTTGCAACACAGACAGGTTTAGCCTAAAGTAGTAGTTAGTAGCAGTAATAAGTGGTTACTAAACTACTTCTTTGGAAGTGAAAACAACAGTGAACAGAAATAATATCCATATTTGATTGTTGCAGAGTTGTCTCCCAATTAAATCTTTTTTTACTAAAATGTTCAAAATTGACATAAAGGTGCTCTAAGCGATGTTGGGTGACGTTACTTCTTGTTGACGTTCTAAGTATTTTCAAACAAAACAAGACTAGCTTGCCCCTCCACACGCGTAACATCGCTTAGAGCACCTTTAAGGGTGGCTAAAACTATAAAGATAAAGCCCGGCTTGTTGACAGACTTTTTTTTTGTTTGACCTGAAGCAAAGTGGTCATTTTACAGCACGTAGCACTAAAATCAGAAAATGTAAGAGCGACAAGTGATTTATGGAATATTTGTGACTTTTTTTCTTTTCTTACTTAGCTCCAGCTCTAACTAGAAAGGGTCTACATCCTGGGCTTTCTTCTTAGGCCTTTGTAACTGACAATGTGTTTGTCTTACAACCAAGTCAGACTTTAGATCAGGGTTCTTAACAGTGTCAACAGGGAGGATATTTGGCGTTCTTTTGTAATTTTGTTGCAAAATGACTGCATAAAGCACCTAGACAAGCTCACATAATACTTCTGGCACTCCTAATTGATTCTTTATTAAAAACAACAGTTTAATAAAAGCCTACTTATTACGGTAGCATGAAACAAGGTACACAAACTCTTAGCCCCAATGCTGACATGCTTGGGGGGGAAGTTGCAGTGTACTAATGTAGGTGCAATGAGCTACAAAGCTGTAATTAAAACTCAAGTAGAGTTTTTTTAAGGTTACAAAGTTGCTAAGTACCCAGGAAATCAACACTGGCAACTCACTGCTTATGAGAGTCAGTGAGCTGTGCTGGGATCAGCCTGCTAACAGGTGGGTTAATCAGAGAGAGAGAGAGAGAGAGAGAGGAAAGGACTGCAGGATGGGGGCAGTTGGGGTTGGCTTGGGTGGGTCAGGCTGTAAGGGGTGGAGCTGTGTGTGTGTGGGGTGGGGCTGCATGCTTCTTGGCTAAAATCTCCCCCAGCTGTTGTTTTTTGCTCTCTGTCTTTATTATATCGACCATATCTGCCTTCACACTCCTCAGGCACGCAAACCCGCACGCACGCACACACACACACACACACACACACACACACACACACACACACACACAAGCACACATGCACACGCGCATGCATGCACACACACATACATGCACAAGTAGTGTTGATCGCAGATGACATTGACACATTTCACACTCCTAGCAAATAATACCCACGGTGCCTCTTTCTTCAAATCTCTAAAATCTTCCGATCCTTTTCTTCTCTCTACCTCCCACTGTATCTATTACTTTTCTCATCCACCCTTCCCAATATAACCGATTCAGTCACAGTATTGTTTGTGTCACCTGTGGACCTATTGAATCCTTTCTGTAGAAAAAACAACAACAGTGACATGGACTGAAAGCCTATTAGGCTTCAGTGGAATGCAGTGTAGGTGCAGCAAGGGCAGTGTTACCAAGTTTGTTACTGGCACCATCTGGGCAGTAACCCTTGGCCCTTTTCCACCTTTTGCATGGCATTTAAAGAACTGTGAAGATTAGGACTATATGACTGATGGATGGATTAAAAGGGGAATTCTTCTTTTGACTGTGTGATGTTTGAATGAATGGGAAGGAGACACGCAAAGGTAGAAAGGCTACGAGTAGTAGAGAGAATCTGCTGAGTGATTTTTGTAATCCTGATACTTGTGATACAGTGCTTCTTTGCATTCTGAATGATGCTGTATATGTAGCAGGGATCAAAGCTTAAGTTCGAGCAGTTATTATTAAGTTCAGCACTGCAGACTCCACCTAATAGTTCCTTAGTCATTAGAAAGTCCAACCGCAGGAGGAGGGACTACAGCCCATAAACTAAAACTGAATTTGGTTGTTGTGGTTTGTACAGTTATCTTTTGTATCATCTGTTTATGGAAAACATCCCGGGATGGAAGAGAGGGCAGTCTCTTAGGAAACAGACTGTAATGCTATATGGGAAATTTGAATCTTTAAAATGTAATTTCTTAATGGCAATTTTGGTACAGAAGCTGTTGCTGTTGACCCCATGTGTAACCTGTCTGACAAAGGTGGGTTGATTTGTCCTTCAGTGCTGCCATATTTACCTGTTAACCCTGTGTTAAACTGGCACAGGCACACAACAAAGAACCCAAACACTCTGTGACGCAGTGACTACTGTGTCTACTGTTATTCTGATACATCTAAATTTGGAGAAAACAGGATGGATAAAATAAAATCTGCTATTCTTTATAATAACATTATGAATGCTCCAGCTCCACTGACACTCACATACTCTGGATATTGTGTCATAATAATACACACTGTGCAATGTAAATAGTCCTCTAGGGGCCACATAAGGTTACTGATAACAGAGCTGCTTTGCTTCCCTAAATCACTCATTAATCCTTTTTGTAGATTCACATTGCCAGACCTATCTCCACAATGCTATGGAATCTATATGAGACTGAGTGTGAATACAACACGATAAAATTCCTTTGGACATATTACATATCTATCTTTTTCTCTGCCCGGCTTTCTCTCCACTGCAGTCACAGCTGCTACCCGCTTCCATTCATGTTAGAGATCACATGAATTAATTGCAAGGCAAAGACTGGGCGACCCATTTTATGGTGGAGCAGTTGAACTGAGAAGTGCAGGCTGGAGAACAGAGCTCCACTGCAACATGTCTAGCTCAGGGTTTTTTTTTTTCTCTCCATGTTGCATTCAGACACGTTGAGTTTATTGTTTTAGGTTGCCCTGGCAGATTGTTGTGATTGTTTCAAAGACAGTTATTTTATGGCCCTTTTGTCTGAACCACAATGCAAATTTTACTTTAAAGCAAGTGAAAGGTAAGGATATACTTTGAAGTGAAATTCAGTTTCTTGCCTTTGTGTGGAAACAGAGACCACACAGAGACAGAGGGTCTTTGTGTTGAGATTGGGGAGGATTGGTAGGTCTTTTTTTTTTTTTTTTTATAGAGAAGGGGCATTGTCTTGTGATCTAAGCTAATCACAAAATATGCTTTGGTCAATCCTACTATTAAAATCACATGAAAGTGTAACATTACAGTATACTCATCTAGCTATAGTATGAAAAGTGTCAAGACCTCCACTATGAGGTATACATCCTGCTTTTTCAAGCTAATCACTCTGTCCTTATATCAGAAAGTGTCTCGCTTTCCATCATTTTTTTCTTCCTTATTCAGTCTTTCGGATCACAGAGCTCCAGAGTCCAGTCAGTTTTTTTTTTCTTTCTTTTTTTCTCCTCTCAGCCTCTTCTTTTGGGGATTTTACAAAGAGTTGTGGGTTTAATCTGAGCAACCGTGAAAATAGGAAACGAGGAGAGGAGAGGGAAAAAAAACCCAGAAGAGAAAGGAGAAATACGAGAGGGAGTGGGTGGAAATGAAGCCAACGAGGGATGAGAGGCTGAGGTGGGAAGAACATTGGGTGTGGTTGCTGTAACGACTGGAGAGATGATGAAGGGGAGGCGGGGGTGTGGGAGAGAAAGGTGAAAGGGGTGTGGTCATGTGAGTGTGAGAGAGAGGGGGAGAGAAAAGAAAATATAGAGAGGAGAAGAAGGAGGTGGGGGTGAAGAGATGGAAAGATGAACCAACTGGGAGGGAAAGGGAAGGGAGTTGGTGGTGGGTGGAGAACGAGTGGAAACATGGAGTCAGCTGATAGCTCCCAGTTTCCATGGCAACGCTAGGCCTTTCCCACCCACTCTCTCTCTCACTCTCGTCTCCTTTTTTCTCGGCCTCATCCATTCCCTCACTTCTTTCACACTTCATTTTCTTTTTGTGTGTGACTGTCTCTATAATCATGTTACGGCCCCGCTTCCTTTCGCTTGCTAATCCTCCTTTTTTCTGTCCTCCCTCATCTCCTCTCGCTAACTTTCCTTTCCTTTTCTTTCCGATTTGCCGATTTATCGGTTTCCTGAAATTGTTCCTTTCCTCAGCCAAGTTTGGTGCAGGTTGTATCTCTGTTTGGTATTTGTTAGGTTTTGTCAAAGATAAGTAAAAACAGAGATTAGAAGCACAATTCAGAGTGTTATTCAAGTGGTTCCTCCTTGTGCATGCATTATATGTCAGAATAATTAAAACCATGACAAAAAAGACGGATCAGTTGTTCATCGACATAGATATGCAAGTCTCTTCACGTTGAGAAAACCAAATGGTTGTCTGGAATGCCAATAAACATAATGCATGTGACCTTTAGCGACCTGTTAAATACACAAAAAAATGCGAAACCTCCATTATGCTCCTCTAATGGTGGTTATTTGCATATGTAATGTGTTATGTTAGTTGACATTAGTTGAGATAGTTGACTGGAGGATGGTGTTTACCAACCTAATATTTTCACCTTGGTCCACCGTCACACAGCCCTGCCTCCAGCCAAACTGTGTGACCCGATAAAGGGCGTAGCGGAGTCTCCACCCTCTTCTCCTCACCCAGAGCCGAGCTATGCTCAGCTGAACTGGACGGAGGCCAACTCCTAGACTGGCGGCTCGATGCTGCTCCCTCACTCACTCTATTTCTCCTGTCTCTCTTTCACTTGTCCCCTTTTTTACTCTCTCTCTCTTAATCAGTACCAGTCTCTCTCTATACCCGTCAAACCCTTCTCTCTCTGTAACTCTCACTTTCTCCCCCTTCTACACAGCAGCCATTGTTTTCTGCGCTCTCGAGCAAAATGGCAGCTGAGCCCTGGGTGGCTGTAGAGGCGAGTGGGGTGCTCCCTTCCTCCCAGGAGGCCGTGAAAACTAGGGCGTGATATGAGAAAGCTTGGTTCATATGAACGTATCAATCGAGGATAGAGCACATCTTCCAAGCAAACATAATCAGTGTTAACAGATTGAGAAATTAGTTCAGAGATCTTCAGTTCAAAGATATACAGGGTGTATAAAATATTTATCCTCACTGGACATTCTCAAAGTTTTCTTTTAATGATATATTTTTGCTGGCTGCAGCACATGACACAGAACTAAATGGTTTTATACCAAAATAGGAGTTGTAGTTAACTTAGCTTTTTGAGGGTTTTTTATACACACAGGACATCTGAAATAACGTTCTCCTACTATATAATTTATATGAATATGTGTTAGCATCACGCCCATTGTGACTGGTTATCGGGCTTAGGCAGATGTTTTCAAAAACCTTTGCTGCCATGTTTCCCTTGTCGGTGCGTCTCCATCTAAATTACATAAAAATAATGGAAAAATATCTGTTTCGTTGAATTGTGTGGCCTGCTGGCTTTTCAAACAATAAAGCAGCATTTGTCAGCATTTTTTGGCATGCGTCACTTAGCTGTGAAGAAAGAGAGAGTCTGATTGTGTTGGTGAGGATATGAGTTGACTCAGCGAAGTTTAGGATGTAAGTATGTAAAAAAGTTTGAAAAAGGAGTTACCAACCAGTTGATTGATCAGCAGGGGTTATTATAATGATATTCATTCTCTTTTAGGGGCTTTTCTTTCCTAAAATATATATTTCTTAGGCTGATGAAACTGATATTTTGTGTATTTCAAAGACCATTGTCATGACAAGAAAGAAAATGACAAACATTCAAATGCCATCCTAAGTACAGTCAGCTTTCTAAACGTCTCCAATTTTCCTCTAGCAGGCAGATGTAGGTGATGACTGCTCACAGCCAACAGACCTGAAGGTGAAGACGGAGCCAGTTTGCAAGACAGAGCCCTCTTCGCCCCAGCCGTGCCGCGCTGAGGACCAGACCGAACCCGTTGACCTGTCGCTCAACAAGCCCCGATCCTCTACACTCCCTGCTTCTACGACAAGCATCACAGTCAACCCTGCACCCAGCGGTGCCATGACCCAACCCCACCTCTCAGCTACACCCGTCCCCACTTCAGTACAGTCGATAGGCTCCATGGTAATTACAACTTCCCACCTCCTCCACTGTTACACTGAAGCTGTTGAACAGTGTACACAGGAATTTTAGAGCAACCAATCACATTCCCGCTCTTCTTGCCCCTCTAGGTCCTTTCTCCAGGCTCCATCCTGGCCACTCAGGGCGCCGGGGGCCAGCAGATCCTCCACGTCATCCATACAATCCCCTCGGTCACCATGCCCAGCAAAGTGGGCCAGCTCCAGACCATCCCTGTGGTGGTGCAGTCCCTGCCTGTTGTCTACACCACCATGTCTACTGACGGCGTTGCCACAGCAGCCATTACAGTGCCGCTCATAGGCAGCGATGGGCGCTCAGAAGGATCTGGTGAGTGGTACAATAAGATTATTATTACTTATATCCATTATTTTCTATATAAATAACACAAGCAGACAGTCATGTACTGTGCACAAGGCCACTGTCTCAAACTTTCTCCCTTGATTGGCCACTTTACCTTAATATCTTTTCTTGTCGTGATGACACATCTTCCTCTTTGACCCACAGTTCCAGCTATTTAAAGATGGTTAATAGAAAACACATCTTTCAGCGAGGCAGAGCTGGAGAGGTTAACTCTTCAGGTAAACAATCATCAGAAAACAACATAAATAAGTTGGTCATCCAGGACATACCTTCAGCCTTCTTTTATTTGTTATATATTGTGTGTCCTTGATTATTTGCTTCTAGTACTGTTTCAGTACTATTGATGCTACTACTACAATCACTGCCAGTGTTAAAGTGTAAAAGTACTTCTGTGTTGATGCCTCAGTTTACCATTTAGGCAAATGTGACCACTGAAAACCATAGCATCAGATAATGGGAAAGAAAGTGTTTAAAGTCCCAATTAAACACAATTGAAGAGAATATGTTTCCTTTAATGTCACTCGTATTCATATTGTAACAGGATGTGGGGAAGGAACATTGCACAGGGACTTGTTGTTTAACATTCTGCAATATCAGCAAGGAAAAGGAGGCAATTTGAGATAGTTGTTAGATTACTACACCTCTCTTCCATTTCCTTCTTTCGTCTATCTATGGTTTTGTCACTCTTGCTTGCGCTGTCATTTACTGGGAGCTCTCGCTCTCAGAGGAGTACAGTGTGTCTCTCGAGGGAGATGGTGTGTATTTGTGGTTTGCGATATGTTAGACTTGCCGTCTGTCTCTCTTTGTCATTCTGGAAGCTCCCCATATGTGCCAGATGATTCCTATTCCCACCTAAATGAGCAAACATGTGGCAATCTGACATTTGTTGTAGAAAAATGATCTTGACAATCTAATAATCTGTCATGTTCTAACTTGTACCTGATTATTTACTCTGACAAGTTCTGCTTCTCAAATGTCCTGACCTTTCTCTGACACGCGTGAAAAGGGGAATCAATACTGAAGAACCAGCGAGAAAGAAGTGGTGTCATGCTGTCATCATGTCAGCCATGTCAGCTCAATCAGGAGCAGCTTAAACACTCCAATGCAGGCGATTTCCGTTAAGTAACAACCAACGGAGAAGTTAAAGGCGGCGTAATCCATCCCTGAGTAAACACAAGGGCAAGCTCGACGTTTGCTCAGGCAAGCTGGCAAAACAGGCCGCCGCCCCTTTGACAAACTGCAGTCTACGAGGACAGTTTGGGTCTCCTTGTTTTTTCTAATCCAAACGAGTGCCTCGGCTTCGACTCAAGAATGTAAACAAGTGAGACAATGACTTAGAAATGTCTAGAAGAATCTCCAACACTCACACACTGCCTTGAAGATGCTCTCACACTGTTTTACCTCATCAGCATGTTCCCCACTAGGTCTGTGGGAGGATAAAATATCACCATACACTGTAGAGTGGCAGAAGAATCTAGTCTATAAAATCTTACCGAAGGTCCTGTATGTTACAGGTTTATTTTATGGAATTGCTTTAAATTATACAGTTATTCATATCCTTGTGTCCACCTGTGTCTGGGTGCCCAGTTGCCATCTTTTCTTGAGCCCATATTGTAATTCTGCTTTATTGGTGCATTTCATAGCCCAGGAATGTTGAAGAAGAAACAGAAACAAAAAGCATAATGAGGGTAGTAAGTGAGTGGGAGAGGAGACGGGAACTTTGATATTGTCAGTTTCTTCCTGTACCTGCCAAGCGAACAAGCAGGAAGCAGCTGACATTTACTGCTCATGATGTGTTGTGTGGGAGGAAAAGGAGGCGGTGGGCTGGATAGGTAGACACACGGAGTGAGACTGGGTGGGTGAGGTGGAGGTGAGGGTGAGGAAGGATGAGGAGGAGAGGGCGCAGGGGTTGAGAGGAGAGGAGATGGGCTGCTTTGCCTATGAAAAAGGAAAGCTGCAAGGGTGAAGGGGTGGGGGTGGCTTAATTGTCTCCAGAGACAAAGAACCCTTCTTTTGGTGTGTGACCCTCTCCATACCAACACACACACACACACACACACACACACACACACACACACACAGTAACTCCACCCAAATTCCTTGTGCCCCCCCCCTCCCCCCCTCCAAGCTCGCTGGACTCTAAACAGTATAGCTGCCACATTCCTGCAGATAGACGGGAGGGGAGGAGGGGGCGTACTTTTCATTCATTATTTTTTCAGACCAAAAAATTAACCATCACAGTCCGATTTTGATGCATAAATTATTCTTTGTTTGCTCATGTCGAGTTTTCCGCTTTGGTAATATTGTTTCTGATAAGAAGCAGCCTGGGAAGTTGTCAAATTGTGAATTCAGGGAAAAGAAAAGAGGGAGTGATTAGGGAGAGAAAGACACTGGCTGACACACACAGAGAGGGAGAGAGTGAGAGAGAGAGAGAGAGGGGGGTAATGTGCCAATAGGCTACCTTTATTCTGCAGACATATCTTTTTTCACATGTAGCACACAACAGGATATTGTCCATGTCAGACACCTAAACTCTCACCTACTGGAAATACTCCATTTGGTTTAGAAGGGTGGCGCTGGGTAGAGCGTGCAGGAGGCAGGACATGATGCGGCAGGTGCAAAGCTAGGGTGACCTCTTACCACCAGTCTAGGGACAGCGGATGTAAATTAGCCTCCAGGCACATTTTACTGTTATGTATTATTAGTGTGCATTGTCCCTGAAATAAAATAAAATTAGATTACACCAGGGGTTCGAAATTTAGTCATAAATAACCAAGTTTCTTTTCCTTTAATTTGTCTGAGAATTTCTGCGTTGGCCCATACAGACAGACGTTCCCGAATCTTGTCATCTCTCCAGTTAGACATTTTAATTTGCTCGGATGTTTGCATTCTCCCAGTTTCGCGCCAGCCACATGATAGATATGTCATAAACAGGCCCACTTGCTTACTGTTAATTCCCCGCACAATTCACACATGGGCTGTATCAGACATTTCACAGATGTTGTATACGGGAGCTAGCAGTGTAAAGTACATTTAATGTCAGGTCCAACTGATTTAGTCATTTGCATTCTCACATACAGATCCTCCGGGTAACGTCTAGATGTGTTCAGGGTTCATAATAATTAATCATCATATTATAATATACGAAGATAAATACACATGTCCTGAATTCAGAAACAGGAGCTATGTCAGGAATGTCAATGAAAACCAACACAATATAATGTTAATGTGTAATATTATACAGTACATGGTGACATAGCATGATGTAGAATAAAAATGTGTTGTACACCCAGAGCAGGATGTTTCACCTCAGAATTAATATTATAGTGCAACAGTTAAAGCACTTAAAGCCTGGCCGACGACACCTACACACACACACACACACACACACACACACAAACAAGGCTTTGTCTTGCTAAATTGCTGGAATCCAAGCATTTCTGTTAAGAAGTGATTAACCCCTTTTTCTCTCTGTTTCCCTCCCCCCTCTTCTTTCTCTATTCTCTTACTTCTGCTTCTTCTATTTCCTTATATCATTCACTGATTTATCTCTTTCTCCGGGTCCGTCATGCTTTCCACCCTTCCTCAATCTCTTTTCCTTCTATGTCCCATCTGTCTAATTTTCCTGTTTTGATTCAAACCATTGTTTCCCTCTTTCGGTCCATTCTTCTGTCTTTATTCCCCCATCCTGTCCTTTCTGCAGTTCGTATTAAACCAGGTTCGACGTCTCCAGTGGAATATCAGAGTGACAGCGATGCAGAAAGTGGTACAGAGTCTGGATCGGCCTCCCTCAGTGCCCAGAGCCTCGACGCCGGGTGAGTCCAGCCATAGATGGACACAACAAACAGGACTACATTCCGGCACACTTTCAAATTTCAAATTTTCCCTCACCTGTGAGTTTATGCGCAATAATTAAATATCAAGACAGAAAGAGGTACATTCTGGAAAAAATGGAACTCACTGAATCACATATGCACATATTTGTGGTAAAAATGTAAACACCTGTAAACAAACAGCTGTCAACACCATGTTGATGTGATCTTGCTGCGTTTTCTAGAACCAGTAAGGATAACTGAGGCTCTCACCTGCTTTCAGTCATTTCTGTCTCAGTTTTACGCACTGCTGTTAAAGAATTGGGAAAAAGACCTTGTTTGAGGTTATTTTCCACATCATTTATTGACTCCATCCTGTCGCTTTGCTACATCCCGATCCTGCAGTGTTGTGTTTTAGCCGCCTGCTCCCGCAAGATTTGTGTTGGCAGGACCCAATCCCAATGCAGCCCTCTACTGTGGAGCATTGTTTTGATGAGCAGGTCTCTATTTTGTTTGCTCTTGTTCTCTACCAGCATGTGAATGATGAGCATGTAGGCGATATGCAATCCAGATTGTTGCAAATGCAAAGGATGGAAATACAAATGTTTAGCTGGTTGTAGACCTACACTGATCTTAGTAGAATTACACAGATTTGTGAATTTACAGGGCACGAGCTTAAGTTGTGACAATAACCCTTGTCTCCATAATGAGTTTATTTGCTTTTAAATGTTTTGGTCTCAAAATATTCAGTTGTGGATTTCAGTGTATATCAGTTGTACAAAAAAAGGCCAATTTCTTATAAAACTGCTGCTTTGACCCAGCTCAATGTCTTTATCCACCAAATAACAGAAATTGGCAATAACATGATATATACAGTAGCAGTAGATCCTTAAAAGAACAGAAAAAGAAGACTGCCAGTTGTTGTAAACTAAACAGGGTTTGACAAAAAACTGCATTAAACATTCAGCATTTTGGGAAATATGCTTAATTGCTGTTCTTCCAAGAATGTAATAAGATTTGTTAAAATCACCTACCAACACCTCTAAAGTTGACTAATTAACACAACAAGTCTTCTTTGTTTAACATAAAACAATAAGACAATTATAAGACAATTTGTGGTTACGGAAGAAGTAACGTGTTGGTTTGATTTCATTAAGCAACACAGTTTATCTATTCACCCAGCACTTTTGTGCAGCATCTCTAGCAAGGGTTGCCTTCTTACTTCAGGATGCTGCTCACAGCCCAGCTGTTGTTTTCCAATAGATATTGTAGTTCCAGTGCATAACTCACCATAAATTATTGTTGTTACATTTCTGTTTCTGCATGGATTTAATGGTAAATAGTAAGCTTTAGGTGCTAGTAGATATATTTTGGTAAGGAGCCAAGTTAGCTACTTTCACCTGTTTCCAGTCTTCATGCTAAGATAAGCTAACACTTCCTGACTCCAGCTGTGTAAGCAATGCAAAGACATGAGAGTGTGAGTATCACATTTCTCTTCTCAAGCAGATAAGCAAATTCCCCAAAATTTTAACTATTCCAAAAATGTTGCTTGTTTGGAAGAAAACACTACAGTTGGAGCAGGATACGGCATGTACAGTCAGTGGTACAGCAGTGGTCCATCATAAATCAGATGTCTGTAAAACTGTTGACAGGACATTAATACCATTAACCATGCGTGATGTCATCTCAGAGTAAAGGCCATGATAGGAGTCGACAGGGCCAGCGAGAGAGGCACTAATGCGCAGCAGGGTTTATGGGAAATGCGGTCTTTGTGTGGATCACCTCCCTCCCATGCAGCCTGACTAATTACATTACTGCAGCGCTGCCATGACTGGACACTTGTATAGCCTTATATAACCCTCTATACAGGAGAACACACTGCAGACGCCCCGGCTGTATCACAGGGAGGCAAGTGTGTGTGTGTGTGTGTGTGTGTGTGTGTGTGTGTGTATGTGTGTGTGCGTGTGTGCGTGCTCAGTACACACTTCGACATTTGGTCCTCTGAAGTGTGGACCTTGTTACTTAAGGTTACTTATAATTTAATGGTCAAGGCTGCAGAGTGAATGTTAGTGTGCCAGCGAAGGTTCTTACAAGTACAGTAAAACTGTGTGTGTGTGTGTGTGTGTGTGTGTGTGTGCTTGTCTGTCTCCAGTGTGTTTATTAGTAAGTCAGGATAGAGCTCCTTCCACACCCAAAGGCGAGGCCGCTTGACTGTAACTGAAATTAAGGGTGTGGATTTCAACGGTTAGCTTAGTGCTGTAATCTGCTGTTTGTTTGTGTGTGTGTGTCTGTCTTTGTCTGTCTGTCAAAGTGAACAAGGGTGTTTGTGGGTATTTGTGTTTTTGTGAGGAAGTGTGTCTTTGTTTACGTACATGCGTGCGTGCGTGTGCGTGTGTGTGTGTGTGTGTGTGTGTGTGTGTGTGTGTGTGTGTGTTTGCTTGTTGCTAGGCAGGGCTGTCCCAGAGCTGGGGTGTAAACAAGGTTTCGTAATGCTGTCAGCCGTCACACCTCCTAGGGAGAGAGACAGAGAGGCTTTGTATTTTTTCAGACCAACTTTATTTACATCATGATTATTAAATGAATATCAAAAATATAGTTAACTCAGAATATTACAATACAAACAACTCAGTTATTGACATCAGAATATAAGAGAGAGAGAGAGAGAGAGAGATGCTGAGTGAAAGCTGTTCTGCAGCTGTGTATGACCCTCTGATGCCCCCCAGTGGCCTTAATGTCACTTTATGAATGAACCTGAACCAGATGGCACAATTTGTTCTACTGTGCAATGATAAAACACATCATTGCACAGTAAAGTCATGTGAAGTTGTCAAATGTATGAATGTTCTCAGGTCATACAGTGTAAAAGTTGTATTATTTCAAGGCCATAT
Source organism: Percina caprodes (assembly GCA_013375575.1). Classification (NCBI taxonomy): domain Eukaryota; kingdom Metazoa; phylum Chordata; class Actinopteri; order Perciformes; family Percidae; genus Percina; species Percina caprodes. Next base: position 1,981,595 of record JABXJD010000017.1, on the reverse strand, counting down.
CAACATAGCATGAAGTACAAAGACACAATGATGGCAATGTAAATGGTAAAAGGTAAAAAAAAAAAAAAGTCAACAAAATTGATTTGAACATAGATAAACAGTTTGGATAGTAATTTGCACATATGTTATTTTCTTACTAGAGCCAGACTGACTAATGAGATTTTAAAGACCAAAAACAGTATCAGAATTTGATATCTGACAACAAAATATTGGCTGATAAACACATGCCATAATAATTATACTAAAAAAACTTTATTTATAAACCACTTTTCAAAAGGATGTTACAAAGTGTTTTACATGGTTGAACCAGGATTTAGACATGTCAGGACTTAGGCAAATCAAATCAGACAATTCCTTTCTTATTTTTTTAATTTTCCTTTCTCAGGTCGGTTATGGACTTAGAGCCCATCGATCCAGATTCGCCAGACATCAAGAGGAGGCGGATCCACATGTGTGACTATGAAGGCTGTAAAAAGTTTACACCAAGAGTTCCCACCTGAAAGCCCACAGGAGGATACACACAGGTGAGACCTGAGCAAAACAAACACCAATAACACATCTATCCAGGTTTAAGGAGCAGTTCATCCCAAAATGAAAACAGTATTATCTACTGACCACCAATCACAGTGTGTATAGTTCTGCAGCTAAGTTTTTTTCAGGTATCTTTCTATCAATCCCTCCCATGGTTGCTAATTAAAAAAACCTGTAATGCGATTTGTTTCCTGAAAACATCCAATGAAAAGTCACTTTCTGTGACCCTGTGTCCTCCCACATTACTTTTGGGGTTTGTTGCACCTTATACAATGCTATCAAGACCCAAACCATGAATCAGCAAGGGAGAGGTGCCTTAGCATCCAGGTTACCAGGGGCGATCATGCTGAACAGCCAGAAGACACCTGCCAGCAATGGTCCAAGACAAACCATACATTATTTTTATCCAAACCTGTACTTTGTTTTTTTTTAAAGACAATTCTTCTTTTTTTATACTTATCCGGTCCTACTTATCCCAAATAGCTAGGAGAAATTAAACATACATACCAGACAAAAAGTCTGGACTCAGGAGGACATAAGCAGATGTGAGTGATTTCCTCTTGCCTGTCATCCCTATGTTGCTTCCTCCTTTAGTTTCCTTTCCCCTAACACTTCTACTTGTGCCCTGCTTCCTCCAGGAGAGAAGCCCTACCACTGTACCTGGGAGGGCTGCACCTGGCGCTTCGCCCGCTCCGACGAGCTGACTCGACATTTCCGCAAGCACACCGGAATCAAACCTTTCCGCTGCACCGAGTGCGACCGCTCCTTTTCCCGGTCCGACCACCTGTCCCTGCACCGCCGCCGCCACGTCATGATGTGAACTCTGACCTCCCTCTCCCCCCCAGCTCCCTATCAAACTCCCCTACATACCAACCTGTTACCCCTTGACAAAGTCCCTCACAGCACATCTTGTACCAGTGCCCCCCCACCCCACATAAACCTCACCTCTGCTTCCCCCAACATCAGGATTTTAATCAGCAGGTTAAAAAAGACACTGTACCTCCTTTCTCCTCCTCCTCTTTATCTTGAAATCACAGGAATGTGCATTTTTGTATGTGTGCAAAGTGGAGGTTAGGGGATTTTTAATGTGTGTTTCAACACATCGTCATCATCATCATCATCATCATCATTGTCATCGTCATCGTTGTCCACCCAACAGTCCTCTCCCTACCATCCTCCAACTCAACTTCACTTGTCACAAAAGACATCACCTTATCAGACAGAGGACGGACTGAAAGTCGTCTAATAGCAGGGGTGTTCATCCATCCATCTATCCATCCATACATTCGTCCATCCATCCATACATCCATCCATCAATCACACACATCCATCCAAAAGAGAGGAGAATGAGGAGGGGGCAAGAGGAGCAGTGACATGTCTGTTTTGTTTTTGATCTAAAACCAGAATGGGAAATTTCAAGCAGGATGTCACTTCAGCTGCCCTATCAGTATTCATTCTGTACGTATGCAGAGTTGGGAAGTTATGTGACTCCAAGCACAGATTTTTGGATGTAAAGGTAATTCTCAAAAAATGCCTCAAACGGCCCCTTCTCACCACAGGAACCTTTTCAGGAACCCTTTTAGGATCTCAAAAAACGTTACCTGTCTTTCTAACCATTTTGACTTGAGGAACTAACAAAATTATTGCTCTAAATAACGAGCTATTGAATCAAAGAATAGGTAAACAAGACTACAACAGTGTGACACTTGGTTGGTGCTGTGGACACATTTCGGTTGGCACATAAGCAGATGTGAGTGATTCATCCCAAAAATGATAATCCTCGGTCCTGCTCTTGGGCCAAAACTATCTGGGTGTGACAGTAATAAATAACATCACAGACCCGCAACAAACACAATGATTCTGGTTTTTTGTCCCGTGCAAAATTGTGTCTCAAACGCATATATAATTGGACTTATATTAGACAGAATCGTGAGACTTTTTCAGATGCATTGGAAATGTGAAAAAGATACTCTTAGTTCCTGGTACTGCTTTTTAAAAAAGCGTTTAAAACAGTGAGCATTTTGACAGCAGCTGAAGTAACGTCAAACAGACCTTTTCTATTTGGCAAACATCTACTGTATCTGAGGCTAGGATATAAAAGTAGATTCTCTATCTTGTCCAGACTCCCCACCGCCATCACCCTGCACCCTCTACCCCACCCCTATCCCCTGGTACAGGGAGCTACAAGACTGTGAACCTTTTAAAAAAGATTAATTTGTTTTCATTGTATCAATCACATTATTGTTACATGCGTGTTCTCCCCCCCCCCCACGCACACACCTTCCTGATTGTCCTTCAATAACAGTATTTGCTTTTTATGTGTTGTTGTTGCTGTTGTCTTATGAAATATGCCTTCTGTTCTGTCTCTTTATTCTTTACCAGGAATGGCACTCTTAACAGGATGGCATCCTTTAAAAAAATCAGATTCTTTAATTGTTTTCTGAGGCTGTGAAAAATTCAGAGGAGACACAAATAGTTTGAGATTACAAGTAAAACTCTTGTGCAGGGAATAGGGGAACTTTTCTGTGTGTGTGTGTGTGTGTGTGTGTGTGTGTGTGTGTGTGTGTGTGTGTGTGTGTGTGTGTGTGTGTGTGCGTGCGTGCGTGTGTGTGTGTGTCTGTCTGTGTGTGCGTGCATGTTTTGAGACAAACACATAATCAGAATTTAGGATTTTTACAAGTGTGTGTTCCGGGCACTTGTTGTTCTTTTACCTCTTGCCCGTTGAGCCTTAATAACTGAAGTCAATCTGTAAGGGCAAAACCAGAACCACTGACAGAGGACGTTTGGCCAAAGATGAACTGTGTGTCTCTATTCATGAAGTACTCATGAGTACCTGATCTTAAAAAGGACATTCCCTTCCTTAGCTTGCTTTTTTTGTGTTCTGACACCAAGAAGTTAAGAGTGCTAAATGTGGGACCTTTGAAAATTAAATTTTTAATTTGGAAACAAATTGCCTTGTAAACAGAGTGTCGCTGGGAAGCCTGTCAAAGTTTGCAGGCTTCTTTCTACTCACTATTTTACATTGTGTACAACAGTAAGGCAGGAAATCTGCTGGATTACTTTGGCACAACATGAAGAGGGCGCTCCAGAGCAAGCAGATTTAAATCTTTTTGAATGTTTGATGATAGCAAGGGAGAAAAATAAAGTTTAGGGATAATTAAGGATTCACATTTAGCTGACTATTGGACAGCTTCATTTGTGTACACCACAAATATTTTGACACTTTTGAACAAAACTATAATTTTCTGGCTTTGCAACAGCAGAGAGCACCGTGAACACTCAACAGTATAAACACCCTTTGCACTGGTTCCATGACCTTACAACACACTGAAAGTCACAGGGGCCAAGCCGTCTGTCAGTGGTTCTGTGAGAAACCAGGCACTGTGTCGGGCTGTCAGGGTCTGTAGAGCCTGCGATTTAAACCATGGGGAAACTAAGCGCTCTGCTCACTAGCATTTCTTTCAGGGTGGGGGTCAATTCTGTTTCAACTGAGTTTGTATTGCATTTTGAATGAACTTAATTTAATTCCTCAAAATACGAACCCACTATAAATAACAGATCATTTGTTTCCCTGACATAATTCCCCTAATATCTAGCTTGTGGGGAGTAATCTCCATATCTAATCAGCACATTTTTCAAAGTATTTATTCTTTATCAGATTCAGACAGTTGGAACAGAATTGAACCCCTAACCCGCAGTGTCCATGTCTTAAGTGGGCTGTTTTCCAGCTCCTATTCTGGGCTGAACTTGATTATGCAACATAACGCAGACCTCGCTCCAAGCACTCTTCTGAACTCAGTAGTAGAGCATGGGGTAATCCCTATGTTCCCACGGTCCTCATTGTAAGAAGTTGGAAGAAGAAGGACTATCTCCACAGAGATGTTTGAAATGCAGTTTGAATGGTAAAAATCTTTTTAGCCACTGTGGAGATATTAATGTTCAAGAAAATGGTCTGCAAATTTAAGAGCATAGGTTTCAAGGAGTATAACGTCAGTAGGCTATAAGCTGTATGTGATTTCACCATAACTGACCCAGGGAAACATACATTGAACGTTTGACCTACGTAAAAAAAAAAGAAAAAGCATTTCTGAGAACATAGAACCCTGGGAACATAGATATGCCCCTGTACAGCACTAGCTGGTTGTTGTACTGCTGATATGCAGGTCACATGGGTTGTAACAAGAAACTTAAAAAGAAGGACCGGATGCGTAGAAGCCTGTGACGTTGATCACTCAACAAAGCCGCCTCTGAAATCACTTTAAGAATATACGGCAAGAGTTGTGACTGTGGACTGACAAACACAGACATGAACTCAAACGTGTGTAGCCATGTCTTAATCAAGGGGCTGAGTGTGAACGTGATCAATGGAACACGCTCTTCACAATCCTTTACAAACAAAAAAGGCAAAAACACATTTGACGTTTATCTTGTCAGTCATTCAGAATTACTGTTGTTGTTGTCATTTCAAAAGCTAGTAAGCAAGAGCAAAAGGTTATTAACCTGTTCACAGTACAATAACTGAGATGGACGTGCAGGCTTCCTTTTGAGCTAAGTGCATGCCATAAACTGGGAAAATTGTTGTTTGGTCTGTACACTGCAAAAAAAAGAAAAAAAGAAATTGTCTTGCAAAGTCACTGAATCTGATTTTGATTTTGAAAAGAACAAACTAATTTAACTTTTGTTTCTCCATTATTAAGAATCTAAACTAAATTCAGTCACTTGTTTGGAAGGATATTGTCCTTTTTTTGCAGTGCAGAGCAATACAAAGTTCCAATTTCTCTTAACATCCCCCTCTGCTTCAACTAAAAAATTCCAACATAGTTACTAAGCACATCTTTCTAGAAGAGTATATGCATTTGATTGCAAATTTCTTTCTTTTGTAAACTGTTGATAAAGACATTAAGGACAATGACAAATAATAAAGATAAATCCATGTACATAAATGTATATAATCAAAAAGTGCAGAGTAAATGTAACGGGTGAATATCTATTTTTAACACTGACTAGATAATGTGAAAAAAATCTTTTTCTTTCTTCTTCTTCTGTTGGTTTGATGACATGTGTTGTTTCTTTTCAAATCTAATAAGACATTTGTTTCGTAGTTTCTTTAAAAAAAAAAAAATTGGTCCCCCTTGTGTTGTGCACTCTTGTTGCATGGAGAGTAGCCTTCTTGTTTTCTTATAGTGACGTTGGTGAGCATGTCAGTGTGTGTGAGACTGTGGGGTTCCCTTAACATTGATCACCTGAGGAAAACAGAAACCCCACATTGACAATTATTAATTAAGGATCCATTTATTATTATAACACAGCTTGATATTTCTGCACTGGACCTCATATAAAATATCAACAAAAACAGTCAGTGATGTGTGAGATTTAGTTGGTTTGGGTCTCAAGCTTTAGAAAAAGTTCAAGTCAGACGGGACTAAAAAATATCAATGTTTTTGGTTATTTTGCATTAGTCGGTTTTACACTCCCTAGACTCATAGCAGCTCAAATAGGTTGATGTGTAAACTATACTAAAGTAGTAACATATCCAACCTGGTATACAACTTGTACTATTACAAGACATAGGAATCAGCCAGTTTCCACAGTCAAAATATGCTAATGAATTTTCTCCCATTTGACATTCAGACATTGAAGAATCAAGTTTTGACACATGTTCAAAATGTTTGTATTTCATTAGATGGATCCCTCGCGCCTTTGTTTCTAGGAAGATTTTCCCCACTTAGCATATGAGTATGTGTCATTATGCACCTGAAAAATGATAATGGCCCATCGCTTTACAAGCACACTGATCAGCTCTGGTGACCATTATAGCAGGAACATTGATATTTTATATACAGAGACAAACACACACTGAAACCTCCACTGTCACACTGAGGATAGTTATCACACCTCAGAGCCTGTTGACGATGACTCAGATAAAGTCTCTTTGCTGACGGAGTTGTTGCAGGGACACTGATGCATGTGTTTGTGTTTTTCCTGCTTCCTGTTGTTTCTTTTGCAGTTTGTGCAAACTTGTTTTCCTTCGATATTGTTCTAAATATTTTGTTCATGTATAAAGCAGGAATGTTCATCTGTGAACAGGCAGTGAAACATTTGAAGAATTGTATCCCCATTGAGAACTAGACGGGATAGAGGTCACGTCTGAAGGTGACGTCACTGACTGTGTCCGTCTGTGTGCGAGTGCCTCGACTCACTTCCTCTGCAAATCAGACATTTTAAGTATTTTCTATTGAATGCAGTAACTTATGGGCCAGTACTATATTTACTCAGTGCAATGCAGTTATCCTTATAATAATACAATTATTAATAATATTTTTTCTTTCTTTTTTTTGTATTTGTACAGAACAAATGTGTAAAGATCAGTGAGGAAAACGTGAGCTTTTTGATACTGTGACTCATAGTGTTTAAAAGTCAGTTTCTCCCTGTACAGTTGTGATTATTTCCCCTTCCCCACTTCTTCTTTTATAGAATAAAAAATGTTTTTGGTGCAATTTAATGCCTGATGTCTCTGTGTTGTTTATTATATTTTGGTGATGCTGCTATACAGAATCCAGTGGTTCAGCAGCGTTATGGAAGAAGTCAAAAGTCAAATTATATTTTAATTACAACATGCATTTCCTGTAAATGTTGAAAAGCTGAATTGCTAAAGCGGAACAGGAATGCTGACAAAATTGCGTAAGAAGAAGGTGATGATTTGAGAATAGTTAGAAAAGTGGGAATGGTTTTAATTTTATATTTTAAAGTTTTTTTGAAAATAAGTCATATAGCATTTCTTAAAAAAGGGATAAAACAGTCATAGTATAGTTTATTGGAAAAATACATAGTATAGTATGTTGATTAAAGTCATAGTATAGAATGTTTAAAAAAAAAATCCTAAAAGTCATAGCATATGTGTAGTATATCTAAAAAGTCTGTATAGCCAGTCCAAAAAAAATCATAGTACAGTATCTTGAATGAAATTATAACTAAGTTATAGTATAATATGACTAAAAAGTCATAAAAAGTCACAATATAGAATGACAAAAAAGACTTAGTAAAAACTTTTACTGTAAAAAAGTCAAAAAAGTTACAGGATGTTATGTCTAAAAAAGTCAGTATAGCCAGTCAAATTTCAGTAATTCATGAAAAAAAAAAAAAAAAATATATATATATATATATAGTATATATATGATGATATATAGTATGATGAAAAAAGTCATAGTATGGTATGTTGAAAAAGCGATACAAAGTCATAGTATAGCATGTCGGAAATCGATATAGTATAGCATGTCAAAAAAGTATTAGTATCGCATGTAAAAAAAAGTAATAAGTAATAGTATGTCAAAAAAGTCATAGTATAGCATATCAAAAAAAGGGATAAAATATTCAACGTAAAGCATGTCACAAAAATGATAAAATATATATAAATATATAAAAGTATATGTTGAATAAAGGGATAAAAACGTCATAGTATAGTATCTTGAAAAAATAGTCATAGCGTAGTACACAGAAACATGTGATATAAAGTAATTGTATGGTATGTCGCAAAAAGTCTTAATATAGCATGTTGCTAAAAAAGTCGTATTATAGCATGTGTTAGCATAGCATAGTTATTGTATCGCGTGTCAAAAAAATTATTAAAAGTCATAGTCTAGTATATCAAAAAAGTCACAGTATAGTACGTTGAAAAAAGTGATAAGAAAAAGTCATAGTAAAGCATGTCGAAAAACGCCATGTAAGGAATGTTAAAAAAGTCATATTTTGGTAAGGCTAAAAAAATGATAAAAAGTCATAGTATAGTAGCCTATGTCAGAAAGTGATAAAAAAGTTATAGTATAGTTTGTCCAAAAAATTTATAAAATAGTCACAATATGTCAAAAAAGTGATTAAAAAGTCACAGTAATGAATGTTAAAAATTGATAAAAAGGTCAAAGTATGGCATGTTGAAAAAAATGATCGAAAAGTCACAGTATACAGTAGAATGTTGAAAAAGGTGATAAAAAGTCATAGTACAGTATGTCAAAAGAGTGATTAAAAAAGTAACATTATAGTACATCAAAAAAGTGATAAAATAGTCATAGTATGTCAAAAAGTAATAAAAAGTCATAATATAGTATGTCAAACAAGTGATAAAAAAGTCAAAGTATGGTATGTCATATTATAGTCTGTCGAAAAAAGTAATATTATAGTATGTTGAAAAAAAGGAATAACAAAAAGTCATAGTATAGCATGTTGGAAAAGTGAAGTCATAATATAATATATTTAAAAAAGTCGGTAAATCATGTCAAAAAGTCCAAGTATACTGTGTCAAATAAAGTGCTAACTAAGTCACAGTATAGTATGTCGAAGAAAAGTTTTTAAAAATCATACTATAGCATGTTGAAAAATGTTACAGTATAGCATGTGAAAAAAGTGATAAAAAGTCATAGTATGCATGTTGAAAAAAGTGATACAAAAAGTCAGTGATAAAAAAGTTATTATAGTATGTTGCAAAAAATAATAAAAAAGTCATATTATAGTATGTAAAAAAACAAGTGATACAAAAAGTCATAGTACATTATTTTTAAATAAAAAGTGATAGAAAATGTATAGTATAACATGGGAATGGTACCTGGATCCAGTCCAACTTAAACTGGTTCTCTGTTTAGCAGTGAAAACCACTGAGCCACTATCACAACAAAAAATGAACAGAAAACAGTAATAGGTTAGTATGTCGAAATAAGCCATTAATAAGTTGTAGTATTGTATGTCAAAAATAGTGATGCAAAAGTTAAAGTATAGTATGGAGAAACAAGTGATAAAAAACTCATAGTATAGAATGTCAAAAAATAGTGACAAAAAAGTCATAGTTTAGTATGTAAAAAACAGTGATAAAAAAAGTAATTGTAAAGTAAAAGTAATTGTATAGCATGGAAAAAAAAAAACCTTGGTTAGTGTCCTACTTGCTGGTTGTCTGTTGTAGCTGTACAATCCCCTGAGCCGCTGTCCCAACAAAGAACCTGTATTAAAAACACACATAGTATAATATGTCAAAGAAAGTTATAAAGAAGTCATTGTATAGCATGTCAAAAAAAGTGATAATAAAATTGATAGTATAGCATGGGGATGGAACCTGGGTACAAGCCTTGCATGGTTGCTGGAGCAGTGTAAACCCCTGAGACACTGCCACGATATGGCATACGACAAGAGACGGTGTGTCCCCACAGGTGACGGTACGTCAGCGCGGACAGCAGTGTGTCCGAGCTGCTGACAGATAGCATGTCGGGAACATAACGGTCTATGGTCGGGAATAATGTTTAGGCTTGCTACACATAATATCATTACATTTTATCAGCCGTGAAGAGTAACTATGCCTGTAGTGAAATGGCTTCGAGTGACGACCTTGTCTATTACTGTGACCATTTGTTCAATATGTTGCAGTTTTACTAACTAGAAAGTGAACAACTCAAGCGTGACGGACATGTTTTGCATCTAGCACCTCACGTTCATCTTTGGAAGCTAGTAAGAGTACACAACAGACAACTTCCGTATAGGTTGCTTCAAAATAAAAGCACTTCCTTTAACGGTTCGCAGTAAAACTAAGTTACTGTTAAACCAATAAAGTTGTGTACCTTTTCACATATCAGCTGTAAATCAAGTACTGTAAATAATGTAGTGAGTTTTAATTACAGTATAATTGACCATTTCCTTTAGATTACCTTTAGTTTTAAACTAAATATGATATATATATATATATATATATATATATATATATATATATATAAAAATATAAATATTTAGTATTCAAGTGCTTTAAAAGAAACTTTTATAACAATGCCGTACTTCAATACAACTGTAAGGTTTTAATTGAGTATTTTCATTTTCTCTCACTTGTCTATTGTACGATTTATTTATCTATTTTTATAGCTTTACTTTGCATGTTTATATACATTTTACAAAATATTATGAATAATCTATGATGTATTATAGTGGATAAAGAAGAGACTTTATTGATCCGGTGGTGAAATTCACAAGCTAGCTGCCAAGTCAAACTTCCGGTGTTATTTTGGTGAAAGTAACTTAAAAGTGATGAAAAGTAGTGTAACGAATTACAATTCAGAGACAGTAATATTGTAATATAACTTATTACTCTCAAATGACAGTAACTAGTAATCTATAATGTAGCCTATTACATTTTGGAAGTAACTTGCCCAACACTGGTCCCAGTGGACCAAACCGGAGAGTAAAGTCAGCATAGTGTAGACACACTTCCAAGTTGAGATGTCCTCCACAAGAGGGAGCACTGAAACAGAGAATGGGGCGACAACTGAAGGTATCCCACCACTGAGGACTGCAAGAGCCAAAAACATCCAACTCAGGTAGAAGAGGAAGTGTCAGCAGAGGTAAACAGTTTGTCAGCTTGAGTCAGAGTTACAACTGACCCATTTAAAATGTAAATTCTCTTTAATGTAAGTAAAAAGCATAATTTGCTTGCAATTCAAACAGAAGAACACCGCGATCAATCTAATTTCATGGTTCAGGAATAAAAGAATTACAGAATAAAGTTCACGAACAAAGTCATAAAAATTGTGTGTGTGTGTGTGTGTGTGGGTTGGCTGTGAATGGAACGCCCTTTGCCGTTTGCTCTTCATGGGTTTATTAGCCTCCTGCAGTCATGGTCAGCCAATCATTAACGCAAACAGCGTCAGTCGTTGCATTCATACAGATGGAGACGGAGACAGACACACACCATATAAGTGCAATAAAGAACACAACTTTGTTGCTTTGTGATTGAGGTGGCCTGCACAGCACTGTCAGATCACTGTAATGAATCATACCAGTTTGCTGCCTACCCAAAAAGCCTGGCCACAAAATCTGTCCAGATAGATTAGTGAAGAAAGCTTTTCCTCTCACTCTCAAATAAAGATAAATCTGAATTTGAACTTTAGATGTTTGTACAGAGTTAAAGATCAGGATTCACATGATTTCATGAGACATTAAAATGAGACATTAAAATGCTTATGGTCTGATGAATAACTGGCCAGGTTTAGTTCACGTATTGTATTGCCTATAAGCTACCTAACCTAGGTTTATTGCAATAACTGTGCAATCGCTGACGACAACTGTCTCTAACTTTACTACCCACTCACCGTTACTCAGTGAACTTTGTAATTAGAGCCCCACAGTGATTCAGACCAATGTCAAACCAATCACAGGCTTACTGACAAAACAAATCAGTAAGGTGAATTAAACATGACAATTTTATCCACAACAGACATGGAGATGTTAATTTCACCGGATGGTCAGGCTGTATCTACGTCAGAGCATCTTTATCACTCACTCCTAGCACACAGCAGTACACTAGATAGATTTTTATTGATCCCCCCCAAAAAAAGGGAAATTCCAGTGTTGCAGCAGCAAAATATCACACACATCGCACACATATAGAATATAAATGAAATAGGATATAATATACAAATAATTTAAAATATATACAAGTTGGAAATAAAAATGTACAACTGTTTAATTAGTATTGAGTAAGCTGTTGATAAACCTATTGTGCAAGGTGCAGTTGTGATGCCTGGGAGTCTTATCTACCACTCAGTGATGAAGTGTTAAAACGTTTTATTGCCTGTGGCAGGAATGATTTCTTGTCCGTGTTCAGTCCGTGCGATATCGAAGCTGTCGGAGCTTCTTAAAGAAGGTGCTCCTCTGTTGGACCAGTGTGGGGTGGAGAGGGTGGTCGGGGTTATCCATGATAGATAACCTCCTCTCCACCACAACTTCAAAAGTGTCCTGTTTGCAGCCAATGACTATCACTACTTGAACAGATCAAATGTCATGTAAGCGGAGGACCCAAATGCAGAGACAGGCAGGCAGGAGAGAATTGATGTTGAAGTTTATTTAACAAAAACAGGGAGATGCCAAAAGAGAATCAAAAATGCAAAAACAAAGCCCAACATCCAAATCTCAAAATCCCAAAAGTACAACGTGGAAATAAACTGGGGAGACACACAAGGGAAGACGGATGGCAAGGAAGATTAATGTTGAACACACAAACAAAACAATCTGAGAAAAGACAAGGGGAACACAGACACTAAATACACTGGGTAAAGAGGAAACACAAGGCAGGTGGTGCCAGGGATGGGAAACAGGAGAACAACATCAGGCAATCTCAAGGCTGGGAAAACTCTACTTTCATGCAACAGGCCCCAGGGAGGAAACTATGACATAATATACAGACCGAAAATTGCAAAAGGAGACAAGACAGAACCAAAATACCAGATAAGAAGGCACAGAAAACAAAGCATAACACTTAAACCATAACAACATGCTCTTGTTAATTGGCATGTCTTTAAATCAATCATGCACATGCACGGAGTCCTGTTGCCGTTGCAAAATAGCCTGGGTAAGGAACTTGTTTTGGTGGAATATGTCAATAGTAGTTTTTTGTCGTGCAACAGAAACCTCAGATTAGACAGCTAGTCTAGCTAGCTGTCTGGATTTACCCTGCAGGGATCTGAGGAGCAGTTAAGCATAGTCCTCATAAATTGACTGGAGATTAGAATGCCAATACAAAGAAAGCAGAAGGTGACGGACATCTGGCCGAAATGAGGGACATCTGGCGTTGTTTCCAGCAGCACCTGAACAATCACGGAAGTGAAACATCATCGATATAGATTAGAGAGGGAGTAACTGACCCAAGTGTATTTTTGTGTATATGTTTAAAGTGTCCCTACACTTATGTACAGTAAACTCAATTTCAAAACTTTTATTTTAAAAGAGATTTGAAAGATTATTCTAAGAACTATTTCATTTTCTGCCGTGGCTAAAACTATTGACTCTAGCCATTGAATTATGTACATATTTCTTCCTGAAATAATGTCCCATGGTGGTCAAAGAGTATGGACTTTATCTTCTGATGGAAAGTTGCATTTTAGTAGAAAATCACTTTCCAACTGGCTGTGTGATTGATGTGCATCTCCCCTGTCTGAAGACATATTTTCTTGACTTTTCTCCATAGGTCAGTTCACTTGTAAAAAGCTGCAATCATGGTAGAATAGGGTTCCCTGGGTTCTGTGAACACTTGATCACGAACGTGTTTGACACAGCCAGTGAAAACGTACAGGACTGACACGAATTTTGGGCTGCCGGTGCAATACAACCTCTATAGAGTTGTTTTGACATGACAACACAACATCAACTTTGTGGGTTTGCTGGGTCTTGTCCGAGCAGCTCTTTGCCAAGGAGCCAGGAGATCCCTGCATGTCTGAATGACAAGTCACAGTCTGCAGGTGGAATGTTTTGACAGCTATGTTGGCTGCTTTCCCATTTCCATCTTCTCATTCTATATGTCATCTGGGCATGGTATGATGTGCAGGCTGCTTTTGTCTGCAGCACTATGCCATACATTTAACGGTTAAAACAACGCCTAAACACTGCAATACCGGTCTAGCAATGTTGACAAAAGGATTGTTACCTTAAATGCCCTTTGACTGAGCAAGCTCTATTTCTATTGCTAGTTTTGATGTTGTCTCTGGGCAATTGTCCTAAGAAAACAACAATAAATAGTTTCTTGTAGATGACTGATAATTAACTGAAATTACAAGAAAATTAATCCCAAACATGTAATGTTCTTTGGCTGTTGTTGACACATGTAATTCATTACAGTACTTTCTGAATATTTTGTCAAGTCAAGTCAATCTATTGGTTGAAGTTGTCATTAAAAACAACACTTTTCTTAAGGAAACTTCTTGAAATGACTAGGAAATAATTCTGGAATTACAGACCCATACAAAAGTTACAGAGATAGGTCTAATAGACCAGAACGTGAAAAGAAAAGTGTCATTTTTCAGAAGTTTAAACCGAGTTTGAGCAGGATTATGACATGACTGAACTTATTTTAACATTTTGCCAATGTTTCTTTTTCTCAAAGAATGACAAAGAGGGGCAAGCACACATGAGTACCAAACAGCTTCAAACCAAATGTGTGGTGGGCAGAGAAAAGGACACATTTGCCTCAGTCAGACCAGGTGATCTGAATTCTTTCTAACAGCCCTTGACTCTGCCTCCAGGCTCTTACAGGGAGGGAAGCCTGTCCAAGCCATCAATCATTTCACATCATTTGATTGGTTCATAAGGTAAAAAGCTGTGCACCCCCATGCAGGTGTTTTTATTTATTCCAGCTGATTAGCCCTCTGCTCAGGTTAAAGTTACATAGAATACTGGTGGGGATTACATGAGATCACTGAAATCTATGTACTTAAAAGGACAGTAAAATGAGGAGGTTGACTCGTCCCAACTAGTGCAACAAAATTAACAGGACAGTGAGTGAGATGCTAATTAAGAAGGCAAAATAACTGAAAACACCTGTATGGATCATGGGTGTTTGTATTCTTGGGCTGTGAAAAATAAAGAATGCAATAAAAGCTCAGGAAACAGATTTGAATACATCTCGATGTTGCTTGCTTATAAAAAATAAAAGGAGGTTGGAGATGTACTTGCTTGAGCGTACGTTGCCAGGGTCCCATATTTACCCCAGCACAATATCCCTAACATGACTTAATAAGAAGGAACAGTGCAAGCAGACAAATCTCCACACACATTTTGCAGATCTCACGGCAGAAGTGTGCAGCAAAAGGCAAATGTAAAAAGAGAGCCAATTGAGAGGCCTGCTGACCTAACTGAAGAATTGTCTGTATTTCCATCTTATGGAGCAAAGTTCTTACTTTCTATTCAGTCTTTGATATCTATGTAAACATTTACAGATTTGTCTACACAATTTCAAATCTTAATACACTTGCAAATCTGACTACAAAATTTCCAGAATAACATTCACATGCACAAATCTCAGTACACATTTAGAGATTCTTTTATTGAGATACAGTTGCACAACTCTCCACACACATTTGCAAATAGTTTTGCTACAATAATGGCCCCATAGTTAAACACCTATTGTATGAAGCTACTGATGTACTGTTTCTCTTTTAGTAAAATGTTATGAGAGCAGGAACATACATCAATAACTCTTGAGAAGAAAACACAGATAGAGGACCATTTTTTACACTGTAGTGTCATAACTTAAACAAAACAGCGATAAAAAGATGAAGGTAACATCTCTGGACAACTTCAACAGTTTTTGTTTTGCTTATTTCAACCTTTGTATTAACTACTCATTTATACTGAAGTATTTTTCAGTGTCTGTTTCCAGGAGAGATATTTGACTCCTCAGAGAGGGTTGCGGGTAGTGCTGCAGAATCGGTCAGACAAGTTTTAACAGGAGTTTTAATGCTGCAACTGTGGAATGAGCTGGCCCTCAGGTGAATGTTTGGGAGATTGAGGCCAAAGAAATGTACCCAACAGCAAATTGCAAAGCAACTGATTGTAGATAGACAAGACAGTCACCTGGGTGCCCGCAAGGAACAGCCAGTAGCGCTGCTGGTGCCAAGTTCAGTGCTTATTGACATCAATAAACATCAAAACAGGTTTGCCAATATGCAAATCACTGATTTGTTAAGGAATCAAAGTCAATATTTATTGCCTGGGAACTGTGCATGTCTGTACTAAATGTGCCAATCCATCTAGATGTTCAGCGATCACGTTAAGTGTTATTTCACTGGATAAGTGAGAGGTACTATCGGATGGTTGCAGGCGATAAAAGGTCAGAGGATCCCCAAAGTCAAAAGATTTCATCCTCTGGTGACCATGAATGTTTGAACCAAAGGTTTAAGGAATCCATCCAACAGTTGTTAATATATTTAAGTCTGGACCAAAGTGGTGGACTGGCCGACTACAGAATGCTAATATTATAAAATGTTCTTATTGTGTTACTTATTTACTTATTTATATATGTGAAATATTATAAAATATAGATTCTGTATCTGCTTGCAACACCATTTTTTGATGGCTGCACCATAACATCAAAAGAAAAGATGCTGGATGTCTTATCCATGATTTTATAGACATTTTCTTTAGATCATGCCTTACATAAATATTCTGTATCTTTGATAACTCTGGGAAACATGGGATCTTAAGTAGGTTGCAATGAGGGATCAATTGCAGGGTTTGGACAGGGTTAAGCATGTTAAATAGCTTGGAGAATAGACAGAGGTAACATTTAAAGATGCTCTAAACAATGTCACACATTTTTTAGGCTACAATGGCTATGATAAGTCACAAGTTTAGTCTAACAAAGTTCTCAGCAGAAAGTAAGCTAACTTTAGATTTGCAGGAATTTACACGTTAGACTAACAGCCTTGCACACACATGCAGAGTACGTTACGTGTTAACATCAAGGGCGATGTCTCAGATGATGAGGTAAATCTCTGAGGTTCTCTGCTGAAAGTATCTTGGCACAAACCTAATGATTAGGCTACTTACCTTGCCAGCAACATACAGCGATGGACTCCACCCTCTTCCTTTATACCTTTATTTTCAGAGTTATGCTTAATTGTTGACTTTCTTCCCTTGTCAAACCTGCATGTTGTTTTGTGTCACGTAGCCCAGCAGAGTTGCCTGCCACCGGGGTTACCTTTCACCTGCCTCACCTATTTCTATCTCCTACCTGCTGAGCCATAACGGATCAGAGTCGTCGATGCAGGGGAATGATTAACTCTGCTTCTTCTATGTTTTTGTCAAAAGCTGTCAATATCCTGCTTTTAATGTTTGACCCAATCTCCTCACAGATAGGAAGTTTTCACAGTAAGAAATCCAATCTTGGAAAGAGAAGAAGAAATGCGTAACTCATGTCACACAATTGTGAACCAAAGAAGAGCAAAGCCAAAAAAACTGACACTGACAGTATGTTTTCTCCTTAACAATGATTTTACATGTAATGTTGTATTTGGTTAATTCTAATAAACACCACCCAAATACAAGCCATACCACACTCATAGCCTCCAAACCATAGGGATTATTATTTTTCTGTCCTGGGAGAAGAAGCCCACTATCCTGGGAATCCCGGGAAAGTGACTTGTTTTTAAAGCTTAAGTCAAAACACATTGGTCATATTTCAAGCAACACTAAATGCAACAAGGAGAAATAAACACAAACATATAGATTTCCAACCTGACAGCTTTAGTGTATTATTTGGTGGTATTAATAATTATTAAGACAAAAGAACCCCATTTATGTTAATCAACATTAGAATGCAGATAACATAAAGTTTGCATGAACTGGCTGCAAGGAATAGGAAATACCACGTTCATAGCCTGTGCTCTGACTGCTGAGAACAGCCTCATGGAAGTGATACTAAACTATTTTTTGTCAATGTGTAAAAACATTACCGCAAGTCATTTGGGATTTTCAAAGTCATTCTATTAAGCCGAGACGGATCCCATATTCTGTTAGCGTTAACGTTGCATTTTCACTGTTCAATCTTTTAAAGTATTTTCAGGCATTGTGTTGTGGTAGTGGAAATTAGATAGAGATAGGAATAGATAAAAAAAATAAAAAAAAAGAGATGAATTTGGCGGGCCAAAAGGAAGTTACGAGCATCAACGTGGGCAACGTAAGGACTTATGTAAGGAATTATTTTTGTAGTAATATTTTGTTCTTATCAGCCTTTTTTGTTAAAGCCATTTGTATGTTTTCTGAATATTTCTTGTGTACCTTTCCACTCACGTCAACCAAACAATATTTAACAAGACTCGTGGGTGCTGAACTCTAAGGACGTGAAATAAGGAGAGCTTAGATAACTTCCAAACCCTTTCATTAAACAAAAGGGGTTCCTTCCATCATTGGGAGAAATGTATCATCAGATTTTAGTTGGCGATTGACATTAGCTAATAGTTTTTACAGTATTTAAGTATTTCACAAGACGCAAACGTTTTGGTTTGTTTAAAATTGTTCTCCATTAATTACTTTGTCAATGATTATCTCTCATCCTTTACATTTGACAAAAAAACTCACATTACTTTACAGAAAGTATTCAAAGCCGAGGTGAACAAAATTTGCTCGAAAACCAAAGAAACAAAACAATCTGCTCTTATTTTTTACTCCTTTTATTATTTCATTGCAGAAGCTGCACAAACAGAAAACAAATATACACCATTGTTGTTCTTATCAATTTGTACACAAACTGATACATTCTCTTACACACGAGTATCAAAACTAAATTAAAACAAACATTCACATACAATCAATCTAAAATCCCATTAATTAAAAAAGGAAAAAAAAAATATTAAAAAAGGAAATAAAAGCCAAACAAATATTTACAAAGTCTTCTGTTGAAACTAAAACTACAGTTATGTACACAGTGGGTGGTCAGCGTCCCCTCCATGAGAGAGACAGGAGAACTTGTTTCCTTGGGAAGAAACTTTAAAACAATAAAACAATCATAGTGTTGAAAAAACAGAATGTTTTCCACAAATAAACACTTGTTGGACAGACGTGGGTCAATCAATGCCAAATCAATGCTTGTTTTCATGGATTACCAGGTGGAGCCATCTGTTACAGTTAAAGAAAGTTAAAATATGTAAAGTTTGTGATTTGAACAATCTGGCCAGTATCATCCAGATGCAGTGGCAGGTCCAGACCAACCTACGTCACCTACAGGCAATACAACTAACAGCAGCAGTTTAAAACTACAAATGTAGACATGGCCACCGGCAGGCAAAGTATTACAACATTTCATTTTAAATAACTAGTTTTGTAGTTTTTTTTTTTAAACCTTTGCTAACAAGAAAATGAACAAGTTCTGTCTTTGAACTGTGATTGTGAATAGTGTTATTGACATGATCTGTTTATTGTTGGAATTGCCTAAGTGCAAACTGTCTTAGTGCCTGTAAACTTCACTTTAAATGACATTTATGGATAAAACAAACAAACAAACAGCAAAAACAGCAACTCTAAATAATATTGACATTTAATAATCATTGCAGGAGCTATTACTTTCTTTGCCTGTAGGGGGAGATATTGAAATGTCAACATCTGCAGGTGTAAAGTGCTGCAGTTAGGTTCCTTTCCTATAGGAGGCGCAGTTCAACAGGTAGACCTGTGAGTGACATGACGTATAAAATCAATGGAATATTTTATGCTCTTAAAGCGTATTATTTGAAATTTCTAAACAAGACATTACTAACACACATTTTTGTTATCTAACATGTATCTCTGTACGCGTTACTGCGGCAACAGATAGTTTCTGCCTTGGAGTGAAGAAAAAGGTAAGTTCAGGTATGGGCAAACTGATAATAACCTAATGATTTACAGTAAAATATTAAACCATAATTCAGTGCCATGTAGATAAGTATGCCACGGCCTCTGAATGGTGGCGACAGTCTCAACTATCTGGGATTTCAGAATTTTTGTAGACTACATGTTATTATGTTAGCATGTTTCATGTCATTATGCCAACAAAATGGAAAATTGTCATGTTTGCATGGTTTTTCATGCAAGAGTTAATAATGAAATAGCTCCCTGAGTATAACGAGTAATCTCATACCGGGAAGGTTTAGATTTACAAATCAACGTGTCTTCAAACTGTCTGTACTGATGTTACTATTTCTTTTATTTGAACTTTTAATTTTATTATGTCTAAAAGAGAAAAGGTGGCAGAGGATTCTCAGGGTTAACGATGGTGACATTGAGGGCCCTATCTTGCACCCGGCGCAGCGCTAAGCCCGACGCAAGTGTCTTTGCTATTTTAAGACGACGCAGTTGTTAATTTCCCATCCAGCGCCCAAAGGGAAGCGTAGCAGCACACACACATGCAAAAGATTACGAATAAAAATATTATGAATAAAAGATTACAGTGTAAATCCGCCATCATAATAGCAATGCGCCAAGGTACAAACGCACCTGGCTTTTAAAGGGAATGGGAGATGGCACTCTGATTGTTTTATTGCATGTTACACCCAAAACACACCTATGACTTAATGAAGACACTAAGTACAACCCTTTTGAACCATGCGCCAGGCGCACAGACCCTTTTTTCCCTACTAGCAACTAGCAAAAGTGGATTTGGATTACACCCTAAACACACCTGCGCCATACTCTTCACGCCGTACGCTTAGATCGTTTAAATAGGGCCCTGAATGAATATAAGAAATCAAACTGGATTTTTACTGTGCAAGATTTTCTTTCCCTCTTGTTATTCCTGTTGTTGGCATCCTGAGCTGGCACAAAATACTTTCTTTTAAAGAATGCAGGAAACACAACTGACAATTAATGTTGAGCAATCAAGTGAACGTTAATCTCCCGTTCATCAGGACTGACTATGCAATCCGTGAGAGTCTATGTACCAGCCTCACTGTTCATAAAAAACAGTCAGGAACGATTACATAACAAGTCTATTCACCCAGCTCTATCTTCTTTTGAGTTGAAGTGTTGTACAAACACAGGGGAAATAAAGGTGGGGGAAACAGCGCTGAATAGAGACTGCGAGCAAATCGCAAAATGTTTTCAGAGGAAGTTGGTCGCCGTGGCAATGGGTAATGTCATGGATACAAACATTGGCAAATTGCTCTGCTCTCTGAGCTCGACAGGTATTACCTGTACTGAAACGAGCATAACTAGGAGATTATTACATTTTCCATGGAGAGTTCCCCGATTGTGTCTGTTGATTGTTTGTTTACTCTTCTTTTTTTTTAGGCCCTTAAAAAGGAAGATTATATCACAAGGAAGTTTCAACATGGAATATTACTCATATTAACATTTGATGTAAATAAAAAAAAGTATAAATCTCAATACATTCATTGTATTCTCACATCACACACATATAAACAAGTATTTACAAAGGCAGGATGGAGGGACATACATCTGCAGCTCTCCTTCAAAGTTTATACCTCAAAATGACACGACATGGTGAGGATTATGATGATGGAATTGGTGGTGGATTTGTAGGCAAAAAATAGTTCACGTTGCTGTTGTTTTTTAGAAGAAGAAGGTGTTTCCAGGATGTAATTAGAAGGAGTCCCAAATGCTTCAAGGAGCCTAACACCACAGTTTTGATGACTGCAATATTTGTAGTAAGTGATAATGCATGTAAAGTGTGTGCGAATGTGTATTGCGTGTTTAACCAGTGCATGTTTTAAATCAACATCTGTTCAGGGATGAGAGCAGACACCAAAATCATCTCCGAGTCCATGGTAGATCATTAGCTCCGGTGTTAAGACTTCAGCAAACACAGTGTTGACTGACAGCAGATGATCAGTGTTATCGCAGAAATATTGCATGCTCTAGAGCTAGCCATGACAGTTCTGTTCCCAATTGCCTGGAACTACCTTCCCTATTTCCATTAGAAAGTGAAACTGCACCTAATGATGCCAATTCCAATTTGCATGAAATGTCTACAACAGATATTTTAATCTTTAGTTCCCTTCAACTTCTCTTTTCTTGCATTTTTTTCCTTCCAACCTCCTGTTGATCTGTGGAAGATGTAAACCACCAGGTAACTCCTCTGATACTCCTGAGGCCTCATTTATCAACAGTGCATAGAAAATGTTCAAAATTCTGTCATTTCAGAATCATTCTGGCCATTTATCAAATCTCGCAAGCCAATTTACGCACATCAGTAAGGAATACATTTTGATAAATCCCACCTGTTCTTAACGACCATGGTGGTTCACAATTAGGCTATTTGCATTAAGAAACACCTCCAATTAACCATATATGGTAACAACACCTCCCTTAATCACCCACGTGAATGTGATTTTTCCCCTCATCGCAATAATAGCAAAGCAGAGGAACTTCTCAAACACAGTGATGGAGGTACTGGTAGATGAGCTTGGATCAACATTATTGTTTGGTTCACTCAGTGCAGGAGGAATTACAAACAAAAGAAAAAAATGCATGGGAGAAGGTCACAAATATCACGACACAAATCCAGCAGAACATTTATGGGGAAGTGCCAACTTCTTAGGAGCCACTCTGTGCACTCGCCAAGCAGATCAGCGCGATCTTTGAGCGCTTGGTTTGCCAAGTCTTCCCATAACCCAAGATAAGCCATTGCGCTATATTTCAAACATTTGTCACAGCTTTCTTTTATAGGGTTTGACACCAATTAGGCAACTTGTCTGTTTAAAGTAAGACACCTGACTAGTTGAGTGTTTTCTAATAAAAGGAAACACAAGACATGTGTGGATGTTGATCGCGTTATGCCAACTGTGACACTCCTAAATGCCTTTTATTTGTAGTGTTGCCATTCTACCACTAAATTCTGTTCGTAAGCGTGGCCAGACCTGTGCTTATATTTACACATATTCCTAAGTGTAAGTACAAGTTGGTAAATTCCACACTTTGCGTGGCAATGTTATTACGCATTACATATGCACGCATCTGTGCGTACACACGGTTGATTAAAGATGCCCCTGGAGTCTGCGTCTTTTTCACCAGGAGAGATCAGTCTATCTCCCTCAGACCCCTTCACTGAACAAGAAACCCTGACCAACCAGTAGGCGCAGTGACAAAGACGTAATAATCACTAGTTCACCATCTGCAAACATCTGTGTTTGTTGTTGTCCTACTCTGGATACTGCTAGATAGCCTATTATCGCTCAATTTATAGTAGCATGGAGCACCAGAATAAACAGGGGTGCACAGGGATGATTTTGGTACTGTGCCTGTTATGTTCAGGTGGCTGTATGTATGGATACGGCTATATTTGTGTGTGATTATGTGATGGTTTGTACATACAGGTAAGTTAGTTCTGTTAGTTCTGTTAAGTTAGTTCTGGTGACGCTTCATGTGCAGGGCCAGGTGGTCAGAGCGTGAGAAGCAGCGGCTGCAAGCGACGCACTTGAATGGTTTAGCTCCGGTGTGTTTGCGGTAGTGTCTGGTGAGCTCATCTGATCGGGCGAAACGCCAGTCACAGTTTTCCCATGTACAACGGTACGGCTTCTCACCTGGAAGAGAGAGGAGGACAGGATGGAGGGATTAGAAATTTACAGAACATTTTCTCAGACTTGAAAAACAAACATTTTGTGTCTTTTTCTATATTTAGTCTGTTTTACAATGTTAATTTCCAGCAATACTCTGATTCATTTAGACAGCGTCCAGTTGTGCTGCTGGTCACTGGAAAGCCACACTGCAGTGAGTGCCTTGCTCAATGACACCTCGGCAGTAGTTTTAAGGCTACCTTATAATGTATTCACCCATATTTTCTCAGGGACATATCTTAACACCATGACATATTGGAAAAGATGATATGGTGCATGATATAGCTAAATAACTACAAAATTCCTGTATTGCTTTACATTAAAAAATATGACTTTTTTTTTTTTATTTCCTTCCTTCCAGGCAGGGATTGGTTTTCCGTTTGTATCAATTTGCTATGAAAATCTATTTCCAAGACTTAAAACTTGCTCAAAATCGATAATTTATCCCAGTTAACAATGTGTGACCTTTATTCTTCTTTTTGCCAAACACATAGTGTGTGATATATGCAGGAGTATGAGGTGTATTTTGATATCTAAAATTTGAGGATTGGCTGTTAAAAACTGTGAGTGATGCATCAATGACATTGGTGAAAAAAATATCCTTTCCTAATAAAACCTGAAAGTGTGTGTGTGTGTGTGTGTGCCTGCCTACACAATGTGTGTAGCTGTATTTCTAAAGAGGGGTAATCAGTATTTTAAATGGCAGTTAGCAGTGTGGGTGAGACAGTATGTGCTTGTAGTGTTCACGGCTCCCTCTTGTCAACACTTCGCTTATTTCCATCAAGCTGAACGCTGAGATGAAAATCACACATAAAATCACAATGAGCTACATTACACACACCCACTTTAAAATAGCATGTACTGTAGTAACTGACACACCTTTTTTACAGTTACTTGTGTCATTGTCAGACCAAGTGTATGTATGTGTATAAAGAGAGAGAGAGAGAGAGAGAGAGAGAGAGAGAGAGAGAGAGAGAGAGAGAGAGAGAGAGAGAGAGAGAGAGAGAGCTAGCTCGTGGGTCATAACTGCCTTGAATTTTTTTATACCAGAAACATTCTTACTTTCGTTTGTGAAGTTATTAATTTATGATGGAGGCAATTTGCATTCTTCACGAGAAGCAGATATCTGACCAACTAATGTGTTCTTTAAATTTATTTCACACTTGGGTAAATGCCAATATGCTCAAAAGGGTTCCTTCTGTACCTACTGAAAAACACCTATATGTGAGAAAATGCTGCCCAGTGGAAACTTGGTAATATCAGGATGTGCTTAGGAAAATACAAGACCTGGACCTGAAATGTCCTTATAGCTAAATAACAACATTGGTTGTTTACAAAGACAGGCTGTGTGAGTGTTAATCTGCCAGCCACACTGGCATGACAAAGACACGCCAACAGTAATTGCTTCAAGTTTTGGCAGCAGGCTTTGCTAAAAGGTGCCCTGTGGAGTTTTTGACCAATAGTCAGACTACGGAGCAATGTTTGATGAAGATGATGATGCCTGTTTTATATAGATCTCATGCTTGCAAGCAAGAAAGAAACAATGCTACAGTTTAAAAACACTCAACCAAATGTTGAAAGAGGAAGGAAATGCATTCATAAATAAAAGCATATACTATTGTTTTATAAGTATAAGGTAGTCCTGGATGAGAAGGAATGAAAAGAATGAACCGTTAAATGGAAATTCAAAGCACTGAAGAATAATGACCCACGTAAATCTTAACACAACACTTTTCTTACTCCACCCAAATACTGACATTTTTCTGCTGTGCCACAACGTGCTATTGCCAAGTGAGCTAATGATCAACAAAGAGTAAAAGCTCTATTGAAAAGGCGTGCAAGCAACAGGAAAGAAAATGTCATCTTTCATAGCTGAGGTGGAAATTAATGTCTGAGAATCAATGCAAGGCATGAACACAAACAAAACTGAGAAGGATATAACTAAACAATAAAACTCTGCTGTAGCCAAATTTCTTAATCTGTGGTTTGGTAGTTTCCAGAGCCAAAAGTAAAAGAGTTAATGTCCTTAACAAAGTTTAAAATCTCTATTTTTTGGAAAATCTTAAATTGCATCATTTTAGAATATAAAGGATCAAGTTTGTATATTTCATAGATTTTTCCATCATGATGGACTACAAGTAATATATTTTTAAATCATTTTTGTCTTTAAGTGTTAACTCAATGTCCTCCATCCTTTTAAAGAAGAAGGTTGTTTTCTCATAGATGTTTAATGCCACCAAATGTAAGTTCTACACTGCGTCCCTGGCTGAAAATCCCAGAGGAAACTCTTATGAGCCAGTGTCGAGGGAATGTGGCTGTCTTTGGCTGTGTGGGCCATCAACTGCTCATTACCAGTATGGGCCTCGTTAGTGCTGATTAGATAGCTTTTGCTGTTGAACATCAATCACCCAGTGACAACCATTAGTGGGACAAAGGGGTCCAAAGAGCACACTGGGAGGGTCAGGTGATAGATATAACAAAAAAAACAAATATAGCAGAAAGTGTGTTTTTGTGTGTGTGTGTATCTCTTAAAATGGCACATTTCTAAAATATCTCATCCTTACTAGTCGAATAGTTTAAAAAAATTACCTATAAGTGAGTTCTAAACATGTTTGGAGTATTTCCTATAACCGACACGATTAAGGGAAGCTTTTTTTTTTTTTTTTTAAACAGAACAGAAACAGAAAGCAGTTTAATGTGTGAATCTATTATAGTGGAACTACATGGAATTTGCCTTGGTGATTGGGTGCATGCACACAAACAAACAAGCAAACATACTTTTATACAACAAGCACCTAAACCCAACACATCAGAGCGCTCAGAGGAACTCCAGCCTCCTATCAGGACAAGATCCTGTTTCTAGAGTTAACCGCTCTTGATGTGTGTGTAGAGGCGGAGTACAAATGTCTCTATATAAAAGGCCGAAGCTCTCGAGGTGCAGGTGTGTTTGGTTTTGCTCTATAGCTGCACTGTCGGGGTCAAAAGCACAGCCGCCTCTCTTAGACTATTATCGCTGAGGGTTAGCAAACAGGCTGGTGAAATATGACACATACACACAGAACAAACATACTTGAGTGGTATATATTCTTAAAAAGCTGCCAAAAGGTCAGGTAAAACCTACCCTCCACTCATCTGTACATGCTTTAATTTTCCTTTTTCTAAAGGAGAACAATTATTAAAATATAGATGTAACATGATTTACTTTTTTCAGCTAAATGAGTCTGCCCTCATTTGGTCTGCAGTGATTTATAGTTAAGCAGTTTCTCTTCTCCCACTTTTGTAACTTTTTATAAAAAGTTTTTTTTTTTTTGCATTTGGAAGCATGATACTGGAACAGTTCACCAGGCTTCGCTTGCTGAAAACGTGGAAGTTTCCTTTAAAACTAAAAGGCATCAGCGCTCAAAAGCCTTTACAGGCCTTTGTATTAGACAGACGGCAGCTGTTTGATCAGGTGGCTGATTAAATATGGCCATACTATTATCTCTCTCTCTCAAACACACACAACTACTAATGAGTGCTTGCATTGAATACATCATGAACCATAATGGACAAACATACAGTCCCACACTTACACAAACACACACTCATAAATGTACAGGCAGTGTAACAATGCATCAATCACTCCGAGATAAAGAAATGTGCAGGCAGTGTAACAATGCATCAGGCACTCTGGGAGACATAAAAGCTCTTGCTACTGTACATGTGAATATGAACTTTGTAAGGACCATTACACTATAGGGGGCTTCAAGTCTCTCTGACACCCTGAATGGCTCTTGTGATTACTGCTCATTTCTCTCTGCAGTTATAACTAATAAGGGCGCAATGAGATTTCGAATGAAGTCTGTATAAAAAGAATCTACTCAAAAAAGTGTCATTAATTCACTCACAATTTTGGAAAACCTGAAATATCAAAATTGCTTTACTTTAAGCCAAAGAAATTAAAGTGAGTGCTTTTTCTTATAATATAATAGTCCAATAAAAACAACTATATTTGCTGCATATAGCATCTTTAATCTTAAGTCAATTTACATTTCAAATAAAAGGCATTTAGCCGACGGTCTTATTAAGCCAACTCAAAAATGAGTCTAACATTAATGATTTAAATTTCTAACTCCAACTGACAAAATCACGGTGAAATAACAGCAGTTATATGAAAATGTAGTCCAATACAATAGGATTATGATACTATTTTATAACCATCTCTGCCTAGTTTACTGAGTCAAAAGCAAACACCTTCAGGATCTCCAGGATGCCCATAAAATCTTTGTGGACCTCTTAGCTTTATCAGCTTAGTTAGTATTTGTGAAGAGGGCTGGAGGGTTCCCTAATCAGTCTGATAGCACTCTGCTCTTTACACACACACACACACACACACACACACACACACACACACACACACACACACACACACACACACACACACACACACACACACACACACACACAAAAGTCAACTTGTTGAGCTCAAATGACTGCTGAGGCCATGGTCAAGGTTGGTGTCCTATACCAGTGGGAGGGGACGATTGAGCTGTCAATCAGTACAGATAGTGATGCATTACAACAACATGCACATCAACAGCTCGCAGGTGGTT
The DNA here is from genome assembly GCA_013375575.1 of Percina caprodes. Lineage (NCBI taxonomy): Eukaryota > Metazoa > Chordata > Actinopteri > Perciformes > Percidae > Percina > Percina caprodes. Next base: position 1,953,634 of record JABXJD010000017.1, on the reverse strand, counting down.
TATGCCTTGATCAAAGGCACCTTGGCAATGGTTGCTCTTTCCATTGATAACATTGCATCTGTGCTGGTGCAGGTATATAAAATCGGCAGCTTGTATGTGGTCAGTCTAATAGATGTACTGATATTATTTTATCAGTAAGTCTGTCAATAACTGTCCATCAAATGTAAACAAGAGTGCAAACAGACATAATCTATGTTAAGAATCTATGTGAGTAATAATAATAATAAAAAAAAAAATTATGTCTGGAGCCAAGAGAAAATATTTAAAATCAACTGGAAGCCAATGTAAAAAGGCTACAATGTTATCTCTTGTTATCGCTGCTGATCGGAGGCTGGCTGCAGCATTCTGTATAAATTGAAGGTGTGAACAACTCAAGTTGGCAAACAGAGAGCTGCACTAATCAATTTGGGAAAAGATTAAGCACAAAAGACTACCGTCAGAGAATGAAAAGAAAACAGCTACATTTTAAGTTGATGCAAACAGGACTTAACTAATTTGCAATGCAGGTTTGGAGTAAAAATTGTTTAACGTAAGTTATCAGGTTAGCAACATCACAAATGTAATATGAGTTCAGTGCTCATAAAATGAATGTTAAGGCTATGTTAAGTTGTATGTTATGTTATGACTTGGCGGAAGCACACACACTAATACACACACACACACACACACACACACACACACACACACACACACACACACACACACACACACACACACACACAGAGATTAACAAATTTAGAGGAACATTGATGGCAGATAATATTCAGATCACTATAGTTATGCAGGATTTGTAGAGAGATTAAAGAGAGAAGAGTGACTGAAGATCTATGCCATGTACACACTCTGGTTTGGATTTTGGTAATTTGCTTGATTTACCTGAAACATATCCTGCAGGTTAGGTCAGTCAGCTCACTGTTTCGTTTCGTGCGCAACTCATGAGTCATCGTTAACTGAATGTAAAACTAGACTAGGCAAGTCTCAGAAGTAAAGCCTGATTGTGATATTCACCAAATGACCAGAATGAGCAAACCACGGAATTTCTTTTTCCTTAAAACATGGCAGTCTATTACATGGCAGAAGGGACTACCGAGTATAAACGGCTTTATTCAAAGGGGGGACGTCACTTGGCTGTTTATTGTAGTCGTAAAAGCTGCCAGTTCTCGAAATACAGTTCCTAAGTTATCAACACTGGGGTGATTTTAAGTGTGTCATATTGCAGTAGGTCCAGAACAAAAGGGACCCACTGAATGGGGTAGGGAGATGGGTCACAGGATAGAAAAGGAACGAAGAACAAATAGCTGCTTTAATTGTTGCTTTTTTTCTTGCGAATAACTTGACCTTATCTGGCCTGTAAAATGATTCAAAGAAATAAAGCAATCTGAGAAGAAGTAACCTCTCAACCTGAACACAACCTGCAGACCATGAACCTGTGACAAGTGGTCACAGTAAGGCATATCTTTGTTTTGAGGAATCAAAATCCCAAAAGATTGGGAACCAATTGGATCTCCTGGAAATTGTTGCACATGCTCATCTTAACAATGGTGGTTCGTCAGCCAAGAAGATTCACTAGCCGACATTCATTTGCCCCATTGTGTTAAATCCCAGAAAAAAGAATCACAAAAAAATAGAATCATGCCTACAGTGAACAGAGTTCGACAGTTTAATTAAATTTGACTTCCAACCTCCTCCTGGTGCCAAGTTGATTTTGCAGCTGTGCATTCATATTGACAACGTGGTACTTCAAACAGATATCGTAAGTGTCAGATAATTAATAATATATAAGATATCCATAAGTGATACAATGACAGTGAGAGCGTTAATCTGACCATGTTGTACTGGCTACTGGAGAATGTACTGTATAACATAGTGACAAGTTTATTATTACCTAAACTTATATGACCATGGTAATGGTGTAGCAGCCACTTGGTGCGCTGGCTAACTTAAGAATGCAAATCTCCATCCAGTATGAGCCAAACATGACATTTCCTTTACAGTTTACATTGACATTGTCAACAGCATACTTGTCTGTTTCTACTCTCTTACTGATTTATTTTATTGTTTTGTTAACTATTCTCATTACATATTTTACAGTCTTTGTCTTTTGCGCTGCTGTACGGCCCAACTTCCCTACTGGGATCCATTAAGTTTAATCTTATCTATTCATGACCATAGAGAGATCTGTTTCTATTTGCACATTCATTCATGTGATTGCTCTTTCTCTAACCGTGTCACACTGGAGCCTCCGGCTTTTATCGCATGAGTAAATCTCCAAAATCCAGGTCTGAGGTTCCTGGGAATCTACAGGTTTCATCTTACCGAAGGGAAACACATCGAAACCAGCCTCCCCCCTTCTGCAAATCCCCCCACCTTCCTCCTCCATCCTTAGAAAAGGGACTGAAAAGCAGGAGTAACTGGTTTGGCTTTCATTTTAACAACACGTCTTCCCTCTTTTTTTTCCTCTTCCCTTCATCCTTCTCCTCCTCCCTCGCGTCTTTGTTCTTTCTTTCTGGGGAAGCTCACAGGACAGGTATGAGCATGTATAAACATGGCGGAGTAAAAACAAAGACTCCTGAGCAAACTAATGTTGACTCTATTTTGCTTTTCCTCTTCATTGTATTCTTCTCTATTAAAGTTACTGGGCGTATCAAAACTGGCGATCTGACAAAATAGGCAACATACAAATAAATAAGCTGAAGCCAACTAAGCGCTGAGCTTAACGGTTGCAGTGGTAAGATTGTGACTGGACAGTCGCTGGTTTGAATCCGAGGATTAGTTAGGATATCTACACAGACAGTGAATACATGCGATTTCACATGACAGCCAAAAAGAGAATGCCAATTCTTTACATTAAAGAATATAAAGTTGTTTTTAGTACTATTTTTAATCAGACAGCCAGTCAGTGACTGAATCTCTAGTCAGAAATTCCAGTCATCTGTTGCAACTGATGGGGTAGGTGAATAAGACCTAAATCAACCAGATAATTCTCTACTGTGTTGAATGGATTATTGTGTTAATTCAGGAAGAATTTCTGCTTCACCATTAGAAGCTTATTCATCAGTAACCTAGCCACTGCTTGATAAAAATGGCAATTTACCCAAGCGGCAACTTCAGGTGCTGACAAATGAAGCAAACACAGAAGTGGCAAAAAATGCAGTTTCTTGAATGACAACTTGAGACTGGCTTTTAAAGCGAGTCAATCCCCATAGACTCTTAAATTAAACTGCCCAACGCTACAGCAGAAATAAACACGTTAACGGCGTGGTACAAACAGTTTTGGTCTCTATAGCTAACTTTCTCCTTGAGATAACGGTGCTTTTGTTTTACTTTTGTTTTTGTTTAACTTACCCATTTAAATTATATCAAGGCTGAAAATAATGCTTAATTAAGGATGTGCCCCTTTGAGTGACAGGTGTTTGCCATTACAGGAGACTGAAGGCCCACCTCAGATCAGATCCATTCACGCTCCACCTCTTTGCCCATTTTTAAATTACAGTCCATAGGCAACATCAGACACTGCCAAGATGGCGACAGCTGGAGCCACCAGGAGCTTCATTTTGGATTTCAGAACAAACCTATGGGTACCTACACAGGAACTATGTCCATATTTGATACAGTCTATGGATTTAGCTATCAGAAAGCTGAGAGTGGACAGTAAAGTGCAATTTTATTTCATGGAAACGCTGAAATATAGTGCCTGTCCATCTAATTTAAGTTAACCCCCCAGAGAATAGTTTTCTCACCTGTGTGCGTCCTTTGGTGTGCCTTCAGGTGAGAGCTCTTTGTGTAAACTTTGGAGCAGCCTGAAAAGAAATCACAGAGAGAGATCATGAGCCAGGCTGACAGTAGAAATGTGCTCATTCGATGCAAAGTTTACCTTGGCAATAAAGCTGTTGTCCAAGGATGAACATGTTCCTTGAGTTGTTTTTCGCAGTGAGACGACACAAGAACAACAAAACACTCCCAATTAATCAAAATGTTGAAGGCTGAATAAGACTTATTGAGATCAATGTTTTTGCAGTGTGTTATCAAGAATGCTAGCAATCTGGTTTCTGTTTGTAACATCTAAGAGAGAGGCATTGTATTAAAGACAGATTCACATTTGTGCTTTTTGCTTTGGGAGTGATGTTTATTTACACAACATTGACATTGGTAGAGAGCAATTTGAACCAACTTGTAAGAGTGGTTATGTTGAAACTTGTTTTCATGTGCTACTTGTGTAGCAAACTGTTAAGAAAGAAGAAGAAAAAAGCCCAGGAAATCTTACAGGGCTCCAGCTTCTGATTATGAGTGTTGAAAATAAAAGTATAGAGTAGTGCTTCAATATTTTATCTTTGTGCGTATGGGCAAATATTTGAGTGCAAACTGTTTTGTATGTTGCCCAAGGCGCTCTACATGTGATCAGTGGTACAGTACATGCCGTGCTCACTGCAAGGTGCGCAGTGCAGAGGCAAAGTGCGGCTTCACCAACCTGTGCCAAGAATCTGACAATCAAGAAGGGTTTGTGCGCTTGAAATGCTCTTTTCATCCATCTTCGGTTGCTTTCAGGTTACGAGGTTTGGCGTTTTTTTTTACCTTTAACTTGCACAAAGCGATTCTGCTGCTGATAATGTGTAGAGAATGCATTTCATACTGGCCTGTAAGCATGTAAATGAAAAGATGCTGCAATTGAAGCACTAAGTTTAGTGACACTGTCTTGCAAACTACAGTAGAATAATCTGTAGTGTTTAAAGACATTGTTAGAAGTCTAAAATCCTTTAAAAAAGTAGAAGAAATGCTCAAACCGTTAATCTCACACAATGAAATATTATACTTAAATTAAGACAAACCCGTTTCACTGTGTTGTATTTTAAAGTTACATGCAAATAAAACACAGACCTGGATAGTCACAAAAGTGGATCCTCCTCTTCTCCAGCTCTGGGTTGTTCCGCCTGTTGTATTTGGGACCTGTCAGGACACCCTGGCCGTGTGTCATCAGCATGGCATGTGGGGACAACCCCGTCACTTTTATCCCTCCCAGACACTGCAGGTATGGAGCCTGAAGTTGGGGTGATAAGCTGAGTAGCTCTGCCTGACCGTCTGGGCTCCCTGGCTGAGAGTTCGGGGGTGAGGGTGGCAGGCTATGAGGCGCTGTGTGCTGGGATGAGTTGGTCGGAGAGGCTTGGTAGTAACCATGGTGCTGGGGTAGTTGGTGCTCAGCCATCATGTAGTTGCCATTGCCGAGATTCAGCATGGTTCTGCCACTCGTGGAGGCATGTGCCGACGGGCTAGCGTGGGACAGAGTCATGGTGAGGTCAGCACAGCTGGTGATGGGCATGTGGGCATAGACCTGCGACTGGGGGGCCGGGGGTCCAATGTGAAGCTCTGTATCCAAATTTGGCTGCTGGTGCTGCTGCTGGTGCTGCTGCTGGGACCCCGCGGCCTCATTTACCACTCCTCCAGAGCTCATGTCTGGTTTGATGAAAACGTTGTTGGCTACAGGCGACACACTGAAGACAGAGGTGAAGTCCGGCAGGGCCTGGGTGGAGACGGAGCAGGGCACCTCAAGCCCGGGCTCTATCTTGATCTGCTGCGCTGTGAGAGTCCTGGGGTTGGCCCGGTAGAGGCCTGTGCGGAGGTGTGTGGTGCTGGGAAGGATGACGTTGATGTTGAGGCTGTAAGGGGCAGCAGTTTTGTCCTCTGAGAAGAACTCATCAACCACAGAGGCGCTATCTCGTCTGTATTTCCTGTCAACAGTGTCAATCAAGTTACTCAAGAGAGGACCGTTGACCTGGGGGAGGTATTTGTCCAACTCTAATTGAATCTGAAAAGAAACAAAGGAGAGAGAAGGTTTAAGGAAGAGTTCAACATGTGTAATGAAATTGCAATTTACTACAAATTTTATTGTAAATTTAATGGGGCTGGGTCTATAACTAACTATTTTCTACAAATTGCAAGTGATTTCCCAAATTCTTTACCATGCATTTTGCTTTACACCAGAGTATAAACCTGTTTTCAGTCAGTGGTCAGAGTGAGCTCATTGCCATGAGAATAACCGATCCAACTAGTTCATGAACACTGAGGTGTGTCCTGGATTGTGGCTGTTCAAACTCATAAATCCTAGTCTATACTATGTCAATGTCTGTACCCTAGTCAGAATTTCTCTTCTCCCTGTATGTATTTTTTTTTAATGTTGATTGGTGCCAAACGGCAACTTAAGAGAATAAAGCTCCAAAACAGGAACATTAGTTTCAATACAGGATAACTATCACTGTATACAATGCTGCACCATCACTGCCAAACACTGTGGACACATCCAAGCAGCAGTGAAGAGGAAGTAGCAGAGGAAAGAATAAAAGAAAGGTTTTGAAAACTTGGTACCAAGACGTACTCCTCCATCCCTTCATCATCCTCTCCTGCATCATACCTCATATTACTGTTTCCCAGTGGAGTTCACTGCCCTGACAAAATCTACAGCTTAAAAGGGATTTCACCTACAGCCAGATGTACAATAAGCTACTAATTTTGCCTTAAGGGCTGCAATATGTCACACTAGTATGCAACTGCTGCATGTTTGGAGATTAATCAGCAAAGTGTTATTTTGTTAGGTTGGAATTATAATCTACAAATAGCCGAATCATAAAAGCAAACAGTAAAGAGCTATTGATGTTATCAGCTGATCTTTGGGTACATTTTGGAGTCGCAAAAAAACCTCCTACCGACACAGTTAAAGGCTTTTCCCTTTACTAATTTAAAAATCGACCAGTCCAACTGTTGCTTGACACAGGAAGTGGTGTGTGTACATTTCCATTTCATTTGGAATAAAGAGATAAAAATGCAGTCAAGCCACAAGATGTGTAAAGCTGCAATGCATAAGAATAAGAAAAGAGAGAGAAAAGAACCTTTGAAGAATCATAATACAGAAAAAGATGTAAGCCACAGTGTTTCATTTTAGACTGCGAGCGTGTGAAATTTGTGATTGTCATTTTGGTTGCTGCAGGTGAGTATCCCTCTCCAATTTACAATCCATTACATTTGTTCCTCATTTCTATTTCTGTCACCCTGCCTGGTGGTTAGTCAATTAGAGTAAAGAAAGAAAATGATGTGATGTAATAACCTAGATTGTTTATAAAGACAGATGCACCACTCTGTTGGTTGTATGAAACAGCAAAAAACAGTCCACTCTATCTTTTCAAACATTAAAATGGTTAAGAAAGAATTATTTCCTGAGGAGACTTTTATTGTTTAACCAACACAAAGATTTAAAATTGATTAATAGTTGCTGACCAAAACTTTCACCTTCATTTTTTCACTTAGAATGCGTCATATGAACACACCGTTATCTGACATACTGGTTGTTTTGCACAATACATTTCTGGATTTGCGTGCTCTTTTCACAGGTATTTCCACCCACTAAACAGAACTGACAATGTATGAGTCAAAATAAGACAGTTGTTGCTGTTTTCTTATGTTACCAGGGAGATACAACTGTCAATCAAATCTGATCAGATTCAGATGGGTGCACAAGTGATAAAGCAATGGAAATACAGTGGAAATACAGTAGAGTTGTTTTTAAGCAACATACCGGACAAGTGGGAGTGCATGATAAAATAAAAGGCAGGTATTTTCCTCTGTTAAAGTTAACGCATTATCTGATCTCAATCCTGGTTTACTGGTGTGTGTGCCATTCAGAGTTCATGAAGCAGAGAGTCTCTCCTTTAGAGGTGCACAACCCATTATATTCAGAATCTGTGCTGCAGACACCACACGCACGCACGCAGGCACGCACGCACGCACGCACGCACGCACGCACGCACGCGCGCACGCACGCACGCACGCAGGCAGGCAGGCAGGCAGGCAGGCAGGCAGGCAGGCAGGCACGCACGCACGCACGCGCGCCGACACACATTCAACTACATGCAAGCACACAAACAGAGTTCCCTTCATGGGTGTGGTCGATGGAAGTGATTTGATGCGTGAAGAAGGCAAACCAAACCAAAATAAAGGCTAAAGGCATGAGAAAGACTTAGCGATACACTGTCAGGTAAAAATAGACCTGCCAGACCAATCTGATCCTCAGAGTGACAACAGACACACAGCGCTGAAGAAAGAATGAACGGGGGAGGAGGGACAGCAACAAAAAAAAAAAAAAAAAGAGTAGAAGAAGTGAGAGAATGAGAGAACAAAGAGAGAGAGAAAAATTAGTAAAATATGAAACTGCTACTAAAGCGTGAATGAGGGCGACTACTCTGATGGAAAATAAGAATGGAGTCAAGTAACTGTTGATCAGGAAGCTGCACACAAACTCACTCACACATATACATACATACACACATATACACATATATATATATATACACACACATATATATACACATATATATATACACACATATATATATATACACACACACATATATATACACATATATATATACACACATATATATATATACACACATACATATATATATATATATATATATATATACACACACACATACATATACATATACATATATATATATATATATATATATATATATATATATATATATATATATATATATATACACACACACACACACACACACACACACACACACTGTATATGTATACATATTTAAATAATATACATACACATATATACATTCAATTATACTGACATCGAATGCAGTGGTAAAGAAGCATTCAGATCCTACTCCTAAGTACTACTACCACACTGTAAAAGTATTCTGTTGTAAGTAAAAGTTAGTGAAGTGCATTGAAAATGCTACTTAAGTAAAAGTATGAAAGAATCATCAGGAAAATGCAGTTAAAGTATTCAGAGTTAAAGTACTAAATGCAGCAAAATCCTCACATTTTAGAAACTGGAAATGATCAAAACAGTTCTGTCAATTAACTCAGTGTTTAATCCGCGAATCATTTCAGCTGTACTTGTAGGTCTATTGATGGGAAGTTTATATTATAACAAAACATAACATTTTATAAACTACATGTGCAAAAATTTTAATTTGTAAAGTAGTAACTAGAACTGTCAGATTAATGTATAGTGGAGTGAAAAGTACAATATTTCTCTCTGTAGTAGAGTAGAAGTAGAAGTAGAAGAAGTGGCATGAAAAGAAAAGACTTTAGTAAAGTTCATCAAATTTGTACTTTGAGTAAATGCTCTTAGTTACATTCCACCACTGACCAAATGGGAGAAAAAAAAGGAGGCAGATCATCAAATCTAGCTTGTACCGACTGATCTGAATACCTTTCTGTACATTTTGTGCTTTAAAGAACCACATTGAGTTTGTGAACTTATCAATGGGAGGTGAACTGTGTGAACTGCAACCCACACAGAACCATAACCCAGAGTGTACAGTGGATTGAATCAAATGACTTGGGACAAATGACCTAACAAGGTGCTGATGTGCTCGAGGTCGTGTTCAGCAGCTGAACAGGAGGCACAAAGCAGCAGAGAAGGCCTGTTTCAACACTGTTATTCTGCAGCACTGCTTCAAGTGCCAGCACTGTCAACACACGCACGCGCACGCACGCACACACACACACACACACACACACACCTTTATGTGTAAAACTGTATAAATGTGTGTACATTTGTATTTATTTGTAAGTGTATATTTGTGTGTAAGATGTGACGTGTGATGTGGTCTTGAAAGTTCTGTTTCTGCTTTTATTGTTGACTTATTTTAGGCTTTTCAGAGTTTTAATTATTAATGTATATTCAGTTCAGTCTGTGTTACTGTTAACGGATAATGATAATATCAGATAATTATCTGGTATATCTGATTATCTAATAATAATCTGTTAATCCAATAATGTCAGTATTTGCAACAGGTATAGTCTGAAAACAAAGCAACACATTTTTTTCAAATGGTATTCAGTAGAAACCGCAAAAAAACATCCAGCGCTGTTTTTGGGTATTGCACATGCATGCGCGTAGGGCTAATAAATCTTTCGCCGCTGGTGAACTCACACCCTCATGGCAATCTGAGCCCCTTGGTGAAATTAAAGTGTTGGGTATTTACTGATGAAAAAAATAGAAAATAAAAACAGCCTCTCTGTTTCCTTCCAACTGAGAGCTTCTGTATTCCCTTCAGGACAGGATACAAACAGGCTCTGTGCTGCTGGCAGCTGTAACCCTTGGGTGCCCTTGGTCACTTCCCCTGCTGGCTTGCTGTTGACCCCTCTTGCTCTCAACCTCCGCTTTCTGAAATGCATTAGTCTTTTCTCGCTATTGACATTTCCCTATTTAGCACATTATATTTATGTAATATATATTTTCTGCACTGTTCACGCAAAAATGACATTGTGCAGAGTAAAGTCGATGACACCAATAGAGGATGCTGCTGCAGTTTCCTTATCAGCGAGTCGGGTGCTGTATTGCACCAAACGTTTACATTTTGAAGTTGTTTTGAAGTTTAAACCTCAAACACCCTTATTTATGTCTGCCTACAGTTTGAAGATGTGCTAACAGGTTAACCTGGCTTAGCTCAATTTATGTGTGGCTATGAGATGAAGTAGCAGCTCCTCCCAAAATAAAAGAAACCCACAAAAAAAAATCTCCTAAAAATGCTGGTCAAACAACACATTTTGTATTTGATGTACAGTATTTATAAAACCACTCACTTTATAGCACAGCTAAAGGCAACCCCTGCTACTTTCAATAAAAAGGTGTGGGTGTGTATTCTGGTGTTTGTCTTTTAAATATTTGTAAAAGAGCCTTGTTAGTAATGTTAACAGTCCCCAAAACATTACACAAGAGGCTTGGCAACCTTAAAGGAACTAGTTGATGAACTACAATTCAAAACGTCTTTGTATCATTTTATGTGGAAAAACATCTAGGATATCTTCAGGCCATGACTTAGTTAATAATTGGAGAACATGTACAACTGCTCTGAATCCTTCTGCCTGATAACAAATGGTCTCTTATCTTACCTTCTGTTCAGGTTTATGGGATGGAGTGTGAGTTTCCGCACGTCAAGCTAAATATGACATCCATCCTTACAGATCCTTCATGTTTTAGCCCCATTTACTGCACAGAGAATCTATTTCAGCAGCCATATCGGTGTTTCAGATTTTTATATATGTTTTTGTTTGGCTTACAGCCACTAGTTTCCATTCAGTGTACTAATAGTCTGAAAAACAACTCGCAGCAACTTGCGTGGGACAGTAATCCACCAAACTGAACATATGGTCTGCTTTTGAATGCAAGTGATTTGGTTTTGAAAGGTCTGCACATTGTTACCACACAACAGCCTGAATGAAAAAAGCAGACATGACGTTCACTGCAGCTATAACTAACCCAAATGTAATCACAAGGGTCAACTGGCATCTCTTTAATTTCCCACACTTGCCACTCCCCCCACCTGTTGAAATAATGAATTGGCTGGTGGATTTTACATATCAGAACTATATCTGTTAATACAATCAGATGTCTATAAAAATCCTCAACAGACGGTAAAACCACATCTACCCATGTCAGCCTCATAATGAAGCAATTACCCTAATACAGAAAACCCTTTGGGCTCTCTCCTCTTTCTCTGTCCTAAGACTCCAAACTTCAAGGCCTGTCATCTTGATCAGACAATTACAAAACAAATGGCTGCGTCTGCAATCCAGTTTGCCTTTATGGCTCTTAGGAATGTAGAAAAATGGTGGCCATTCACCTTTGAATCTCCATAAAAAAAAACAGAAAAAACCCAGAACTGATAGTGTCAGGGGCCCCCCGGTCTGCACACTGTGACTCAACAGAGCAGAAATCATGACAGGGTCATCAGAGCTAAAAACAAAACCTTTGAAACTGTGGTGAATGCTTTATAACCGCTGATGGAGGAAGAGATATGGAGGCTTGGATTGGCTTTACAGGACAGTGAAGAGTTAATTGCTGGATGGCCAAAATCCACTTTAACTCTTCAAGGAAAGTCTGGTAAACTAAAAAGATTTGATACATTTTGAGAACATTTGTTAATACTTCAATGTTGAACATGTGTTCATTTGCTACTTCTATTATACTTAAGTGCAAAAACCAAACTCTCTTTTCATTTTCACTGATAGTATCCCCTCAATGTAGGGGGTATTCTTAGCTAATCGCCATAGTGTTGCCGCATGAAACTGCCATAACATCATCTTCCATACCCGCTGAATCCTTTCACTGGCAACCAAACAGAGAAATCTCCTCACTTCATCAATTTTACAGCGTAGGACGCCCGAATAGCTCAGTTGGTAGACGGCGCCCATATATAGAGGTTTACTCCTCAACGCAGTGGGCCCGGGCTCGACTCCGACCTGTGGGCCTTTGCTGCATGTCATTCCCCCTCTCTCTTCCCTTTCATGTCTTCAGCTCTTCTATCAAAATAAAGGCCGAAAATGCCCAAAAATTCACAAGGTTGGGATGCGTTTTCTTTTTTTCTGTTATATTGGTGTTAGGCATAACAACTCGTTGCATTACTGCCACCAGCTGTTGGACGTAGCCTAGAGCATCAGGTGTGTAAAAACATGGAGGTCACAGAAACAAAAGGACACCCCAAAGCTCTTTAATTACGCATTACTTTCCTCACTACAGTTTGTACAAGAGCTCAGAAAATAGGCCTCCTTGACTTGAATTGGTTTACATGTTACTGGCAATAGCACACAACTGTTATAACTAATTTAAGTTACTCTGTTGAAACCAATGGACGACTACAACGTGTACATTATTACATTATAGAATTCAAGCGCGCAAGTAATACATTTTGCAACGTCCACAATGTATATATATATATATATATATATATATATATATATATATATGCACAGTTAGTGTTACCAAACATAGTATCACATACTATCCACAATTTTTGCTAATGGAATTTGGAAAATAATGATTCTGTACAAATAAACAGAACTGCTTGGTGTTAACACGGTTTATACTGTATAACATTTAAGTTTGGGTGATAAGGTGTTTTCATGGTTAACAGTGACCCCACGTTCCAAAATACCCATGTTGGCCGGTAGTGGACAGAAATGTCTTAGCAAACTTTGTTCGTTGTGTTAATTTTATTATTATTTTATGGAGCATCTTAGCTTCAGCCCTTTAAATCACAATGAGCTGAAACACGAACCAACACCTGTCTCTAACTCAGTCTCAGAAGCTCTTCTTTGCCATTAATCATAATGTAAACACAAATCATTTTAGGACAGAACTCTTTGGAACTGAACTGCAACATCCTTATATACAAGTTTGTCCAAACATTAACCTCCTGTGTCATTCTATTAATTGTGTCTCTTATTTCTTGTCACTTGTTGTTCTATATTGTCCCACAAGACAGAAAAGGTCCTTCTCAAATGCAGTAAGAGGGCGGTGGGTTGTTAAAGTTCCTCTAGTGGTATTTTGATTTCAAATGTCACAAGATTCTTATGAATAATTGCTGTGCATATGGACAGAAGCGGAGCGGCAATTGAGAAAGTCAGGACTTTTCCTAGTGTGCTGGCAGTGTTTTGAGGCCTGCAAGGGCCGGTCTGATAATAGTTATAAATTGCAAGTTCTTAGCAACAACATCAGGCGGCCTGGTGTGCGGCCACTGCCCGCTGGTCAAACTGCGCAGCCTCTGTTTCAACCTGTATGGCGGGCCGCAGCAGCCTCTTATTTCAATACAAACACATGTCACAACCATGTCTAGAATTTTCAGAAATATAGGGGGATCAGTGAGCAGCCCCTCCCAAAATGGCATAGCCATTGTTAGCCTATGAAGCCATTGAACATCTCTCTTTTTCTTCGTCACATTTGGTAGTTTATCGGTAACATTAACAGACAGTGTGTGTTTCTAATGATGGAAAGTCAAAAAGGAAAAGGTGGCACTGAGATCGTCAGACTCAAAAGGAAAAAAGGATCATGTTGCTGTGCTTTGTGTTGTTCATTCACCATCCGAACATTCGCCCCCCTCCTCTCCTAAAGGATTATTATGTCTCTAAATGTTTAAAGACACTGAAAGATTTCTTGTCTCACCACAAAATGATTTCACCTTTTGTTTTTATTCAACGAAGCAATTTCTATTGCTTGTCCAGGCAAGTGAAGGGTTAACAGTGCTAGTCATTAAAGAGAATTTGCAGCTTCAGTAGATGAGTTTGCAGACCACAGGCATTAGGAAACAATAGAATAGGACTGTCTGCGGGCTGCGTGTGTTGTCTTGTACACAGACACAGCCGAGCATGATGGGTACAGATAAATCTCTGCTTGATCTGCCGGTGAACTGACACTTTGCAGGAGGATCACACTGATTTATGGGTCTGCATATGTATAAGGCTGATATAATAAATGCTTGTTAAGCTAGTAATTACATTTTTGTCAACATCATGGAGCTTCATCACAGCAGAATAAAACATCAGAAAAAGCCATTGTTTTTCTAATGGTGTTTATGTGGTTCTGAAAATTATATGACATTTAAAAGTCAGGTTTATGTCTGCAAGCATGTGTGGTAATAAGCAGAAAAATTGAGTAGGTTTGTTAGTTTATACAGTTTTTATGTAGGCTGTTGATGAACAGCTTACAGCAATTGTTTTTTTATGTTTATTTTATACCAAATCAATGATGCCATCAAAAAGACCAACACAAGTTCCTACATTAGAAACTGGAACTGTCCTTCTGCCTTTAATGGCCAAAGAATAAAGCAAAAAAAGTCTAAAATTAGCTCAATCTTCCTTCCCTCACCCATCACCAATCAGTGTTGGATTCTGCGAGCTGAGATTGAATGTCAGCAGACACCTGCTCAGATGCAAAGCAGCTGTGTGTGTTGTTCTGGAAGTCAAATCATTAGGCAAACCAAAACCATTTCATCGGATGGAACAATGACCTAAAAAGACCCAGAAATGAACACCAATTCCTGAATGGAAGGCTGACACGACAGGAAAACATGTAGAATAGGGTCAGTCTGGTCAATACCATGACATCAGAAGCATAAAGTCAAACAACGCGAGGTCCCAGTACAATCACAAGATGTGAAGGAAAAAAAAAAAAAAACATCTTGCAAACCAATTTTAACCATATCTGAGTATTGATCTTTAGGAATCATTAGGTGTGACTAGCAACACATTCTTAAGCTGTACGCCATGAAGTTACTTTGTAACTTCCCCTGTCTATGCTCCGTCCAACAGGAAACCCATTGATGATTTAACAACAAAAGAATTTGGAAATAAGTTTCATATCAGTTACTTATTCTGCCATTACTACTGAGGTATATGAACAGTTTAAATCCAGAATAAGACATGCACTGTTTGGAAGAACAGTAAAAAGGATAATTTTCCAAAAGATAGACACAAAACTGAAACAAATTAGGTCTTCAAAATGTTTGGATGAATAGCTTTTTGGCTTTCAAAAGGAAAACAAGTTGTCCAACTCCTCAAATGTGTTTCATTGTTCTTTACTATAAGACATTGAATATATTTGAGTTTTGGATCAAACAGGCATCTTTAAGACATCACATTTGACTCTGGGAACGTTTGCTGGGCATTTCATTACTGTATATGACAAATAAAGTAATCAAACTAAACTGATCAACACCCTGTTCAATAATTGAAATACTAGTTGTAGCCCTGTAACTAATACATGTTCCTCCATCAAATGACATTGATTCCAATGAAGGTGATGTCTGCAGAAACATCACAGACCAAACATAAATACTGGACTTCTAAGTTCCTAAGGACCTCTTTCAATCATGACCCTGGTCTAGAGCTGGGCAATATATCGATACTATATCGTGATATGAGACTAGAGATCATCTTAGATTTTGGATATCGTAATATGGCATAAGTGGTTTTTTTTACCCACTTAGTCATTATGTCGACATTACTGATGATTATTTATCAAAAATTTCATTGTGTAAATATTTTGTTAAAGCACCAATAGTCAACTCTACAATATGGTTGTGGTATTGATATCGAGGTATTTGGTCAAAAATATCGTGATATTTGATTTTCTCCATAATCGCCCAGCCCTACCCTGTTCTTACATCTCCAAACTCATCAAGCAGATTTAGTACCAGTGTAGTCAAATACCACTGATTTTAGAGCTCTATTGTTTGCTTGCGGCACTACACATCATAAAAAACAGGTGATTCATCCAGTGATTGGAGTTATGCAAGAAAAGCATCTACAGGTCATGTTTTAAAGCTGCACTAATTGATATCTTTATATTAACAACGGATCAAATGACTATGTGTAATGTGAAAGGGGTTGCTCATAGTGATGAATCCACAGAGTACTATCAACTGACTCTGCAGTTCCACTCAACTCTACAGATGTTTAAGCATCTTTCAATACATCGTTATGGTTTTGATGCCTGCAACTTTAATGTTTCAGTTCACTGTTGTAGCTCTCATCAACCTCATTTCCAGTAGCAGCAGGCAAGTGTTTTAAGAAAAATCAGCTTTGACAGCTGATTAGGGCCGTACCGATGCCAATACCGTGACTTTGATAAACCAATTTTAATAAATGAAGAAAATGACATTACGCATTATTGCACAAATCTTTTTTCACAAATTTTTCAGCTCCTACTACGTGAGCCCGTCTCAGTGCGTAGCGTAGAGATTTTCCTGTGTGTATTTACGACGTGTAATGTTAGACAGCCAATCACCAACAATATTAGCTCTTGGAAGAAACATGCTGCATGCTTATTGGCTCACTTATTTACTCTTTAGGTACTGGAATTTGGTATTAAATAAAGAGGCATTTTTTGATATTCGATTCTATGGACAAAAGAATCTGGAAATAAGTTTCATATCGGTTACTTATTCTGCCATTACTGCTGAGGTACATAAACAGTTTTATGTCAAGAAAATAAAAGGATAATCTTACAAAAGACTTTTTTGTAATTTCAGTATTGAATTCGGTACCCTGCCCTATAGCTGAATCCACTACCTGTTTACGTAGCACCACATGGCAGACATAAAAGTTAGTGATTAGCTGGTAAATATAGTGGAGCATTTAGAAGTCAGATATTTCCTTCAAGAGTTGGTGACCATAACAGGCTATAACAGAGCTTAAAGGAGGTGATAACATCAGTGCTAGGTTTACAGCATGTCATGCTGCACCCACATGGCCAAAATATCAATACATAATATTTAAAAGAAAAACCCTTCACTCTCTTAGAAAAGCTCAAGACTCCAAGTGTGCTATATTTAATTTCACTCCATCTTCTCAAGACTGAACCACTGTGAAGAAAACACCAAAAGATTGGTGAGTTAATTTACAGACAGCTTCAGAAATCCTTTGGCATACACAAATGCTGATAAAAAGAAACGGTGAAGACAAGAGTCCTGGACCATGCAACGAGTGTTTGAGGAGCCTCCTCAGCCTTTCAGTGCTGCTGTGACTTTCTCATGAGGTCGGCCTTTATAATCCTCCCTATTGCCTCGAGGCGGCCTACGGAGATGCGGGCCCTGCTCAGACAGGTTGGGCAACATACTGCTGTCACGACACTAGCTCAGTTAAGCGCTCTTTAAACCCCAACACAATGACACAAAGACTCAGTCTCAGAGAAGGAAAAGAGTTAAGTAAGAAACAAGACAACAACAGTGGGAAACCCTGTCTTTGAAACAAAATTAAGAAAAGAAAGAGGGATGGGTGCCTGGATAGCTCATTTGGTAGAGCGGACGCCCATATATAGAGGTTTACGCCTCGACACAGCGGACCCAGGGTCTACTCCGACATGTGGCCCTTTGCGGCATGTCATTTCCCCTCTGTCTCCCCTTTCATGTCTTCAGCTGTTCTATCAAAATAAAGGCCTAAAATGCCCAAGAAAATAATCTTAAAAAAAGAAAGAGGGATGAACAGTGAGTGAGAAAGTGACAGTGGAAAAAAACAAGACGGAGAGTGAACTGAGTGATCTGTAAGGAATGTGTTTGAGAAAGTGTCTTCATGCACGTTCACAATGAACGAAGAGCACATAAGGTAAAAGCTCTCAGACTCGCTTTAATTTGCCTGAGGGGGTAACTATTTCACTGAACATGACTTCTTTGTTCTTGACACAGTCATGTTTTGCATAACATCAAGCACATCATGGTGATGGTACAGGCACAGAAACAAGAGAAAAAGCAGTTGACTGTTGGATAGTTTGTCTCGAGGAAAACCTCAGAGCAAACAAGAAAAAGTGACATAAACAGTGTCGTTGCAGACAGGTAATATCATATTATGTTTTTATGTTAAATACGTACTTGTAAGTTGTCAACTTGCTTTATTTCAAGCTACAATGCTGACGAGGAAGGTCAAACAAACCAGACAAGGTTTTGTCTTAGGATGCTCAACGCAATGATTGAAAACTAAAACCTCTGGTGCTGTGCTCATCTTTTTAGCTGCATCTCATTGCGATTTATAGAATCCCGCAAGCACACAAACCATTCATTTAGGCTATAAAATACTTCATTCAGGTCATTGTGACTTGTGTTTTTACATCACACAAACTTTGTTGTGCTGAGAGAAGGGCAGGCATAAAAAGCTGTGGCTTCAGCCTTTGCTTGCATTTCTATTATTATATCTGTTTATTTATTACTTGAGCAGCAAAAAAGTACATATATAAATAAAGGTATTCTATTCAATTGAACTGTATTAATAGCTACATTTGATACAAGATAGATAGATAAATAAAAGACAGATAGATAGATAAAAGACATATAAAACA